>OZ020274.1:2081998-2180687 GCA_963971205.1 Aethes cnicana | reverse complement strand
TATCACTTTAAGAAAGTTTACTCCGAAAGTTGGCAACGTCGCAAGTATCTGTCAAATATTTCGCCGTTTAGATTAATTTATGAATATTACTGAATGAAAACATGAATTATCGCTCTATGGTTGAATAAAACATTAAGTATGGATTGCAACAATTATAATAGGAGCAGGAAAACTTTCCATCGCATTTTCCATACAATTTAATGTAATCTTATCATTTGAATGCCTAACTAAAAAATACAAAACGAGACGCGTCATTCAACCATAGAATGATAACTTCTTTTTTAATTCAGAAATATTGAGAAATTAATAAAAACAGCGAAACATTGGACAGCTATATGCGACGTTGCCAACTTTCGGGATAAACCCTCTTAGCGGCGCGGCCACGACTTCGCGCGACAGCGTCAGCGGCGGGCGTTTTACTTATGGAGTGCGGAATGTGTATTGGTAAGGAGCGCAATCTTATATGGCAAAGCAGTTGTAAACGTGTCCAGCGGAATGGGGGCTATCGCGTGTGAATTTGCCACTAGAGGCGCTAGTGTCGCGTGAGGTCCAATAACATTCACTTTTCACTGGTTTTGGCGGGCTTCGTGATATAAATTATTAATTTCTTTAATTTACCTGTTGAAAGGTGATCTCCTTCGTGAAATTATCGCAAATATGGATTACTAGCTTCTGCCCGCGACTTCGCCCGCGTGGAATTCGGTTATCGCGTTCCCGCGGGAACTATACGTTTTTCCAGGATAAAAAGTAGCCTATGTGTTATTCTGATCTATAAGCTACATTACTGTAAAGTTTCATTAAAATCCGTTTAGTAGTTTTTGCGTGAAAGAGGAACAAACATCCATCCATACATCCATCCAAACAAACTTTCGCCTTTATAATATTAGTAAGGAGTAAGGATTTGGCGATGAATGTGAACGCTTTGAAACAAAAATGAAAATTCCAACGGAACTGCACAACAATGCGACATAGCTACTCGATATGATGATAGTTATTTATAATTAATAAACTTAATGAGATTCAAGATTTAAAACTTAGTTTCGGCGCCGATCTTATAGAGTCGCCTTTGACAGCTATACCTCTGGACGTTAGTCAACAGTGGCGCCAACTGGTGAGCGAAGAAACGATAGTCCCCATTGATAAGCAACAAAACAAAACACACTCTCCTCACAACCGTTTTCGCTGCGTTTTCACCTCAGCAGCGCCATCTGAAGGCGCTACTGCAGACTATCCGCCTAGGTGGCTTGACTGGAGTGGCGACCGCAGCGCCCCCAACCTATCCGATTTGGTGTCCGCTTTTGGAACTAAAGATTGCGCTCCTTTACTTCAACCCTCCATAATTTTACTGACATATTGCCCGCGACGGTTGCTAACCGATACTTGGCGGGCGTCAAGATCGCGCACCGTGTCCGCTCGCTCGAAGTCGCGGTGAAGCCAAGCCTTTTTAAGCTATGCGAAGCCTACACAGCCTTGGCTTGCCGATGAACTTGGTCAATATTGCAGTTCTACGCGTCGACGTCATCGTCTCCTTACCCATAACCCCACATTACGTGGAGTCGGCAAAACTTGCTACTTTCATCGGTTTCTCTCAGCGGGTCGTCATCTCAAAGTTCACACCCTTTTTAAGGCTACTACTACTACAGCCTATTTGCGTCCCACTGCTGGGCACAGGCCTCCTCTAATCACGAGAGGGTTTGGGCTATAGTCCCCGCGCGGGCCCAGTGCGGATTGGGGACTTCACACACATCTTTGAATTACTTCGCAGATGCGTGCAGGTTTCCTCACGATGTTTTCCCTTTTCCTTTCCCAACGACAAGCTCAATGGTAAATTCAAATTGAATTCCGCACATAAGTAAACTTAGAGGTGCGAGCCGGAATCGAACCCCCGACCCTCTGCATGAGAGGCGGTAGGTCGAACCACTAGGCCACCACGGCTTTTTGAGGCACTTTCACACAATCCATACATAATTTTCACGTTTAGTTTATGTATTTTATGATCTAACATATAAAATTCTCGTGTCACAGTGTTTGTAACCAAACTCCTCCGAAACGGTTCGACCGATTATTATGAAATTTCGAGTATATGTTCAGTAGGTCTGAGAATAGGACGTAACCTATTTTTCATACCCAAAAAAAAATTCCAAGGCGGTACGAAGTCCGCGGGATCAGCTAGTTTTCTATAGTATTGTGTAGTCTATGTATTACAATATAGATAAGTATATTTAGTTTCTCCTTTATTTTTTATACATACTTATTTGTCTACTCATGAACTTGTTTCCTCTCCACTACTTAAAGGTTAGCTGGAAGAAATTCCTTCTAGGGATAAGCTCGCCTTTGTATTTGTACACGTGTCTCTTCTCTGTATTGAAAATTGTATGTGTGTTTTTATTCTGTACAATAAAGTGTTATTTACTTACTTTCTAAGATAACACTGGTCTACAGTGGTTTTGTTGCCCTAGATATGAAAGTGATTTTGGGTCTATTTATGCACACAATTCATGAAACTATAAATGATTTTGTAAGATTTGCTCTGATTTTTTTTTAATCTTTGTTTTCATTTTACATTACAAAAATCGAGAAAGAAAATAACAGATATAATTATATTGTCAGTTATGTTTTAAGAAATTAGGATACATCGAACAAAATAAAGAGGAAAATCTCGAAAATATATTTCCATAAGCCTAATCATGACTGGAAAATTAAATTTCATTTTTAATAAGCCGATAATTGTTCAAAATATAAGATATGCAAAAATCATGAAAATACAAGCACATTGAGAACTTTCATGAATATATTCATAATCTGGGCACCCGAAAACGTAAAAATTTGCGATATCAGGGCAACAAAAAAAAAGTTTTTTTTTTGTAGCGCTGTGTAATGTGGCTAAAATTTGCACACGACTCGCATTACACGACTAGAGTTATATATATACTTTACGTCACCCTTGGCCGTAAGTGGGATTTTCTGCCCGCTACGCGGAGAGAAAATCTCGCTTCTTGGCCAAGGCAAGACGTAAAACTTTTGGCAAACCACGGGTGGTAATTCGTAAAGCCCCAGATCGCATATTTATCGCACAGAAACCTGCGATCTGGGACATTTACGAATTCACCACCCTAGTTCTGTAATATACTATTACAGAACTAGGGTGTAGGGGTAAAACTTTTGACAAACCACGGGCGGTAATTCGTAAAGCCCCATATCGCATATTTATGGCCCTCACCTTCGGTTCGGGCCACAGAAACCTGCGATCTGGGACATTTACGAATTCACCACCCTAGTTCTGTAATATACTATTACTCCGTGCACGTTTGTTTGGAACTGGCTCAAAGGAAGTGTTAATTAAAGTCGCTGACTATATATTGAACGTACCATATACGCTGAATGATGCAGCGAGTTCCCGACGTTGGCGGACTTGTCCAGCGCGGCGACGATGGCGCCGCACTCTCGTAGCTGCGTGTCCAACAATGCCAGGCTGTTTGTAGCTGCGGTCAGAGCGTCTTGCATAGACCCTGATGTAGTAAGAACAAATTTTAATTATAAAAACTAGCTTCTGCCCGCGACTTAGCTCGCGAGTAATTCGGTTATAATCCTCCCGCGCAATTTTCCAGGATAAAAGTAGTCTATGTCCTTCCCCAGGCCTACAACTATCTCCATAGTAAATTTCATCTAAATCGGTCCAGGTTTAAGCGTGAAGAAATTACTGATACACAGAGAGAAAGTTACTTTTGCATTTATAATATTAGTGTCTTGCCTGCTACTTCGTATGCGCATAAACATTAAAATGTAAAATCCCGTTTTCTTTTCATTTCCGTGGAAATTCCTCTCTTAGTGCTCCACTGCACTCCTCAAGGAACCTACATGCCAAATTTCAGCTTCCTTCGACCAGTGGTTTCGGCTGTGCGTTGTCATCAATCCGTCAGTAACGGAAGTCTTATGTATACTCATAACCCGACTAAGTGAAAAATAGTAAACTTGATATGCCGAACGATTCGCTGTAAGCGTCCATTTAGGTCATTTTAGTAAAGGTCATAATTTTATGTTTTAGATCTCTGCATCACACATCCCTCACAGTACTGACCTAAAGGTTTGCACTCGTCTTCCATATCTTCGGTAGCTTCTTTGGCCGCGTCCGGCGACGCGCCCGCCCACAAATAATGGCCGGAGTACGCGATATGCTCGTTGAAGGCAGTTATCCATGACTGCAAAATGAAACAAAACGGCCAGTCAGGAAGATTGAACACAATGGCTGTTCATACTGCCAGGTAACGTCCAGTCATGCTATCATTAACCTGCCTGACACAACCTATTCAGAGAAAAAGCCGTGGTGGCCTAGTGGTTTGACCTACTGCCTCTCATGCAGAGGGTCGCGGGTTCAAATCCGGCTCGCACCTCTGAAACTATTTATGTGCGAAATTCAATTTGAATTTACCACTGAGCTTTTCGGTGAAGGAAAACATCGTGAGGAAACCTGCACGCATCTGCGAAGTAAATTCAAGGATGTGTGTGAAGTCCCCAATCCGCACTGGGCCCGCGTGGGGTCTATAGCCCAGCCCTCTCGCGATGAGAGGAGGCCTGTGCCCAGCAGTGGGCCGTAATTAGACTGTTGTAGTAGTAGTACACAACCTATTCTGCCTGACGTCACTAACCTGCCGGGCCACATCAGTGGGCTGCCGCCCCTCCCCCGCCGGCCGCGGCAGACACAGCCTGTGCTGGTCGCCGTCGCTGAAGGAGCGCCACATAGTACAAGACGCGGTATAGTGACCATACTGCGGGTGACGTCACTAACCTGCCGGGCCACATCAGTGGGCTGCCGCCCCTCCCCCGCCGGCCGCGGCAGACACAGCCTGTGCTGGTCGCCGTCGCTAAAGGAGCACCACATAGTACAAGACGCGGTATAGTGACCATACTGCGGGTGACGTCACTAACCTGCCTGGCCACATCAGTGGGCTGCCGCCCCTCCCCCGCCGGGCGCGGCAGACACAGCCTGTGCTGGTCGCCGTCGCTGAAGGAGCACCACATAGTACAAGACGCGGTATAGTGACCATACTGCGGGTGACGTCACTAACCTGCCGGGCCACATCAGTGGGCTGCCGCCCCTCCCCCGCCGGCCGCGGCAGACACAGCCTGTGCTGGTCGCCGTCGCTGAAGGCCGCCACCAGCAGCGCCGGCTCGCTGTCGGGAGCGGTGATGGTGGCCCCGTCCAAGTATTTCCTAGCTCGCCACCGTCCGCCCTCTCGCGCCGCGTCGGCCCGCGAACCGTAGTATAGAAGCACGCCCCGTTGCAACACCGCCTGTGGAAGAAAGACCTTTAGACTTCAAAAGTCATGATCTTCTCCATAAACTCTTAGCAATTCGCTCTCTGGTGTAGACCTGTCTTTTTTTTCTTTGCTGTACGATATTACAAACCGTATATAAAGGTCCGAAGATATCCACTGCTGTATGTACGAGTAGACTTAGTCGGAACTTATTTTATGGGGTCGATATATCTCTTGTTTTTATTCATGTTTAGTTATATTGAAATTTCGAATTGGGACCCTGACTGTGTGTGGCCGCAGGATGTATAGCTGTTAATTTCAAACCACGCAAAATAGCCAATCGCGCCGGTAGTATTTCCCATCACAATTGTCTCTTGACGTCTAGGTCTAGTAGTAGGTGTCAAAGAAATCGACACCCTTGGTTTTCAATTGAAGGCGGTTGTTTCTTCTGCTTCCGTAATATTTCTGTGCTTCACCGATGCGCCATCTTCAGTCTATGAGACTACCTTGGGGACACTAGACAGATAGATACGCACCCAGACGGGTCTCCAGCCGAGGAACCGCGAGCGCTTCAACAGCGGCCCTTCGAAGCGCGCCGCGGTCCTCTGCAGCCTCTGCACCGGCCGCACGCTCAGCACGTCGCGCATCTCCTGCTCCTTGGCCATGTCGATCGCTAGTTGGCCTGCGAGGAATGAAACCTCATATTGATTTAAATCATATTAGCCTACATTCATCCTCTACTCAATGGGGGCTATCGCGTGTGAATTTGCCACTAGAGGCGCTAGTGTCGCGTGAGGTCCAATAACATTCAGTTTTCACTGGTTCTGGCGGGCTTCGTGATATAAATCATAATTTCTTTAATTTACCTGTTTAAAAGTGATCTCCTTCGTGAAATTATCGCAAATATGGATTATTTGGCTATGAATGTAAACGCTTTGAAAAAAAAATATTTTTTTCAAACAAAACGTAACTGCACAACATTGCGGCATAGCTGCTCGATATGATGATAGTTATTTATAATTAATAAACTTAATGAGATTCAAGATTGAAAACTTTCTTTCGGCGCCGATCTTATAAAGTCGCCTTTGACAGCTATACCTCTGGACCTTAGTCTACAGTGGCGCCAACTGGTGAGCAAAGAAACGATAGTCCCCATTAAGAAGGCTTTCTCCGAAAGTTGGCAACGTCGCAAATAGCTGTCAAATATTCCGTTGTTTTCATTAATTTCTGAATATTACTGAATGAAAACATGAATTATCGCTCTATGGTTGAATAAAACATTAAGTATGGATTGCAACAATTATCATAGGAACACGAATTTTTTAGTATTATGGAAGTACTATCTTTCGAAATCTTTCCATCGAATTTTCCACGCATTTTATCTTATCATTTGAATGCCTAACCAACAAATGTAAAACGAGACGCGTCATTCAACCATAGAATGATAACTTCTTTTTTAATTCAGTAATATTGAGAAATTAATAAAAACAGCGAAACATTTGACAGCTATATGCGACGTTGCCAACTTTCGGGATAAACCCTGTTAAGGTCTCTTAATTCAAACGCCACCGTATCCTAAGCCACACCGCTTCCCATCTAACTGCCAAAGCCCAAATGTCATCCGATCAGAGCGTAAGATCTGCGTACTGATCGTTGAAACAAACGTGGCCGCCATTGACTACCTATGACCAAATTTTATCAACCGATTTGCCAAATGATATATCGATAACTGTAGGTAGAGTAACAGCTCAGACCGCGAAATCTTCTGTGCCGATACAAAAGCTTCACCTGACTCGCGAGATCGCTGATAATGCAGCTTTCTATACTTAGTGAAAGATTTATTTGTGTATTCTCTTTGTAAATTACCTATATTCTTATTTGTACAAGTATACAAACTTACCACTATTGTTTTTGAGGGTGGTATCCACCCCATTTTGCAGCAGCAACACCGCCAAGCGCGCGTGTCCCCTGTACGCTGCGCAGTGCAGGCAAGTGTTGCCTTGTGCGTCCACGCAGTTTATGTTCGGAGGGTTGGGGCTGCTGAGCTGAAAGTACCAGTCTATGTACACTTACCCAATACTTAGGGAGCGTTCAAGTATTACGTAACGCAATTCTTGGAGACTTTTAATTCCCCCTCCCCCCATGTAACGCACCGTAACGATTTTCTGTACGCCCGGAAAAAAGTACCCAGTAAAACGTTACGTAACCACCAAGTGACCATTTTTACCTAAAAATCACAATTATATGGCGTAAAGTACCGGAAACAATTTGACGTAACGCGTAGTTCAAACACCCCATCCCGTCTCTGTTACGCATCGTAACGTTTTACAAGACCCCCCCCCCCCCTCCCAAATTCGTTACGTAATTCTTGAACGCTCTCTTATGCAGAAAATGATATATAAGTACGGAAATACATAGCTTCTCGCACGCTAATCAGGCATGAAAGTGATCGTTGTTTGAGATTAACTTCTTGTTTTTTTTTATTAAGCTCAAATTCGAACGGATTCTAATCCATGTCTACATATGGCTAATGACACACCAATCGATGACAAGATTGTCAATACCTCGATACAGCCAACACATACAATTTGCTCACATATCCCTTTACGGCACTTGCATAAGTAAATAATATTTTACTTTGTGATCCTGTATCACTCAACCCATCGTATGCGGCGGCGTAATTAAAATTCGTCTTATCAGTGCTACATTTGACATAAATGAAGCTACTCTGATTGTATCGATCCGTGTCTAAAAAACCGGCCAAGTGCGAGTCGGACTCGCGCACCGAGGGTTCCGTACAAACCTGTAAGGTTTACAAAGTTCGTTCTTTACGACAATCGAGTCATAACTATGGTATTTTTATTGCAAAATGAAATTCATAACATTACAATGGGGAAAGATGGAGTAGCATAAATTTAAGACAAAGATCTTAAAAAATATATATTTTGTAATGTAACTAAAAATTTAAGGTTTTCGGAATTTTTCCTTTATGTGTGCTATAAAACGTTGCTTCATGCCAAATTTCAAGATTCTAGGTCGACTGGAAGTACCCTTTAGGTTTTGATTCCCTTGCGAGTACTTGCGAGTTTCAAAATATGCAGCTTAAATTGCTGTTTCTTTTGATTGCGTTGACATAGAAGTTTGATTTTGTTACAGCTTAAAGGTATTATAGACCTGAGTATTTGGTATGAATTTCAATTTAATACCTCTACGCGTTTATGAGGAAATGGGTAGTAAGGTTAAAATTATTAAAAAAATATATATTATGTGATGTAACTAAAAATTTATGGTTTTCGTAATTTTTCCTTTATCTATGCTATAAGACGTTGCTTCGTACCAAATTTCAAGATTCTGAGTTCACGGGAAGCACCCTGTAGGTTTTGATTCCCTTGCAAGTGTCGAAAATTTGCGGCATAAACGGCTGTATCTTTTGATTGCGTTGGCTTAGAAGTTTGATTTTTTCACAGCTTCAAGGGACAGTAGACCTGAGTAATTGATATAAATTTCAGCTTCATACCTCCACGCGTTCCTGAGAAAAAGGGTCTTGACAGACGGACGGACGGACGGACAGACGGACAACAAAGTGATCCTATAAGGGTTCCGTTTTTTCCTTTTGAGGTACGGAACCCTAAAAAAGGGTTAATATGGACCTTAGAAGACCAGAGATGATGCCTTGAAATTAGCAACTTACCAGCTCCTGAATCTTCTCCACCTGTCCAGCTTTGGCGACGTTTAGCAGTTTTCTCTCTCGCTCTTGCCTCTCTGGTCTTGCAAAAGTAGGCTGCGCTTACCTACATGCAGTTAGCAACTTACCAGCTCCTGAATCTCCTCCACCTATCCAGCTTTGGCAACGTTTAGCAGTTTTCTCTCTCGCTCTTGCCTCTCTGGTCTTGCAAAAGTAGGCTGCCCTTACCTACATGAAGTTAGCAACTTACCAGCTCCTGAATCTCCTCCACCTGTCCAGCTTTGGCGAGGTTCAGCAGTTTCCTCTCTCGTTCGTGCCTCTCCGACCGCTGGGCGGCCTCGAGCAGCCTCTGGACGTCTCTAGTCTTGCACACGTCGCAGGCCGTCCGGCCCTCGCCGTTCATCACGTTCACATCCGCTTTGTGCTTCAAAAGGAGGATTACTAGTTCCTGGAAAGGCGAGGCGTATTGTTGGAGTGAGTTGGCGGATCGCTCAATACATAAACACGCATAGATCTTGAGGGTTTCGGTTCCTACACTTCGACCCATTTTTTTTATTTCGTTTACTATTATAAGCAAGCATTTGACCACGATCTCACCTGATGGTAAGTGATGATGCAGTCGAAGGTGATACATGCTTACTTAGATTGTACCTGTTCACACTCGACTTGAAAAGATCCAAGTTATAACTATCGGGGAAGAGACTGGCTGGTAGAGAATTCCACTCCTTAGCTGTTCGCATCATGAAGCATGAATCGAAGCGCTTCGTGCGCGCTGGAAGAGTATCTACAACATAAGGATGGAATCCAAGACCACGCCTAGTCCCGTAGTGACGAAATGGAGATGGTGGAATTAAATCAAACAATTTGATCACCTTTGAGTAAAGGTAACTTTTTATTAAGCATACCTCATTGCCAATGAAGGAAGCTTTGTGCAAAGCTGTGTCGCCCGACTCGTTGACGTCGTCGACGTCTGCGCCTGCGCACAGCAGCGCGTCGACTACGTCCACGTGCCCGAAGTAAGTGGCCAGGATCAGTGGCGTCCATCCCAGGTTGCTTTTCGTCATGCCTGGCGACAAAACAAGTTTGTTCAGTCAGCTAGTCAGCTTCGCCGATCCCTGATAGAAGCCTAGCTGTTTCCTGCGACTTAGTAATACGCGAAGAATTCGCGAATATTATTTAAATATTTGCCTGTATGTAGCATCTCATTGCCAGAAATATTATACCTGTAAACTTTTATGTGTGCGTTTTTTTTTTAAAGAGCCTATTGGGGTGTCTTTTAATTTTGATTAGGAAGTTTTAATTTCAAATCTTATTAGTTACAAAATGTTCTGTGTTAGCCTTTCACAGATTTTTATTACTCTATATGTTCATCATCGTACATGTAGAACAATGAGAGTTATGTTTTGAGAAATTCCATATTATCTATTCTAGTAAAGAAGTTCATAGGTGCTTGACTGATAACAGTAAAAGGTATACTCTGTCTGTCTGTGTTGTCTTGGGACATAATAAAAATAAACATTACAACCATTATAATGAACAATAATTGTTATACCCTAATAGCTAATTTTTTGATCAAATCTTGAATATAATATGCCATATGCAGTGCTATTCATGATTCAGATATGCACTCTATAAAAAATTAGACACTAAATTTGAAAACTGTTTCTTTTTCAAGCTTTTTAATAACAATTGAACTAACTCAAAGCAGCATTTGAAATGGCGTGAATAGTTTTGAGGGTCATCTACTAGTAAGAGGAGCCATTTCTAAACTAAAGGTCCAGTGTTGAATACAACTTTTGTATGAAATTGACAGTTACATTAATCAGATGTTTTGATAAAAAATATAATTTAACAAAATAACAATAATAATCAAATTTTTCAAGATGTTTTTAAATTGCTAAGCACAGGCAAACTTGTAATATGGATGAATATCTGAACTAAAATTAGTATTATATTATATTACTAGCTGACCCAGGGGACATCATACCGCCTTAGAATAAATAAAAAAATATCTTACATCCTATTCTCAGACCTACTGAACATACACACCAAATTTCATAAGAATCGGTCAAGCCGTTTCAGAGGAGTTTGGTTACAAACACTGTGACACAAGAATTTTATATATTAGATTTATTAAACAAGGAAATTATAATTAGCATGTTGGGTAACACATGTTTGATAGGTTCACTAGTTCAGTAAGTATAGTACCTATGTAGAAGCTGAGAATAGGTCACCTGGTTAAAGTCTGACTCATATGTTGTATGTATGGTGGCTTGCTGAGGTTATCCTCAGAAAGAAATTGTATACAACCCAGGCATATCCATTTCAGGTTGAGTCAAGCCTTGTAAAACTGGCAAAATTATGACTCTTGGTACATGTAATAAACTAGAATATTATATATTTCAGATATATCTGAACAAACAAGGGTGGTCATAAATATTTGCACATGTACACTAACATCTTGACAATAAGATCGTGTTCAGATATTTATGATCACCTTGTTTACTCACATATGTCTGGTGGCGACTGTACCAACAACATAAGAAATTAAATTCAATTAACATTATTTTCAAATGACGTAGTGAATATGAAATTCTGCCATAAGATTAAGAGGTTTAGGTTGAATTGAAGTTGAAATTACATTAAATGCTTAATTAGAAAAATATTATGTCATTAAAATGGGATCTGTAAATCATCTAAGGTTAAAAAATAACCACAATTTCTTCAACATAAATAGTTATTTGTTATGCAAGGCTGCAAAGTTGTTGTTTGCTGTGAGTGCGTGATTGAGACCCGAGTGAACGAAGGATTCTAGGGTTGAACCACGAGCGAAGCGAGTGGTTCAAATATAGAATCCTGAGTGTAACGAGGGTTTCAAGGCACGAGACAGCAAACGACTTTGCTGCTGAGCGCAACACAAAATTTTTCACCTCACGCGCGATTTTTCGGGAAGAAGACTTAGTTCGGCGTCACGTACAGTTTGTGCTAACTCTGGAGGAGTTAAATTCGTATCTTCATTGCTAGAATCGCTCATATTTTCTTTATTACTTCGTATAGGTATTCTAAATTACAAAACCAGCAATCTAAATCTTTTTTAAAAAAAATTTTAATGTTTTTTTTCCGGAGGTTGCGTTCCAAATCACTCCTACTCGTACTTCAAGATTCAATTATTCATTGAATACAGTTAAAATATACACATATTTAAGTATTTTTGTGATAAAACATAGTGAAATAATGAAATACATCTGAAACGGTGTATTATTAATATAATTTTATTAATGATGATATTAAGTAAATTGAACCTTTATTTTAATAAAACTGTCACGACGAATTGCGTTTCAGAACGTATCGTTGTTTTTTTATTGTGACAGTGGCATCATGCGTTGTTCGAATTTCAAAAACACTTTCCACGCTAGCGGATAAAAACAACTTTTGCGCTCAGATATCAAGCTGCAAAACGACCACTTTTGAGCCAGTGAGGTGAAAAATATATTGCCACAATATTGAAGTTCCTAAAATGAGTTTTATGTAAGCACACCACTCACCGTCACCATTAATATTATCTACTAGGCCGATTTTTTTGATACATAGCAAAACAATCAGTTTTGTTTACCTAAAAGAAACTTACCTTTGCAATTGATATCCAAGGTCAATTTTCCTTCTTTACGTGCTTCAAGTAGAGCTTTCACTACTTTCAGCTCCCCGTGTCTCGCAGAATAAAGCAAGGACTCCTCCACCTCGAGTTTTGGATCACTATCCTCTGAAGTAGCCATGGTCGAACTGCTTCACACGTGAATACGTGCTTATTTACTAGACACCGCAATTTCCATCGACCCTAGCGCGTTGACTGATTCCTGTCGCTTCAAGTTAATTATTAACGCCTTATTAAGTTCGTGGACCTTGCGTATATTTATTTATACTTTCATAAACCCTAAACGTCGCAGTGCCCATTCGCCCGTAACCCTTTTTAACTTGACTTGACAGTTGATTTGACGAATTTGATGAATTTTTCAATGGACAATAAAGCAGAAGCATCAAGAATCAAACAGCCAAAAAATTCATTTCCAAGATTGCTCACCACAATAACAAGTAGTATTTAATGATTTTATTGATCATCAACACTATAAGAATAGTATTATATATTCTGTTGAAGTACTTGCTATCTTGGTTAACTCTTATTTTAATAAAAACTTATTTTCATTGCGACTACTAAGTTGTTTGATAACTACCGCCCTGCCCGCCTTGGCATTTTTGAAAAAAAAAGAATCATTTGTCATATGTCAATTTGACGTTTAAAATAACCGTGTTGCTTGTGTTGTGTTTACGTTCGTTTCTTTTTTGCGGTCTGGCCAAAAAATAGGGAGACAATGAGTGAAAATGTACAAAATTGCTGCCGAATATGTCTAGACGTAGAATCGGAACGTGTGTCCATCCTCCAAGACTCGATTATCCACCTCCACGTGAAGTCCTGTCTTGCTATGACTATTTCAGCAAACGATGCACTTCCGAAAGAAATTTGCGTCTCGTGTGTCTCTCAATTGAGTGAATTCTACAATTTTCAACTTAATGCTCGCTGCTCACAAGACTGGTTGGAGTCTTCCTTGGAAGAAACTTCTAAAAAATCGACTGAAACGAAAACTCCAATACAGCCGCTACCTGACTCTGAATACAACTCAGACTCACTTTTAGAGTTCTTAAACAATACTGCTAACATAGAGGAGTATTTAAATAATCTGGGGAAGGAAGATATACCATCTATAGTCAACATGTTAGACAGAAATAATGAAAATTCTATGGATGGAGTTAATAAAGTTGCTAATGCCAAAATAATGAAAAATCCAAGCCCCAAAAAAAATGATAAGCCCAAGACTGACTTGAAAATGGAAGTGGACGTGTTAGATTCTGATACTGAAATAGTTCAGGAGCTATTATTAAAAGAAACTGAACCTAAAAGGGCACAATCTCGACTTCTGGATAAGAACATTTGTTTTGCTTGTAAGACTAAATGTGTTAATATTCACCAGCTATCACTACATGTTAGCGTCTGTGATAATGCTACTAGAACTTGCTTAGAGTGTGGAGCACTTTTTGATTCTAGAAGAAAAATGCTGCAGCATAGATTGACACATAATCCTCAGCTACCATTGACTTGTGCTTGTGGTAAGCGGTTTGAAAGTGAAGAGCTGCTTACAGAGCACTTTAGAGTGTGCTATATAGACTACATGGCGATGCTTGGCTGCAGTTTCAAGTGCAAGCACTGTGGAGAAACCTTCAAGGAACGGTTCCTGTTATACAGACATGTCAGAGCTCACATAATGAAGGCTAAGGAGCAAAACTGTGATATCTGTGGCCACATTTTCACTGGGGCTATATCATTGTCTGACCACAAACTGAAAGAGCACAACAAACATGATAAAGTTCTTTACAAGTATGTGTACATTTCACTTTGTGTATTTGCTATTTTGCCTATGCCTTCTATTTATAAGCTGTAAGCAAATTTAATGATGTGTTGAAATACAGCTACTTCAATCACTTTGGATGAAATAATTAAATCATAATTTTACCGTTATTTCCAGATGCAAAGTTTGTAATGAAACATCATCCAATCGAATCGAGATCTACAGTCATGTAATGAAGCATACTGCCAAACCAGAGCACCGTCTGCACCTCTGCGAATCCTGTGGAAAGAGCTTCGCCTCAAACAAGTCTTTAACCCGACACAGTGTGCTGCATAAAAGTAACTGTTACAGTTGTACACTGTGCAACAAGAAGTTTGAAAGTGCGAGTGGACGGGACGAGCATGTGTTGAAACATAAAGAGGTAAGCATGTGTGAGAGATGTGGTATGAATGTGACTCGTTATGAGCTGGATGTGCATATGTGTTAGAGAAAGTTCCATGTGAGATGAAAATGTTTTACCATCATGTTTAGATTCGGGCGCCAGTTTATATTAAGATATTCTTCAAATCTTGTAAAAGTTAAATTTTTGTATGAAAATTTCTTTCTAGCTGATGATGATGTGATGACTAAATAAGTTTCATGTGCCTTTTTACTGAATGTTTACAACTAGACACATATAGTTTCGTTATCAATTCTGTATGTTTCTTTGGCATATTTTAATAAAACAACTATTTATAAAATTAAGTTACCTTTATTTCTCCAAACCATTGTAAACCAAATAATTATTAAAATAGATTAACCACAAGTCAATAACATTGCCTATTGAAATAAATACATATCAAAATTCAAATTTCACTGGAAATTTTCATGGTAATATTCATAGTTATCATCTAATTGCTAAACTTATATGCTATTACAGTACTTAAAAGAGCCATATATCTATTATCACACTACTGCTACTTGTTTTTATCGTAGACAAAGTAGTTAAGCTAATCTGAAATTGTGAAGTACCTAACTTTGTTAAAGTAGATATTACCGCGCATGACAAAAGAGCAGTTTTTAACAAAAGCAGAACCACCCTCTGTGTCCGAAGTTGAAGAAGTCGGTGAAAATGATCCTTATTCTGTATGGCATAAGGTTGTTCAAGTTGATCAGGGCCATCATGAATGAGGGAATGCTGATGCTGCGGTGATTCTTTCGAATACCTATAAATAGGATAAGAAAGTATAAATTGTACTGATACATCAACCGTCGAAGTAGCAGTACTACTACTAAAGCATGAATGTCCTGCAAGATCACTACAATGAATATAGGAACATAGGAAAGGATACAAAATAGGAAAATATAGGACAATACAATGAACCCACGTTTAGCGAGCGTAGCGTGCGCGGCAATGGGTTTCCAGCCTGAGAGAGGAATATGTAAGGCTAACCTTCGATGATGATGCTGGCAGCCGCCTTAGGCTCGATCTCGCTGTAGCACGAGGTGAAGCGGTGCGCGGGCGTCGGGTAAAGGCCGGTGGCCATCGTGGCAACGTACACAGATGTCGTGCTGATATTCTTCGTCCAAGTGTCTAGGCGGAGCTCCTCGGCAATCGAGTCCATTAGACCTGGGAGGAAATCCCGAGTTTAATAAAGGTTTAAGCTTTGTGAGGTCCAATTTGCACCAATTAGGGTAGCGCCACAGGGCGGACACGGCAATAAAAGCACGATTTCGAACACAATTCGAACGAAGTGTCAATGTTTGCGTGCGGAGATGTCCAGTGTGCGTGCGACGATGTCTATACGCTTGTCAACGTGTGTGTACTACTACGCGGGCCAATGTTTCGTTCACCATCTCCGGATGAAACAAATGACGGTAAGGCGAGTTGGGCGCGAATTGCGCGCGGGCTAGTTTCAGGCGGGTGATTCCGTGGCGATTCTGTACGTAGTGCTATTAAATATTCTGTGGTAGCGCTAAGTTGATTTTGTGTTGACGAGAGACGGAAAATGCTTTGATATACCTACGGGATCGTTCCTTAATAGAAAGCGACTACGCGATTATCGCGCAAGTAAGCGACGTGACCATCGCGTGGTTGCTGGCGCGTGGTGGCGACTACGCGAATGTCAATTAGGACATCTATTCTAGTTATTCTAGTTATGTTTGATGGCGCGTTAAATTCGCGCGAACTTACAATAATCGCATAGTCGCGTTATATTAGGATGGTGAAATTACTGGCAATGAGGCATTAAATCTTCTTTCGAAATTTTATGATTCCTCATGTCCATGGCCCACAGTGACAACTTTACTTATCAGGTGGTTGTCTGCTTACCAATAATGCCATACTAAAGGAACGAATGCACCATGCAAAATTCATTTTAACCATACGCGGCCTGCTTAATAGGACGTTTTTTTTCGAAGGACCAACTGGCACTAGTATGTCAGACAGAAGTCAGAACTCAGAAAACACATAGCAGAATTAGAGTAAAGACGATCTTAGGTAACTTTATAAATCTGGACCTAATACTCATATTAAACACACTATCACCGGGACTTAATCGCGTAAAAACTATTTATATTTTACCTCGACTAATACATCGGTTGTAGTTAAATATCAATTTTAACACACCTCTGAGACCAAATTTAGCTGCGCAGTAAGGCACCATGTCAGCGCAAGGCATGAGGCCTGCGCTAGAGTTAATGGCCACAATATGCCCCTGACGCCTCTCTATCATGCTCGGCAAGAACGCTTGGAATATCTGAAACCGTGGTAAAATTAATTTCAAAGTTCATACCACTTCGCGATGAAGTCAGCTCTGATAATTGATCAGTTATCAGTTATCACTTATCCTTGCATAAGTCACAGAGTATTCTACTTGGGGCGCCTGTTTTTAGGGTTCCGTACCTCAAAAGGAAAAAACGGAACCCTTATAGGATCACTTTGTTGTCCGTCTGTCCGTCCGTCTGTCAAGACCCTTTTTCTCAGGAACGCGTGGAGGTATGAAGCTGAAATTTATATCAATTACTCAGGTCTACTGTCCCTTGAAGCTGTGAAAAAATCAAACTTCTAAGCCAACGCAATCAAAAGATACAGCCGTTTATGCCGCAAATTTTCGACACTTGCAAGGGAATCAAAACCTACAGGGTGCTTCCCGTGAACTCAGAATCTTGAAATTTGGTACGAAGCAACGTCTTATAGCATAGATAAAGGAAAAATTACGAAAACCATAAATTTTTAGTTACATCACATAATATATTTTTTTTTAATAATTTTAACCTTACTACCCATTTCCTCATAAACGCGTAGAGGTATTAAATTGAAATTCATACCAAATACTCAGGTCTATAATACCTTTAAGCTGTAACAAAATCAAACTTCTATGTCAACGCAATCAAAAGAAACAGCAATTTAAGCTGCATATTTTGAAACTCGCAAGTACTCGCAAGGGAATCAAAACCTAAAGGGTACTTCCAGTCGACCTAGAATCTTGAAATTTGGCATGAAGCAACGTTTTATAGCACACATAAAGGAAAAATTCCGAAAACCTTAAATTTTTAGTTACATTACAAAATATATATTTTTTAAGATCTTGTTCTTAAATTTATGCTACTCCATCTTTCCCCATTGTAATGTTATGAATTTCATTTTGCAATAAAAATACCATAGTTATGACTCGATTGTCGTAAAGAACGAACTTTGTAAACCTTACAGGGTTGTACGGAACCCTCGGTGCGCGAGTCCGACTCGCACTTGGCCGGTTTTTTTTTTTTGATGAAAACCCGAGGAGTGCTTGACTGCTTATCGTCTAAAACCCCCACGATGGTAGGTTGGCTGGTACGAATTGCATTCATCTGCTTCGGGTAAACAGTCCAATAGGTAGTTACGAGACAATTTTACCCAAGGAAAAGGGACTCTTTTTAGTAAGTATCTATATCTAGTTTTAGTTAGTTCAGCATTGTGGTCAGTTGCTTACCCAGAAGTGTGCAAGCAGGTTGACCTCAACGATCTTCGCCACGGCCTCGGGGCGGAGACAGACCAGCGGAGCCGCGGTGAGAGCGCCAGCGTTGCTTACGACCATCGACACTTCGGTCAGCTGACGGCGCATCAGCGTCGCCAGCGCCAGGACTTGTTCGCGGACCGTCACGTCCACCGTGTACCCGTAACACTGAGAAGTTTGAGGGTTGGAGAAAATAGTCAAGGGTAGGTCAGTAGATACGTCTTTGATTTTTACTTATTAATACCAATTTCTACACTCCCTAAGGAACCTAAATGTCAAATTTTAGGTTTCCTGCAAACAATACTTTCTGCTGTGCTTTGTCATCAATAGTCAGTAACGGAACAGGTTTATTTATAGGTATTGATTAGCACACTGCTATTAGGGAGCGCTAATTTAAACTGTATCTATGCGGTTTCAGTTTTAATTTGGGCAGCTTTTGCCTACAGTCATGACGGAAGAACAAGGTATTTTACATCGCCGTCCTTGCTGAGTATTTCCTTGACAACAGCATCGTTCCTTCGCGCGTCCTTGTCCCAGCATACGACGGTGGCGCCGAGCTCCGCGAACTGTATAGCCAGCTCTCGACCGAGGCCATTGCCTGCCCCCGTGATCTAGAGGAGAGAAAGTCATGGGTACTATCGAACCGAATGAGTGGCCCACTGTCATGGGCTGCGTTCCGAATCGCGCTTAGAGCGCTCACAGTAACTTGCATCCTTTTTTCTCTTATGACTCGACTTTCAAGAGGAAAAGGGGTGCAAGATGCTGTGAGCGCTCTGAGCACGTTTCGGAACGCAGCCATGGTGACTTTCCTCGCCAGGCAACGTGATGTCACTATGACATTAACTGTGAAAAGTTTCCACAGTGGGGTCACGTTCAGTTTGATCGACAGTGCCTACGTGCGAAACTGTGCATGCGAAAGCCATGAATAGAAACTCACTTGGTTCTTGAGTCTGTCATAATTACGGGTCTATATTGACTGACATAACATCGAAGTTCCGATTTTCACAAGTCATTAAGTATGTTTTGGGTAATAATTATTGTAAGTCATAATGCCGTTAGTAATAATATAAAAAGCCATAAAAACGAATTACCTAATTTCTTAAGGCATAATAGTTCTGGGTCAGAACTATCATTAGTCACACCAATCAGTACCCAGAACTATCATTGGTCATAATGTAATTGATCCTAAAATTTTCTGAAATAACGTTTGATGTGAATTTTTATATTAGTCATTAAACTTATTAGCGATAATTATTCATAGCGTAGAAATATAAAACCTAACCTAACCTAAATGTTTCGTCTCTCGCAGCATTTCGTTTCTGTAAATATTCATACTCTAACCTAACCTAAATGTTTCGTCTGTCGCAGCATTTCGTTTCTGTAAATATTCATACTCTAACCTAACCCAACCTAAATGTTTCGTCTGTCGCAGTATTTCATTCTAATGAATATTTTTTTAATCTAATAAAGTCGTTATGACTACCAATAAAAAGCCCAGTGCGTATAAGGCTATAAAACAATATGATCTAAAACAGTTATGACTACTAGCTTATGATTTATTAAGTTTCTGATATCTAAACAAGTATGTCTTCAGATATTATGGATATCAATATTATGACTAATGATGTGTATTACACTTGATATTATGACTCCTGAACGTTAGGAGTATCTCAAGTTATGTTTATGATTATTATGACTAATGGTACTTATTTCCATAAATTGTATGACTAACATTTTCTGACTAAAGAAATTAGGCCCTACAATTTTATGGGAAACAAGGGGATCTCCATAATTACCTATGTTGCTCCTTAACAATTATCGGGATTGGTACATCAAGGCTGTTAACTTAAAACTGTTGGTAAAATTTATAAAGCTTCTTAAACTTCTTAGTTCTTAACCACATCTTACCAAAATAGTCTCGCCATGCAGACTCTTCATTACAGGCGGAACAAACACTCGAAATACAGCCATGGCGCAAGTTGAGCATAACTTAACCACTAGCACCAACGAATCCAATGCCCAAAGGGGGGCGGTTGCCAACCCCCCACTGCCCCACCACGGCAGGATCCACACCTCCTGCAGCGCCCTAAACTTCCTCGCGGCTGACCCCACACACCTCACAAATAAGTTCGTTCTACCCATAAAGTTAAAGTAAATCTAAAGTAAAAATACAACAGCCATGTCGAACGTGACAGTAGAATGTCTTGTCACTTTCATTTGCCTCGAAATTAAAAAATGCTGTTGCTGGCTGAATATGAAAAGTAAACCTACTTAAATTGGTTCTCAATGTCAGTTTGATGAAAATATTTGACATATTTTTGTAAATAAACCAAAACGTTGTAGGTACGCTTATTTAATCAGAAATCATGGCAAAACCTTTACAAAAAGACAGGGAAAACCGTTCAGCAGACAAAAAGGATCTGACGTTCCATCCATATAATATAACCCCTGAAACTGCACACACGTCTATACTTCTTTTGGAGTCAGCTGAACCAGAGATACTATGCCAGGTAGGCACCTGATTTTACAAATGACTGAACATTCCTCGGATGGAGCAATAAGTGTGGCTTAAGTATCTAGCTACAGTACAAGAAAAGTTTAGTGCAGTACTATAGTCTATTGAAGTGAGACTCGAAAATAATCATGTTGTCACTTCGTTACACCCTCCCATTGCAGACTCTTCGCGCTATAACGAAATTCTCCGCCCAAGACATGCAGAACCGCGTGGTCTTGTACAACCTGGGCGCTATCGGTTTCATCTTGCCCCACGTGAATCACAATGAGCAGAACATCAGGAGGTTCGCTCTCAAGGCCCTGGCCCAGCTGTGCCAGCTGCCGAGCGGTCCCGAGCAGGTGCTCGTCGACCCGCAGAACTTGAGGAAGATCGCTTTTATGCTTGCCAAGGTGCATATTTTAGTTTTAGAGATTTAGAGTGAAAATACACTGGCACACTATAAACTTGTTAACTTTATGATCTAAGATTGTTCCATTGCACATAGCGACAAAAGGCTTTAGGTAGAGAGACGAATTCTGAAAATGATATTAACGAAATACCACCAGCAGTTGTGAACAGCACAACTACCTAATTATCTTGTTGTGAAGAAAAAGTCTGTCAGTAAAACATTTTTAAATCTTCAACTTTCCAGGTTGAAGATGTGTTCGTATTGGAATTTGCATCTCTGGTACTATCGGAGTTAACAAGAGAACCGCTTGGATGTGAACAGTTGGTTTCAGCAAATATTTTAAGCAGCCTCTTCTCTAGAATGAAAAATAGTTTGGATCCTGATGTACAGAAAAATTGTCTCCAGGTAAGAATTCATCGTCGTAATGCAGTTAATTAATTTGAGTATCATATCGGGTGATATTGAATTTAGACGGCTTTCTTCATTCTTTTCCTTTTTAGACCCTCAGCAATGTCTTAGAAGACCCGGTTTGTGCGTCCGAAGTGACGAAAAACCAGCAATTTAGCTGGCCATCGGTACTGTCTCTGATGCAGAGCAAATATTTGGCTATCCAGCATGCGGCGATAAAGACTGTGGATCAGCTCATACGGCGTATCAAAGACGAAGCGGTTCAAAAGAGTTTTAGGGTATCGACGGGGGTGTTGGACCTATGTGATATTTTAGAGGTAGGTAGAGAAAAAAGAGGAGATTATTTAAGAATTCGTGTCATATCAATGATCTTATCATTTTGAGAAATCTGAACACTCCCATAGGCTTATGAATTCAGAGACGTGCACATAGATGTCCTGCAAGTTCTACGTAACTACGTCAACACGGAAGACAACGCGCTGCATTTCTACAAGGCTGGCTGCATACTGCGACTGCTCGCATACCTGGAAATGGCTCTTCCGCCCATGAAACCGCCCTGTCTGGGTGTTTTGACGAAGATGTCTTTTACGGCGAGTGGTAGGGACGTACGTAAAACGAGCTCTCTCGTCTTCTGATTGTGGTTGCAAGCATATCATTGCGTGTGGTCTCCTTTTTCTTATCCGACTTCCCGCAGGCCCTGTTCGAGACAAACACGGACCTCGTGTTCTGCCACCAGCTGCTCAGTTCTAATGTGGAGCTCCTGGCTGATGCCGCGATGGGCGTCGCCAACATGACCAAGCTGCTCCCGGCCGCCATTCGAATGTCAGACACCAACATCATAGAGGCACTGTGCGGTAAGCATGTAGATTTTTGTTCATTATTTAAAAGTGAATTGGATTATAGTACAAAATACAACTGTTACACCTTTAAAAGTAACCTGAACACTGGTGAAATCGATCACCATTTCAAGACGTTATTTTAGGTACGTATTTTGTTTCTTTAATGGTTTAGTTTTCTTTTTGTGCTTTTCGAATTAACATTTCGCTATTTATTTACATTCTCTTGCCGTTTCCATAAAAACAGGTCCTCGTGTAATAGGCATAGGAAAATACATATCCAATTAATCTAAGTATACTTACGTTATACTACGTTAAGTTTTTCTCCAGATTCATTAGTTACCAAAAATGTCATTTGCCATTTTTTAGGGTTCCGAAGTACACAAGGAACCCTTATAGTTTCGCCATGTCCGTCCGTCCGTCTGTCCGCACTATTGCTCGGAGATGCTTAGTTAGTTCTAGAAAGCTGTAATTTGGCATGAATATATTAGTTACGCTGACAAAGTTGTACAATAAAATTTTGATATATATTTAATTTTTACGTTACCTCTCCTACTCGTAAAGTGGGGATGTATTTTTTTTCTTGCGTACCCCATGATGTAGGATGTCGTTGAATAGTACTTGGAAAAACATTGTGGGTTTTAAACCATTTTTTGATTAAACGATGCGTTTTTGAAATATTAAGCTTTAAAGTGCTATTTTTTGGTAGAGTCAAGTGTCTCCCCTCCCCCCTGCCAGCTAAATTGTGGTTTTGAGATACCTAGCTGGAAAAATTCATAGTGCCACCACTATATATAATATTTTTTATTATATATAACGCAGTTGAAAGGAAAACTATCACAGCTAAGAAGGCTATACAAGTGTCCGGGTCATCGTCAACCAACTGCAAGCAAGCAAAAATGCGTAGGTACGGAAAAGTAAACTTCCTTTATACATACTACTGAGCGCCAGGGGCGTCGTCGGGCGGACACGTCATACCGCAGCCTAGCTAAGATTGCAGAAAGGTAGGTACTAAGGCCATCGTCAACTTCAGAACCCTATACATTGCGCGTGACCCGACACGCACTTGGCCGGTTTTTATTCTCCGATCTGATTCTCAGCAGTTTTTATCGGCACATTATATTAGATTTATTTATCGTAACCATAGAACTTATGTTATATGTTAAAGCATGTTTTTGTAAACAGGTTCTTGCCGACTAAGTGTATTTTTTTCTCAGCCATCCTAACCGACGATGCCGCGGCTTGGTTTTACATACGTATAAACACCCTCAAGGCTCTGTGCGAGCTCTGCCGCACCATCCCGAAGGCAGCCTACAGCGTTGTGGAGCCAAAGACCTTCTCGAGTTTAAAGAACATTAATAAGAAGTGTAAGCCTTTCCAAATAATATTAATTGCAAAAGTTACTGTCCTCAAAGTCCGGCAATGCATTGGAAATATCTCTAGCGATGTACGTGTCCTTTGGCGGAGATGCCTATAGCACGAGAAAAATGAAGCAGACTCTGCGTGAAAGGTGCTATACCTCCCAAGTACCTCGGCTTCTCGCTATCTATAAAAAAAACTTACTACACGGAATCACACGTAGGAATCTATTGTGTGTGTCTATTAAATAAAACAATAATTAATGCGGATTTCTGTATGTTTGAAAAGAAGAACGAATGAAATTTTTAGATAACTACTTAGTTTACGATTTTTGACATTAGGAACTCATTGCCGGTTCATTTTTTTTCCCATTGCCCAGTCAAAGATAATCCGATTGAGGCGCAGCGTTTGGCCGTCCAGTGCTACATCAATCTGCAGAACTACCAAGTCAGCACTAAAGCTATGCTGAATGGCGATTTTATTCAAGAACTTTTAAACATTCTGACGGTAAGTGCTACTTTAGCCATTTAGCGAGAGTGTAATTACCTATAAATAAAATAAAATAAATAAAAAGCCTTTTTATTTTCTCGACAATAGGGATGACGACAGGGCGAAGAAATCGAAATTCTAATTAGTCCATCAGTCAGGTAATAAAAAAATACATATTTTTTATTTTATCAAATTAACAAAGAATGACTAAGTTAAAACGCATTAAAGTTGGAGAGTGGGGGCTAACTACGTCACCGTTAGGTATAAATCGTACCTAACTGTGACGTCACGCGACATTTCAACTCAATATATCTCCGTAGGTATAAGTTTGATTACGTGAAAAAAAAAAATACGTGTCCAATACTTTTCAATAATCTTCCTGATAGACTAAGGAAAAAAAAGTTGTCGTCATCCCTATTGTTACATATACATATACTATATTGTTAATTTTAATTTTTAATTTGTTAATTTAAATCGGGAACCCCTTGTGAGGTGAAGACTTCCTCCAGCGAGGTCCAGTGATCCCGGCGTTGGGCCACTCTTGGCCAGTTTTGTCCAGCCACAGTTGTGATTTCGTTGGACCACCTAGCTTTTGGTCTTCCTGCTCTTCTATAGCCCGAGAGGCCTTTCCACATGGTGGATATTTTTGTTCATGTACCATCTTGGTATCTGGTTATATAGGTGACCGGCCCAGCGCCTATTTAGAAAATTACCTATACCTACAGGTAATTACATACTGAAATCATAAATCTTTATTGCATCATGTTTATTACATAAAGGTCTTTATTACTGAACACGCGGAAAATGTACTCTTGATTAAGGAAATGGACGTACCCTATCCCTACGTACCGTTTAGAATAGAGCCCCTGGCATTTGACCTTCCTTTTTATATCAGCAGGTTTTTATACTTTGGAAAATATTGACCTAAAGGCATTTGTTTTAGCGTGTAGACGTCTGTCTGAAGATCATGACATGCACGGTCCTTTGTGGGCTCATGTCAGAAGACGTTGCGAAGGAATTGTTTACGTCGCGCAAGGGAGAAGAGGTTTGAAACATATCACTACATTTAAGTAGGTAAATTTCTATATTGTAAAGTACTAAAGTCCTCTGCCCGCATCTGTCTTTTCGCGATGAGCAAAGGGATTTCATAGAGATTATATAGGGATCGTTGAAACGTTACAACCCTCAAATGTAACTTTAAATCCACTTAACTAAGTTATTTAAAGTTCATATTAAATCCCATTGCTTTCCGAATGATTGATTGATTCATTTTCAATACAGAAAAACTACTGTTTGTCTTTTGTTGGGATTGCAAACCAATGACCAAATGCAATACCACCGCTGCTGTGGTATTGAGTTTGGTCAATGGTTTGTGATGCCGAAGACGACTGGTAGATTTTCTATATGAATATGAGCGCCACTCGTTGGTATAGAGTCTATCCCGATGACAGGTAATTCTGGTATTTTTCAGGTGATATCTTCGAATCTGCGATTCGACCACGTGGGACTCCGCACGGCTGTATGCACGGTCATCATTTCCAGCGTCACCGACGAGGGAGCTGACGTGTATCTTGAGCTTGGCACCATACATTAGTAAGTGACAATACATAGACTCTTTATTTGATACAACTGCTGATAGTGGTAGAGCCTGGTGCTAGGTGCGTCCGGGGTGGTACTACCGTCTTTCCCCGCTAACCTGCCGCCAAATAGCAGTGCTCGCACTGTTGTGTTTCGGTAGGGGGTTAAGGCAGCTAGTGAAATTTCTGGCACAGAGGCATTCCATCTTCGGCCTGAGGCCGGAAATACACTGGTAAGTCACTTACGCAATATTTACATAAGTGACTTACGACTCCATTTACACTTAAAAATAAAATTACGGCGAGAAGCACTTACGTAATTTCTGTCAGTTTTACTTACGTAACTTATTACAAACCCGTTTACACTACACTTACCGACTTACCGAAGTCAGAATCCAAAATCCCGTTTCAAAGGCATGTTAAAGTAGCAGTTAATTGTAAAAAGTAATAAAATACCACTAAACAAAGAGGTTGTCTAATGCAGAATGGAACGAGGTGCATTTGAAATCCTATTGGAATTAAGAATGGAGGACCGAAGGCAATTTTAAAAGCTTTTTCTTTAAATCTGATACTTGTTTAAATTAAAATAAACAGAATAAAGTTTTTAGTAAGTACTTTACTTATCCATTCGATTTGATAAGTTGAGAAGTGCTTCCGTGAGCAACCTCAAGCCTATTCACACTAGTTATTCTTACAACTTTCGCAAGTTATAAGAAATTATGATAAGTGACTTATGAGGGTATTTACACACGTAATTTTACCGTAAGTTACTCGCATAAGCGACTTACGTAACTAAAACTTACCAGTGTAATTCCGGCCTGGATAGGCAACGCATTCGAAATCTTATGGTTTCTTAATGGGTATTGGTACCTATCTTATGGTTTCTTAATCGGTGTCCATGGGCCGCAGTGACCACTTACCGTCAAGTGGGCTGTGCGCTCGGTTGCCTATACCAACGACATAAAAAAATAACTCTTATTATGCTGAGGCCGATTAGCCAAAATTTTTGTTTGCATTCTATACTTACAGCGTTATCAGTCGAAATGGATCAGTGTGGAGAAGTCCGAAACTCTACGAGACAGCGCAATCTGTTCTTAGGAACCATTATGGCTTAAGATTAAAATAAATAGCATTATAGGTATATATTTTTTTTTAACTTTCATACGTAACCGGGAATCCAAGTACCTTCTGTCTGGTACGGTAGTTAAACGGTCATCCAACCGCCTCAGTAGCAATGGTTACTTTTCTTTGAAGCTTTTCTATGAAAGTATGATGTATTCTGCAGTATGATTGAAAATCGTGGGGCGCGATACGTGGTGAGCGCCTGGGAGCCAGCACTGGAGGCCATCTTCCGCCACCACCCTTCTGCCAAGCTGGCGTACACCGGAAAGTTGGACATCAACGACTTTACTCGGGTTATTAACTGTTTGGTTGTATTTATTTATTTATTTATTTATTTATTTAGGTACAATAACATGACGTAAGCAAAAACACATTAAAAAACAACATGAATAGAACCATCACTCTGCCTACACCACAATTATAATTGTACACAGCATGTTTCTTATACTTTCACTATTACATACAGTATATCTATATTTATGTAGTTTACGTTACATTACGAAGCAAGAAATTCACATAACTATTCAGGGGCATATTAAAAATGTCAATTTCACTGTCTAAGCTGTTGTATAGCTTACACATTCTAAGAATTGGAGCATTGTTAGTAACATTGTTATTGGAAACAAAAGGTAGGGCAAATGTTCTTTGACTTCTTGTTACACTATTATTGACTTTAAACCATATGAAGTCCATAAGACAACCATCGTGACCACCATGCAATATTTTATATAGTGAGACCAGGTCCATGATGTTTCGTCTTTTAGCAAGGGACTGCAGGTTGAATGCCTGAAGTCTATCAGTGTATTGAGGTAGGGCTCGACGAGTTCCATTTTTGTTGCAAAGGTATCTCAAAAATTTCGCTTGAATAGACTCCAGTCTATTCGAATGTGTCACGTATATGGGATACCAAATCACCGAACAATATTCGAGTGTTGTTCTAATCAGTGAACAATACAGTATTATCAGGCTTTTTATGTTTTTAAATGGCTTCGCAGTACGCTTTATAAAACCTAACATACGATTCGCCTTGTTGCATATGTGCTCATAGTGATCACGGAATGACAATTCACTATCAAAAATGACCCCAAGATCCCTAATAGAAGACACCCTTTCCAGTTTAGTTCCCTCGATACAGTATTCGTAGTTTATAGGATTCTTTTTCTTTGTGAACGTTATAGATTGACATTTATTGATGTTCAGTGCCATCATATTATTATTACACCAGTCATTAATTACATCTAAATCATTTTGAAGAGCGAGGCAATCAATTTCAGTTTTAATTGTCCGGAAAATTTTAATATCATCAGCATAAGCGAGGCACTGAGAGCTGATGCGAATAAGGAGGTCATTAATAAAAAAGCAAACAGCAAAGGACCCAAATTGGATCCCTGGGGCACTCCAGATTCAGCCGAAAACGGAGCAGAATCGTATCCGTACACACTGACAAGTATATGTATGTATGCAGTACAGTCTAGTTCCATATCGTTTTCAACGCCATCGCGCCATTGTCGAATACAAAAGCCGTCACTTACACGCTAAGGATGTGTCCTGGGCGTTCAAATGGTTAAATTGGACCATTAAAACGCAGTAAGGTGCAAAATGGTGTACATGTTGGTGAACTCGACTGTACTTGTAGTGATTAATTTATTAATATTCGGCTTTTTGAGAATTGGTAATCAGAATACAGGGACCTCATTCGTGTCCATACATAGAGATAAAGATAAATTTCCCATATTCTAAAAGGATAGACAGCCTGCCAATTTTAACGAGAGAGCAAATACAATAAATTCCAAGAGTCATTCAAACTTTATCTATCCAATCCATTGATCTATTATAAGTAAGGATTCACAATCTGCCGGAGAAAAATAGCCCCGTCAAAACGGGTGCCCGAACAGCTCGGGCACCCGTTTGGCCTTCGTTATAAAGAGGCGTTATTAGCATATTGGAACGTATTTTCTAATGTCAGTTTGCTCCATATATTTTGACATATTCTGTTAGGCACTGTTCGTCCATATGTTATTACTTATTATAGGTCAATGATCCATTCTTCTCGCTTATGGACGTTCCCGATTGGACTGGGCAGCTAACGCACTTTATGCGTCGAACGCCGTTTGGGCTTTGGCATTTACTTACTGATTCACTTAGCAGTTTGACGTCCCGAATAGCGGTTTATAAGAGGAGCGACGAGGAGATCCTTTTCTGTGCACTACTTATAGAATCACTTCGTGCACTCCTTCCTTTTTCTCTCTCAATGTATACAAAGTATACTATGAATCTATATCCGATTCATGCATTACCACAGAATATTTAATAGTACTACGTACAGAATGATCACGGAATCACCCGCCACGGAATCTAGCCCGCGCGCAATTCGCGCCCAAGGCCTTACCGTCATTTGTTTCATCCGGAGATGGTGAGTAGATCATTGGCCTGCGTAGTAGTACGACACACATTTACAAGTGTACATACGTCCTCGCAAGCACACAGACGTCCTCGCACGCAAACATTGACACTTCATTCGAATTGTGTTCGAAATCCTGCTTTTATAGGCCGTGTCCGCCCTGTGGCATTGCCTACTTTCTTTTGAATTTAGGGATTTTATATTCCTATGATATGAAGAGTTATTGTTTCACCAGCTAGAGGTCAAGCATGAAGGCCCTTCGGAATGTTTAATTTTTATTTTGATTTCCATATGCAGGAAGGCTTCTACGTGCAGAAGCGTCTAAGACACGTGTTCCCCACCATCGAAGAGCTGGCGAACAGTGCGCCTCCTCATATAGACCCGGTGTTTGTGTGTATGTTTCAGCCGCGTTATTCCGACGCGTCTGGACTTGACATCAGGACACCTCGTAAGCACATCATTAACATTACATAAATGGTGTACTCTCATGCCTGAAGCACAGTATATCTAATAGGTACTATCGTACCAGTAGCGACACGCACCGCCCTGCAACAACACAAGTTACCTCATACCGCCCGCGGCGAACGTGGGCGTCTTACTAATCTTACTATAGAAAACCCAGTCGGAACGTGCACTCACCCACAGACGCGCACGTTTTTATACAACATAATATTTTAGTGTACAGATTACGTTCAATTTATATGGAATGTCGTAAATGTGCCTGAAGTGTGCTAGGACCATTTCTAATAAGGTCGGCTATGTCACCCTGTCGTGACATTCGCGCTACTTTCCTATTGATAATTTATTGCAGGCAGTAAATCGGATTCACGCCTGAGGCTGTCATCGGTCAGCCGCCTGCATCCAGCCGCGCTGCGGGACGACTCCAACCTGCGCGCGTATCTGCTCAAACTGCGGATGTGGTTTGGAGACGCGTCAGTTACATTTGTTTACCTTTTTAAACTTCATACACACCACAGTGGCGCATTGCGGTTGGCCATTCATTGCGACTATTTGGGACCTTTAATTCAAGGTAATCGGTTGCTTTTTGTACTAAAATGAAACTGAATTATGGTCAAAATGGCTACTTATCGTCAAATTCATCTTAAAAGACGCCTCTTGAAACGAATATCCTATCGCAATTCGCTTACAGGCTTATCACTTATCACCTTAAGTCTAAGAGAAAATAGCATAATTAATGTTTACGAGACACGTTGCGTAGGGACGACTGCCCCTAGCATGGCGCTTGGTTGTGTTGGACGTGTATAGATACATGTACCTACGGTACGACAGTCCATGTGCGTCTGTCCTCCTCTTGAGGCACGCATACCGTAGGTACATATATGTACACATTTAACTATAACACACCGTAGATAGGTACATGTGATGTGACACGTTCAGTCTGGAAAACCTTAATATTTTCAGGATACCTACTGATTTTTTTCCTATTCAATTTTCAGAGCGAAATCGCTGCATTACTTCGAGATAGACGACGCACACTACGATATTAGGTTCACTTTTATCTTTTTACCCTCTTTATTAGGACTTGATGTCTTCCTAGTAGTCATAAAGTTCGTGTTTGAAGGTACCGAGATAAGTGCCAAGAAGTCTCGCTGTCGCTGAAGCATCGAGCGCAGCTGCTGGCGGAGTTTGTGGCAGAGCAGATGAGCGGGCTCGACCAGGAGCGGGACTGTTCCCTGCCGACAGTCAGCCTGCATCTCTCCGACTTGATGGTTGGTTCATAATGCGAGTCTTCCTCATGAACTAGGTTAGCATTGTGAGCAGGCCATTTTTTAGCAGAAAGAAAATACGACACTGAAATGAAAATAAAGCCTTCACGGGTATGATTTTGGTATCCTCGAATTAATGGATGGCTTCCTAATTTTGTAGAGAGTTAATATTTCCATCTGAATTTACTTACAGAAAGACCATAGGTCCCTTTTCAACCTTGTTTTTATGCATGTTCACCAAAGATAAATAGTAAACGTGAGCCGATTTCGATGATTCTTTTTTTGTTCATTAGGTGGTACTTCCAAATTGGTCCCATATTAATTTGGTTCAGTTCTGATGATAGAATCCATGAGAGGTCTCTCCTGCTGATGGGTCACAACATTTATGTTCCATAATTATTTCCGCCGGAAAATCTTGAAGATGGAGAATGCTACAAAGAAGATCGTTTAGGTTTCTTAAGAAGCCAGAGTCATATTTTGAACATCATCGGAGCTAAAAATTTCAATACAAAATGTATTGTACACATCTTAACACGTTCCCTGTTCGGATGCTCCCAATGATAGGTCGTGCGCTTTTTTACAGGAGTCTATCTATGCTTCCATAATGGGGTCACGATTTCATACTGTGAAACACACGTGGACCTGTGAGATTGGCAGATCATTTTGCATTGGGACAGGGAACGTGTTAAAACTACACTATGGTAAATACGACCAGGCCGGATCGACCCTCACTTGTGGCTTTCGTCCGGCACCGGCAGCGAACTTCTTTCGGCTGAGACGACGATGAACGATGATTATTTATCCTTCTCAGAGTGAACTGGAGTCCCGCATATTAGGGCTGGGCTGTGTGCGCTGCGGCGGCGCCCTGGAGCGCGCGGTGCTGTACAAGGTGCTGGCGGACCGCGTGGGGCTGCCGTGCGCGCTGCACCGCCGCACCGGCGCGCGCACCTGGTGCGAGGTCGCGATCCCCGAACCCGATCCGGTACGAACTTGTTTACACTTGAGCTTCGCTTAGCCTGTCGTGTCTATCAGCCGAAAGATTAGCTTGCTTTGATAGGCCCTACCTACTCCTTTCAGGGATTTTGGGGAGGTCACTGCTTTGACAATGTGAATGAGAATTAGATCTTTATCTGCGCTTCGTAAACACTTCTTACCTACTTCGTGCGAATGTTCTAATGTAACGTGTTCTCCATCATTTCTGCTGAAAAACGTCCATTGCTTGACATAGGCCTCCCTCTAGAATCAGATCGGTCTTGTGGCTCTTACATCCACCGTGTTACCGTTACCGCGAACTTCACCAGGTCCACGCTTCATCTTATTGGAGGCGGGACAGCTCGTTTCCCGATGCGTGAAAGTTGAAGTTCCTGGCCGCATCGGGCGGGCGTGCTCTTATTTTTATCATCTTAGAAGAGTCCACGACTTAGTGCTTACGCTATAGTGCCAGACTCTGCTTGCATACATTTTATGTTCACGCTGTCTTTGCTAATGCTTCCATTTGTGACGCAAAGTTGATTTCCTTAAGAGACGCCTGGCTCTGAAAAAAAATTGCGTTGCTTCCGAGATATAACTGTCCAGGTTTAACCAATTGAAATTTTGAATGTTGCTTTTCATTGCTATAATAAAGGAAGATCAACTGGGCAAGGAAGAGAACTTCCCCGCTGGTCTCCTGCGAGCCAATTACGTGGTGGACCTGATGACGCGGCCCGGCCGCCTGCTACCCGTGGGCTCCCGCGACGCACGGCTCGCCTGCGGCCCGCTTTGCTCGCCGCCGTACACCGCTCGCCAGCTGCCTGAAGTCTGCCACTGTGAACCGGCCTCACCGAAAACAGAAAAATTAAAGTAAATCAAAAGCAAATAGATGTGTTTAATTTAATGTACCGTCAGTATGCCATTTCTATACCTCTTTGACTCGGTGTGCATGTTCTATGCATGGAAGTACCTAGGAAGTATACTGGAACTAAGTAATAAGTTAAACCTTGGCTGCACTTCTCTCTAACTCTATCAACGTGCGAAACAAGTAATGGTAGTTGTAGTTGAGTTCATTAATATGGGTACTCTTACACTCTTGGACCTGTATCACAACGGAGTAAGGTGCAAAAGTTTGTATGTATTGGCGAACTCGATATCATGGTAGGTAGTACATCGGTAGTACTACTGTGATTCTATTTGTTTGTCTCGTTGAGTCTCGTTTTAGGTTCATACCCAGAGAGTTTTGGTGAGTAGATATATTCAGTTGTCCACACTGTACTATTGGGATTTTTTCCCGACTATAGTCTGTAGTCAATCCGCAGTGAAAAGAAAAAAACAGTAGCCGTCACCTGCGCCGTACCTCTGTCTGTACCTAAGCGGTAGGTATGGTATGGTGGGTGCGGACTACTGCGATTTTTTCCCCATTGTTCGCAATGCTGGGAAATAAAATCCCAGCAGTTCATTGTGCAGTCCACGGGGTGCAGACAACTGGGAATAAGTAGGCCGTTTATGGGTATGGTATGGACCAAGTATGGGCTGGTATGGAAATACGATAAAAAATAATGGATTACAAATATTGTCAGAAAGAAGACCCCCTACATTGAAACTCCTCTTTCTTCAAACGTCTTGAAACCTTCTTGAAACTCAGTTAAAACGTCATTCCCTGCGACTACCTACTTTGACAAGTTCAAAAGTAAGTAGGTATTTGCTTGATTATGACTAGTTTTCTGGATACGTATTACAAAGTGAATTGAAGGAATTGTTGAAGCTTTTACAAACATTTAATTATAAGAACATTTTCTAGAAGTTAAAATAGTATACTTAATATTTGATAGAAGTTATTTGCTTAGTACATATACGATTATGGATACTGCTCATGAATCGGCGAAAGTCATCGGTCCCCAGAAGAAGGATTTGACCTTCCACCCTTTTGATATAACCCCCGAAAGCGCCCACACCGCTTTACTACTGCTGGTTTCCAAGGAGCCACATATACTTAGTAAGGTAAACACATATGGGTATACGTAAGTATGTATAAATAAATATCTTGGGACATTTCACACATATTGACCTAGCCCCAAACTAAGCAAAGCTTGTACTATGAATGCTAGACAACGATATAAATACTTAAATAGTGAAATACATACATAATATATAAATACTAACATCCATGACTCGAGTACAAACATTCGTGTTCATCACACAAAGTTTGCCCCGAGCGGGACTCGAAACCGCGACCATCGGAACAGAAGGCAGGGTCACTACCGACTGGACCAATCCGGCCGTCAAATGTGTCCTAATTGTACATTAAGTATGTGTGACGAAATAGCTTATGTATCTACCCACCCTGAGGCCCAAGATGGAATGCCTCTGTGCCAGAAAATTCACCGGCTGCCTTAACCCCTACCGGAACACAACAGTGCGAGCACTGCTATTTGCCGGCAGGTTAGCCGGGAAAGACGGTGGACCTACCAGCCTGGACGGACCCTAGCATCGGGCCCTACCACCAATGTTCTTGGCATTAGGTAATGTTAAGAATCAAGGATTCTCAAGATTCTTTTAGAATTTACCTGACCTAAAGTAGGAACACACTGGATTTCTTTCGTTTTTCTCCAAAGCCTATCTGCATTTCAGACATTGCGGGCTATAACCAAATTCGGAGCCCAGGACCTGCAAAACTGCCAAGTTCTGTTCGAGTTGAACGGCGTCGATTACTGCATGCCTCTCATCGAGCACAGTGAGCAGAATATCAAACGGTTCGCTCTGACGGCCCTCTCGCAGCTGTGCCAGTTGCCAGTTGCCATTGATCGAGTGCTTGCCAACCCTCAGAATTTAAAAAAAGTCACTTACATGATCGCAAAGGTCAGAATCTAAATAAGAATGGAACTTACTTGAAAATTAAAGCATTGAAAGTGGTTCGAAAAACTATTTCAATGTTTTTTTACTCTTTTAACGCTAAGCGTTGTTTTTGGCTCATTCATACTGATATTAAATATAAATGCGAAAGTAGTTTTTCTGTCTGTCTGTTAGATCTTCCCGCTATCACGCTTAAACCATTGGATCGATTTAGATACAATTTTGTATTGGAGGTGCTTGGAGTCCCGAGGAAAAACAACGTATGCTACTTACTTACTTATTTTTTAATTACTTACCTGCCTAGTTGTATTTTAAGGTTGAAGATATTTTCGTGTTAGAATTTGCTTCTCTGTTACTGTCGAAGTTAACAACAAAGCAGCTAGGATGTGAACAGCTGATCGAAGCAAATATTTTGGGCAGTCTTTTCTCTAGAATGAAAAATAGTTTGGATCCCGACGTGCAAAAGAACTGTCTCCAGGTGAGCTTCTTTGTCATTTAAATCTATATCTATTTAATACAATTCCTACCTTCCACCTTAATTTCACTTCCACTGAAAGCGGTAGGGAAACGGGATATTCAATACTTATATTCGCAACGAATTTATTTACCTGCCTGCTTTTTCACATACATTTTCGGTACCGATATCTGTACCTTCTGTATTTTTTCCCTAACTGAAATACTAATAACTATAGGTACCGAAATTTTTAGATAACATTTCTATGACGTCCGTTATTTACATAGGCAAGGTAGGTAAGTAAGTTCGTTGTTTTCGAGAGACCCTGCCTTTAACGACCTCACCTCACACATTGTTTGTTCAAATGTAAATCCTTTGTGTTGTCTTAGGGTGAGTGATTCAAGTGCCCAGCAGTGGGACGCAAATAGGCTGTAGTTAGTAGCAGTGACGGACTTCTGGTCGTTAAATATGGCCGCCGAGCTGTCATTTCATACCGAAACGTCATTTTGTCCCATAGTAAAATATTTTACGTTAACGTTTACTTTAACGGACGGTTTGAATCAACGCAATTTTTTTTCTATTTTAGACGCTCAGCAATCTTTTGAGCATCCCGGCCTGTGCGTCCGAGGTGACGAGGAACCAGCAGTTCAGTTGGTCATCGCTCTTGGTCCTGACAAAGAGCAAGTTCCTGGCCATCCAATCCGCCGCACTGAGGACGGTGGACCAGCTCATTAGTCGGTATTTTGACGCAGTGGTCCAGAAGAGCTTCAAGGCGTCGACGGGAGTGTTGGACCATTGTGACATTTTGGAGGTGAGGCTTTACCAACTATAACCCTAGAAGTAACATTAATGTAGGTAAAGATTATTAAGGATTTAACCAAGTACCAAACTCGTGTCACGTATTTTTAAACTAACCTAGCTGACCATAATTTTCCAAAGTCCTCGAAATTTCCGTTTCCATAGTCTTATGAATTCCGGGACATGCATAGCAAAGTACTTGGCAATCTGTGCCACTATGTGGAGACTGAAGACAATGCGGCCCACTTCTACTACACTGGCTGCGTAGAGAGGCTCCTCAACTACTTGGATACTACTCTGCCGCCCATGAAGCCGTACTGCTTGGCTGTTCTTACGAAGATGTCATTCACGAATAATGGAAGGGATGTAAGTTACCATGAATCAGACGCGAGGTAATTATATTCGCTATGTCCAAAGTCGGCGCGGTGGGAGATATGAAAACGATCGCAGCGTGTACATATGGCCAAATAGATCCTTATGATGTTAGATAAAGAGCTACCTACCAAGACCTACACACTACAAGCCTTCAACGTCACAAATGTTGATCATAGTGGTAGTTCCACTTATTAGTTGCAAGTTCCATGGTCGACCAAAGAATATAGTGGTATATTGCGTCGTCTATTGCGCATGCTGGTTGGCGCTGTCGTCATCCACACTGACAATAGACCGTCAATTTCTTTACATTGCGGGCATTGCGGCGTCCGTCGGAAAAGCTCTGTATGTGTGCATTATCCAGGCGGCGCTTTAAATTTTCATTTCGGCTACCTAGGTAGCGATACGTATTATCGCATTTCGGGCGTGCTTACGCTGATTGTGTGAAGGTTGTCATTCTAGGTTTAAATAGGTACCTACCTTACTTTTTTTTACTTTTTACTACTACTTAAGGGGCATGGCGGGGCAGTGCCCCCAGAGTTCGGTGGCCCCATTTTTTACTTAAAAAGTTAAACAAGGCCACCGAACTAAAAAAGTTAGCAGAGCAGCAGATTCAAAGACTAGTTTTGACACAATTTGATTGGTATTCGAAACTCGTTCCCTTTAGGCGCTGTACGAAACGGGCACCGATCTGGTGTTCGCTGCGCAGCTGCTTAGCTCCAACGTGGAACTCCTGGCTGATGCCGCGATGGGCGTCGCCAACATGACCAAGCTTCTACCAGCCGCTGTCCGCATGTCAGACACTAACATCATTGAAGTACTGTGCGGTACGTTTGTGAGTTGCTGTATCTCGATGGATGCCGCCTATTGAGATTTGACTAAAGATTTACCTACCTTATATCCAAGATAATTCATGATTTTACTACAATACTACGGTTACTTGATCTTTAGGAATTCTCAACGACGATGCTGCGGCTTGGTTCTACATTCGCATGAACTCGCTGCGAGCTTTGGCAGACCTCTGCAGAATCATCCCGAAAGCTGCGTACAGTCTTGTCGAGCCGAATACATTTGCGGCACTAAGATATATTAACCTTAACTGTAAGTGCGTTTGTGAGGTCCATTGGGCTTCTTTGTATTATTTTAAGACTACCTTATTATGTAGATATAAAATCTACTGTACTTACTACTTGACAATACTTACATGTGTGCTAATAAAACGAGGAATTTTCCCCATTCTTCATACCTAATTAATTAGATATGGAATAATGCTTCATTTCCCAATAAAATATGAATACGTATCGTAAAAGTGGCGCCCAACATGGGGCTATAATTGTTTTTTATTTTCCTTAGACTTAAGTATGAATGATTATAGCGATATATGTACATAATATTTTAGTTTGAAAATTTAGTGTTTGATGTTTTTCCAGACGAAGCGAACCCAATAGAGGCACAGCGTTTGGCGGTGCAGTGCTGCATCAATCTGCAGAATTATCACGTCAGCACGCGCGCTATGCACAACATGGAGTTTATTCAGGAACTCGTGGACATAATGACGGTGAGAAGTCGCAGAACTGAATCTGATTTCAAATATACAGCGTGCTATAGCCTGGTATGAATTATACATACCTAGCCATGTATTAATAGTTATTATAGCAGATGGCTGTGAAGTATGGCTGTCGTGTTGACCTACGAGATTCCACAGCACAAGCTTTTCTTTCCCAAGACATTATGATATAGGTACTTAACACAACTTCGTAGGCCGAGAGGTAGGTAGGTACTCTCTTGGAAGGTCATGTTTATTGTATTTTATTATATATTTCAGCGTAGAGACATTACTTTGAAAATTCTGACATCGAAAGCTCTGACGGGTCTGATGTCCGAAGAAATTGCAAAGGACTTGTTCACGGCTTGCAAAGGCGAACAGGTTGTACACTTTTCCATTCATGTTCATTCCCTTAGTAGATTACCTTTGAATTGTTCAATTTCACTTCGATATTTATCATAGTCAGTAACTTATTTGTAACCTACCGTATCTAGAAATAAATGCGGTACTTACCTACCTAGTCGCCATATGGAAAGCGAACAAGATGATCATAAAATGTGAACATGAACACACACTAAATGTGATGACAAGAAGATCGTGATTATACCATACTTGTGATCACTTTTTTCGCTTCCATCGGTATTAAATAATCTGATGGCGACTTGGCGACTGTAACAATATCAACAGGCATATTGAGTCATAGAATCTCTCGACTCTTTCGTTCCGATTTTGAATGGATGAATGAAAAAGTTTATTCACACTTTATCACATATATAGGAACCTACCAAACCAATGTGCGAGCGTGGGCACGTTGATTTTGGCCTCACAATAGTAAAGCCGGTACAGACGGACTGCACACCGATGATCCCTGAAAGCTGCAAGCCAACTGCATCGAACTCTCGTGGAAATTGCAGTTCGGCTGCAGTACGTCTGTTCCGGCCCTAACACTGGCTGTGCTGGCAGGTGATATCTACCAATTTGCGGATCGAACACATCGCTTTGCGTACAGCGCTCTGCGGCGTGATAGCCGCCAGCGTCACAGACGAAGGAGCGGATGTGTATCTGGAGCTGGGGACTATACACTAGTGAGCTCATTTTATTTATTTATTTATTCAATGCAGCCATATACAGTTTTCTTAATGTAGGAAACATTAGATCTTTAATAACTAATAGTAAATATAGTAGAATACATGAACTCTGGCAGGGTATGGCATATATTGCCAAGTATGTACCTATGTCTTAAAATTACCAAAAAGGACACAATATTAGACACTCTATGTCATACATAATATATCAAACTTAAATTATAATAACTAATACATTATCTACATTCTCGTCTTCCATAAACTCTAAAATTGTATAATAACATTTCTTTAATAAGAGAGTCTCTTCAATTTCGCTAGAAGGACTTTGTTATTAATGTCTGTTTTCAATGTTGTCGGGTGTTTGTTGTATATAATGTTAATTGCACTATAAAATGGACCTTTTTAGGTTTCCGAAGTCCACTAGGAACCCTTATAGTTTCGCCATGTCCGTCCGTCCGTCCGTCTGTCCGCACTATTGCTCGGAGATGCTTAGTTCTAGAAAGCTGTAATTTGGCATGAATATACATATTAGTTACGCTGACAAAGTGGTACAATAAAATTTTGAAATATTTTTTTTTATAGGGTACCTCCCCTACTCGTAAAGTGGGGATGTAATTTTTTTTCTTGCGTACCCCATGATGCGGCATATCGTTGAATAGGTCTTAAAAAAATATTGTGGGTTTGTTAAAACCATTTTTTGATTAAGTGATGCGTTTGTGAAATATTAAGCTTTAAAGTGCTATTTTTTGTTAGAGTCACGTGTCCACCCCCCCCTGCCAGCTAAATGGTGGTATTTGGATGGCTGAAAAAAATCACGGTTATGGCATATATAACGTAGTTCAAAGGAAAACTATCACAGCTAAGTAGGCTGTACAAACTTACGAGTCATAGTCGACCAACTTATGAAATGATTAAAAACCCAATGATTTTTCTCGAGCGGCAGGTGCGTCGGGCGGGCACGTCATACCACAGGCTAGCTAGATGCTAGTAAGTCTTAGAAAGGTACTGTGGGCATCGTCAACTTCGGAACCCTATAATTTGCGCGTGGCCCGACACGCACTTGGCCGGTTTTTTTTTATATATTTACAGTTTTTATATTTCGTTACGTTACGTAGGTGCCAAATCTGGGGCTCTATTCGAAACGTTACACAGGGAAAGGGAGATTTCCAATCCCTGCCCTCGCGCGTCACGGCGCTCAAATTGAACTTTGTTACGTTTCGAATAGAGTCTCTGATCGCTGTGAAGTCGGAAAATTCACGAAATGAGCTGTTGATAGGCTTCCAGCAAGAGTGCGATAGCTACCTAAAACGGATCTGGTTCTATGCCACAAAACCGGTCAAGTGCCTTGGGGACCGACCTACGAGTAGGTATGTCTGGCAGTGTAGTGTAGGTATGTCTTTTAGCTGACTATGACATGCTGATCATTCCAATCTTTTGAAGAACTCTTGAAGCAGCTCAGCAACGTATACAAACTTAAAATACTTACCTACCAACAGTGGTCGGCAAACTTTTCAACCAAAGAGCCGGAAAAAAAAACGATTTTCTGTTTCAGGTTTTCATTGTAAGTGTATCAAATACTCATATTTGAGTTCAATTGCATCTACAAAAAAAAACGGTGAAAATTGAAGAGCCGCATCTGAGACTTCAAAGAGCCGCATGGGCTAGACGCGGTGTGTCGCCCAGCCCCCTGACTTAATACGTTTCACATTAGAACAGCACTTAACTAACCTTTATGTAATTTTTCAGCATGGTTGAAAACCATTCAGCGCGGTACACGGTGAGCGCGTGGGAGCCGGCTTTGGAAGCGATCTTCAGGCACCACCCGTCCGCCAAGCTCGCGTATACCGGCCGCTTGGACGTCGACGACTTTACACGGGTTCTTACTAAATTATATATTTTATAGTTACATACACAAATATCAAAGAAGTCGTCTTCATCAATCAATCGAAGTCTTACGAAAATAAAATAAAAAAGTCGGGCGCCACTTCAAAAAGAACATGAAATTCTATCAAAAACGTAGGACAGTTAGGACAGGTAGGATGTTTGTTTAATGTATTCACATTAAGTTGTCACAGAACTTGTCTCCTACATTTTTGTGCATCCACCGCAACAACCTTTTGGGTAACTTATTCCCACTGCCGGGCTTCTTTTTAAGTGCGGCTCAGTACGATTTGAGACGTGATAGCGACACTATTTTATGTTGACCGTAAATTACCATATTGAAATGTCTAGCTTCCTATCTTCAGGAAGGTTTCTACCTGCAGAAGCGACTGGGCGATTCCTTTCCCACCATCCAAGAGATTGCTGACCGTAAAATTATTAAATTACCATGTTTAAAGGTCTCGCTTCCCGTTTTCAGGAAGGTTTCTACGTTCAGAAGCGACTGGGCGACTCCTTCCCGACGATCCAAGAGATTCTGTCGTGTCCGCCGCCGCACCGCGATCCCGTCTTCATCTGCCGCTTCTACCAGCCGCCGGCCGAGGTCGCGTCGGGCCTGGATATTAGGACGCCTTGTAAGCTGCCACAATAGCTTTATTCCACCACCACCACCACTACAGCCTATTTACGGCCCACTGCTGGGCACAGGCCTCCTCTCATCACGAGATGGTTTGGGTTGTAGTCCCCGCGCCGGCCTAAGTAGTGTGGATTGGGGACATCACGCACATTAATTACTCCGCAGATGCGTGTAGGTTTCCTCACGATGTTTTCCTTCACCGTAAAGCTCAGTGGTAAATTCAAATTGAATTTCGCACATAAATAATTTCAATGGTGCGAGCCGGATTCGAACCCTCGACAGCCTGTCTTACAGTCTTATTCACGTAGCCTTAAAAATGCGGCTTAATGAATTTTGGCTTGTGATGTGTCGGTAGCAGGCAGCCGGTGAAATTTCTTGCCTAGAGGCATTCCATCTTAGGCCTTAGGGTAGGCAACGCATTCGACATATTATATGGTTTCTTAATGGGGGATCAAAGGATTTCGGTGTTCATGGGCCGCAGTGACCACTTACCATCAGGTGGGCTGCGCGCTCGTTTGTCTATACCTACCATCGACATGAAAAAACTGTAGATTCGTCTTCATTGTGAGATTGACACAGAGTACATCAAAAGGCTGTATACAGTCGGTTTTTTTTATTGAGTTATGTCTTGGCCAACATACGCTAATTACGCTATTACGACTATCTTCCAGATAGCCAAACCGAGTCGCGGCTGGCCACGTCTTCGATGTCGCGCTTCCGCTTGCCGCTGCCAGACGACGCGAATCTGCGCAGCTACCTCCTCAAAATGCGCGTCTGGTTCGGGGAACCGTTAGTATATCCTGGGCTATATTCGAAGTCTTTAAAAAGGGATTTCGCTCTACCCTATAGGATCGCTCACGCGTCGCGTGAACTTTAAACAGCTAGATTTAAAGCTCAACTTGACGCGTGAGCGATCAAATAGGGAAAAGCGAGATCCCTATTTAAGACTTCGCATAGAGCCCCTGTTTTAGAAACTCCCCACACCCTACCGACCCGGCATCGGCAATAGCCGAATAGGTAGATGTTTCGAGACCCTTACAGCACAGGGCGGACACGGCACGGCCTATAAAAGCAAGATTTCGAACACAATTCGAATGAAGTGTCAATGTTTGCGTGCGAGGACGTCTGTGTGCGTGCGAGGACGTCTGTAGACTTGTAAATGTGTGTGTACCACTACGCGGGCCCATGATTCACTCTCCATCTCTGGATGAAACAAATGACGGTAAGGGCGAGTTGCGCGCCGGCTAGATTCAAGCGGGTGATTCTGTATGTAGTACTATTAAATATTCTGTGGTCACAGTTAAAAAAAATCCTTATTGGTTGTGTACGTCTACGCTGCACAGTATTATGTCACTGTCTGTTAAATACAATACCTAAACGGTATGAAAGGGATCAATGGTGAATGGGGTCAATGCCACTTGTCCAGAAGTAGACGCAATAATACGACTTTTAACATTGCTTCAACAATTATAAATAAAAAAATACATTTCATTTCACAGATCGAAATCACTACATTACTTCGAAATAGAGGACGCACACTACGAAGTGAGGTAAGTAATTTTTTTTAAATTTGTTTTAAGTATATTTTAATTTCTTAAGTTAATGTTTGCATCTAATCAGTAGCACAGGCTACTTAATATTTAGCCAGCTACGTATAGCTTGTGAGAAGACGATACCGTCATAGCTACTGGTTATGTCGCCGACTTTGTGCCCAAGCCTCCCTGGGGGTAAGAGACGGGCGGGCGGCGAGGAGCTCGTGATATTGGTGACGTCATACAGCACACTTACACAAGCGCACGCCAGAGAAACTCTGCACAAAGGAACGGTTGCGTAGGGGACTCATCATGGATGACAGTATAACTTTCTTCCTTTCCTTCCTTTTTCAAACTTTCGTTTGACTATGTTCGATTTGACAGAATGAGTATCAAGATCAAGTATCGTGAGTGCTTCTTTCTTTTTAATTCTATCATAGTCATAATAATGTCGTATGAGGCACGCGAGTTGGTCATATGTAGCTTTTTTTTCTGATTCTTGTTAACGGCCAGTATGTTTCGTGCCGCGCGTTTTTTAGTCTCCCCGCAGCCCTCACCGTCCTCGCTGTCGTCTCGTCCCCCAACGTCAGTCGCACCTCAGGGACGGTTGGAACGCCTGAGTTATTATTTAGTTGTTTTTTTTTCTAGGTACCGCGAGAAGTGCGCAGAAGTCCCGCTCTCCCTGAAGCAGAGGGCTCAGCTCCTGTCGGAGTTTGTGGCGGAACAGATGAGCGGGATCGACCAGGAGCGGGACTGCGCCCTGCCCAGTGTCAACCTGCATCTCATGGACTTGATGGTTAGTTACTTACTCGGGTTTATTCAAAACCTTATAAAAAAATTTTTAGTTGATTAAGGGCTGATTTTTCAATCTTCAGATACAATTCGTCCTTCGAACAAATTCAAATTTCGTATGGACTATTCGACGAATAATTTAAGTATATCTGATGATTGAAAAATCTACCCTAAATAATAGCTGGTCGATTATTTTCCAATTCTCTAAGAAAATATATTTGTATTGTAATTTATTGATGATGTCATGGCTATTAGGTTGAGATCTAATCTAAGATGGACAGTCCAAGACCCTAGGAACTTTGTTCCAGCACGACCTGGAGTCCCGCGTGCTAGGGCTCGGCTGGGTCCGCTGCGGCGGTGCCGTGGAGCGCGCGGTGCTGTACAAGGTGCTGGCGGACCGCGTGGGGCTGCCGTGCGCGCTGCACCGCCGCGCCGGCGCGCGCGCCTGGTGCGAGGTCGCGGTCCCCGAACCCGATCAGGTACGAACTTGTTTACACTAGTTAAGCTTGAGTTGCAAGTGGTACGGGTCCGCTCTGGGTGGCGAGCCTTGGGGAAGGCCTATGTCCAGCAGTGGACGTCTATCGGCTGACATGATGATGATGAAGCTGCCATCCCATACCATGTAAGTAAGTAGTAACTAATAACTGGATCTACCACTGTAGCCAAAATTAGTACCAGGTGCGTATAAGGTTTTTTTTTATTTCTCTTTATCATAGCGAGAGACAAAGGCAAAGAAGCCTTATTTCATAGACAAAAGTCAAATCACGGCGCTAATATTGAACTTTAAATCTAACTACCCAAATTCAGTTTCAACGTCGTTCCGTATAAATCCCTAGGAAGTCACTTTGCATCCTGAATGAGTCCCCTGATGTTCCCCTGGGTCCCTAGCCTTTCAAACTAATTAAAAATCCGCTAGGTTGCATTGATATTGTTAAATATAAGAACGTAATGACTTGTAAATTTTCAATTTATAAATAAAGATTTGATTGATTGATTGGTACCGGCCAAGGCAGCCATTGGTCGTTGATGACAGCTGTAACAGTCATCTAATCACCTCGAACCTAGTCTCGACACTCCAACGCCAGTGGCCCCCGCCTGGAGCGAAAACTACTACTACTACTACAGCTTATTTGCGTCCCACTGCTGGGCACAGGCCTCCTCTCATCACGAGAGGGTTGTTTGGAGCGACACCAGAGTGGCTATTTCTCACATATGATCTTCTCACAGGCCGACCAACTAGATAAAGAGGCCAATTTTCCTGCGGGCCTGCTCAGGCCTAACTACGTGGTCGACTTGATGGTCCGCCCTGGGCGCCTGTTGCCGACCGGCTCGCACGAAGCCCGCCTAATCTGCGGCCCCCCGGGGGCCCCGAGGTACACGTCCCGGAGGCTCCCCGATGGGTGCCGCTGCGAATTTTCCGCGGTACATTCCACCAACAGGAGCAGTCATACAAGCGTACAGAGATAAGGAGAGGAACACAGGTACAAGGTTTAGGAACGTTATTTGTCACTTGTCTGATTTATACTGCTTTTCTTTTCTTGGATAATGGATTACATATTTTAATTTATTTGACTGTTATCTATTTATATGTTAGTTTATATATAAATGTATTCAAGTATGTTTATTACATATTGCGTTTGTTTCTTCTGCACATCGTAGTACAGAGCACCGCCTACCAACCTAGTTTGTTTTTCTTCATTTCCACTATCCAAAGGTTGTCTGGAAGAGATCGCTATTAAGCGATAAAACCGTCTGCTATATGCCATACCTTTTGTGGAATTACATTCTGTCTGTCCGGTTCCTTGGTGTGGTGTTCAGTTCAATAAAGTATGTTGTATTGTATTTATATAGAGGCGAAAAGCCGTGGTGGCCTAGTGGTTCATCCCACTGCGTCCCATGGACACCGAAATCCTATGATTCCCCACTAAGAAACATCTCGAATGCGTTGCCTACCCTGAGGCCTAAGATGGAATGCCTCTGTGCCAGAAATTTCACCGGCTGCCTTAACCCCCTACCGGAACACAACATTGCGGGCACTGTAGCAGGGCAGCCGGTAAGGTAAGCGATAATGAGCTCTATTCTAAACGACATAGGGATATGGAGCGTTCATATCCTTAAATAAAAATACACTATCTGCTTATTTTGAGATAGTATTTCTACAGTATGAAGAGCTACCTACGAGTAGTTGACACAACAATTTTTATTTGAAACTTGGCATCATCATTTCAGCCGAAAGACGTCCACTGCTGGACATAGGCCTCCCCCAAGGCTCGCCACTCAGACCGGTCCTGCCTGTGCTACTTGCTTCCACCGATTTCCCGCGACCTTCACGAGGTCGTCGCTCCATCTTGTTGGAGGCCTACCGACAGCTCGTCTCCCGGTTCGCGGACGCCACTCGAGAACTTTCTGGCCCCATAGGCCATCAGTCCTGCGAGCAATGTGCCCCGCCCACTGCCACTTATGGCTCGCAATTTTTTGAAACTTGTGTTTATAGATATTTTTACACGGTTCCCTAAAAATACCTTATCGAAGAACAGACAGACAAAGGACAACACTACTCTGTGAAAAGTCCAATAAGTCACAGTATACTTAAGTACCTATGTCAAACAGATTTCTATTGTCACAGGTCACATAGTTGTAAAATTTTGTAATTCATACTTATTCAGGCTGGTGACAAATGCTGTTCTAACGATGAAGCTAGCATACATTATTAATCGCCATTGATATAATTTGTTTTAATTCAATTAAATATTATAAACTGTACCATCTCTTTCTTTTTAGTGAAAGTGAATAGGTAATAAATAAACCAAAAGATGCAGGTAGAAATAAAAACGATTTTTTATTCAAGTAGAATACGTTTTATTTACGAGTGAATTAAATAAACAAGGCAATTTCGTTACATTTCTCCTTAAATAACTAGATACCTTTCAAGGCACATTATAAAAATCACGATTGCACAAAATGGACGGTCAGACAATCACAAACATTTATACTTAGATTACCAATAATATTTGACGTAAAACTTAAGTATAATACAGATTTTGTACTTAATAAGTTCAGTAAATAAAGTTCATAATTATAAAAATACCTTTAAGGTAACTTAAAAAAATACTAACCCTTTCGAAAAAAAAAGTTAATTTCACAACTACAGATGCCTATTCAAATAGCTATATTTTACACATTAACTAGGTATTAAGTCTTTGTTTATTCATAAGCTTCTAGAAAAATACAAAGTGTCATAATAATATTGTTTATTTAAACACTAATAAAACTTGCTAAATTTCAGTCTATTCATACGATTGGTAATGGCAACAATAGCCGCGATGAATGGAATGATTTCACGGAGAAGTTGCATGATCGGCTCAAGAATCTTACTTTCATAAAAAGAGGGTCAAATTATTAAACTTTGCGTCAGTCAGGGTGGATTGGTGCAAGTGGTCTTAAATAGATATTATTATTCATGTCGATCCAATAAACCAGCTGCCAAACATTCATTAGTGCCTTAAATTCTAATAAGGGTGGTCGTCGACGTAAAGCATTAATAATGAAATCTTAATAATATTATTTATATGATAATATTTTTGTTATTATAACAAAAATAGTTTTATGTTATTCATATCTTCACTCAAAGGCAACTTTAGGTATTGCTGAAATGTATTTTCTACTGTCTGATACCATTCTGACATCTGAGTCTTAATGCCAGCTCTTAGTAAAGTTTTCGAGAAAATCTTAATCAGTTTATGTCTCATTCTCATTTGAAATTGAATAACCTGTTTCACAACAGTCAATTTGGCTTCACCTAAGATCGCTGTACAACACATTCTGGCACTATTTTAGTAAAATACATCCTTGAAGCCTGGGAGCAGACGCAAGACGACATCGGTGTCTTCTGCGAATTATCTAAGGCGTTTGATTGCATTAATCATATAAATTTTTGACGAACAAGTTGTACTTTTACGGGATTAAAGATCATGCGCATTACTTTACATTTAGTATGAACCAAATTTCACTATATAATTTGCAAACTCTTGACCAGTACAGTGCCAGGAAGGGAGTCGGTAATTTGCGCTAATTGGGAATACCGAGGGCATTCTATTAATAAAGAAGTTTACTCGTTGAAGAGGTTTTGTCCACAGTGCCAATTAAGAGTAGAGTCGGTAACTTACGCTAATGGGGACTATCGTTTTTTTGCTCACCAGTTAGCGCCACTGTTGACTAAGGTTCAGAGGCATAGCTGTCAAAGGCGACGTTGTAAGATCGGCGCCGAAACAAAGTTTTCAATCTTGAATCTCATTAAGTTTATTAATTATAAATAAGTATCATCATATCGAGTAGCTATGCCGCAATGTTGCGCAGTTCCGTTTTGTTTTGAAAAAAAAAACATCGCCAAATAAATCCATGTTTGCGACAATTTCACGAAAGAGATCACTTTTCCACAGGTAAATTACGGCTGGAAACAGTGCTCGACCGACGCTCAGCGCTGACATCGGTTGGACGTAGCTATATCAATGAAAATGTATGACGAAATACAGTGCAGCGCTGATAGACTGCTACGCGCGTACAGCTACGTCGCGCGTACGGCAACCGTCGGTCAAGCTCGTCGGTCCGACGTGCGTCGGTTGCCTGACGCGCGTGGTGGCCATATACATACGTTCAGTGCAGCGCTGACCGAGCGACTGATCGTACGCGCGTACGTATCATGATAGAAAAAAATAATATCGTTATCTATTTAAAATTTTTTTTCGTGTTCTCGTAATTTCCCAAACAGCGTACAAAACTCTCCTTCAATTAAACGGTCTATAATTAGTGGGTGAACATGACATCTTCTCTTACGTTGTTTTTTTTGCCGTAATCGTTTGCGTAAAACATACGCCCATATTATTGCATTTAAAACTGGATACATCTGTCGTTAACTGTACACGTCTGAAGCACTCTGTCGTCAGTGAAGCACTAAACGCTTGATCACGACCGACGGTCAGCGCGTGCGACCGGCGCGTATAGTACGCGCTGAGCGTCGGTCGAGCACTGTTTCCAGCCTAAAGAAATTATAATTTACTAGCTTCTGCCCGCGACTTCGCCCGCGTGGAATTCGGTTATCGCGTTCCCGCGGGAACTATATTTTCCCGGGACTCCCAACTATCTCCATGCCAAATTTCATTTCAACCGGTCCAGCGGTTGAAGCGTGAAGAGGTAACAGAAAGACAGGCAGACAGAGTTACTTTCGAATTTATAATAATTACTAGCTTCTGCCTGCGACTTCTCCCGCGTGGAATTCGGATATCGCGTTCCCGCGGGAACTATGCGTTTTTCCGGGATAAAAAGTAGCCTATGTCCTTTCCCGGGACTCCAGCTATCTCCATGCCAAATTTCATCTCAATCGGTCCAGCGGTTGAAGCGTGAAGAAGTAACAGACAGACAGACAGACAGAGTTACTTTCGCATTTATAATATGGATATCACACGAAGCCCGCCAAAACCAGTGAAAAGTGAATATTATTGGACCTCACGCGACAATAGCGCCTCTACTGGCAAATTCACACGCGACATCCCCCATTGGGAATACTCATTTGATGATTATTAGTGTTTTCCTAGTTGACAATGTAGTGGGTCACCTCTAGACTGTAGTCTGCGGCACGCCGCGTACGATGTGCGTGCGCGAGCGGGGGCGGGGCAGCGGCGGCGCGGCGGGGTCGGGGGAGCTCGACACCGCGCCTTCCTTCAGCGACATCCCCGATCCGCTGGACGCCACTGACGGCGGCCGCGATGACAGCGTCTGCGGCTGACTCGTCTGCCAATGAAATGAGACTGATCAACGATTCAAGTTCGTGGCTTAGCTGACGAGCATTTGTAGCTTCTGTTTATGAAGAGCCATAAGGCAAGTATTCCTATATCGAATCTTACTTTAAAAACGCGCTAACCACACTGTTACCGGTTCTACCGGTTTGGAATAAATGTGAAATAAGTATACGTGTTTACGAGTGCAAAAAACGCTATAGCTAGTTCTTGTAATGAGAATGAGAATTTATTTCAAAACTCCACATATGCTATCTTAAAACTAATTACAAATTTTACCTTATTCCTAATTACTTAACATACGGAAAATTTTGAAAAAGGTATCCTCTCAGCTTTGGTCGAAAAACGCCTAGACGTTCCGACGCTGGTTTTCAGAGGACCCAGTGTGAGTGTGTACGTGTGGGTGTCCGTGTGAGTGTAGGTTAGATGTAATGGTAAATAGGTATGAATGACTGTATGTGTATCGTAGGATTTAAAGCTAGAGTGACCAGATAGATTTTATAATATAAAACAGACAAATATATACATATATTTCTTTTTCGTCCAAACCACTGTCAAGAACAGACGTGCGCACATTTCTGAGCAAAAATAGTTGTAATTGTTGAACGGATTATCGCCCTTGTTTTCTAAAGCACTAATACGCACTTTCGCCTGCGCCTTAATAGTTAAACAATAAATTTAGTCCCGCGGAGTGTTGCTACCGTCCACCGAGAGCTGCTGCAATCGACCCCGCACCTCACCTCGCGGAAAAGAGAGGTACCCCATAATTTGCCTCTCGCTCTAACCGGGCGCTCCGACTTGCCGAGCCGACACGCTCCGAGTGCTCCGCTGCGCTGGTCCCCACCAACATACTCGCTACGCGCTACGTCAGCGCGCCTACGGCGTAGCGTGTCTTAGCAGATCAAGCACAGCGCTACGTACGACCCGAGAGATAAGTACTTAAGAAATATGCCGCTCAAACGCACACCACCTACAACTCCGACGGCTCAGGCCGAGAACTCGCCGGCCGCATTCCCTGCGGCCGCGCCGGATTAAGACCCGGGCCGCCTGCAGCTCCCTGCCACTGCCACGGCAACCTTGCAGCACGCAGGGTCCGACTCAGCACTCGACAGTATCTCCACCAGAAGTAAACGTAAATATGTGAGTGAAGAGGCCAGCGCTATGCGCCAATTCACGAACGAAATTAGGAGTATGTTTTCGGCATTCACAGATAAGCAAGATTCCAAATTATCGAACATCCAGAAAACGATGGCTGATATACGGGAACAAAACGCTGAGATATCAAAGTCAATTGAGTTCCTCAGCTTCAAATACGACGAAATGCGTGAAGAACTTGAGCAATTGAAAGGTGAGCGGAAAGAGACTCAGAAATATATAAGCGACCTGGAGAACAGAATCGAACAACACGAAAGAAAGTTACGTTCGAACGAAATAGAAATCAGAAACGTCCCCAAAATCTCCCCGACGGAATCCAAAAAGGATCTATTGGGAACAGTGCATAAAATATGCGAAGTAATTGGTGTGAATACCAGTGAAGCCGATATTAAGGACCTCCATCGCCTTCACACAAAAAATGACACCAATAAACCTATATTGTTGGAACTGACAACTGCCTTCAAAAAGGAGAGCCTCCTGTCAGCGTACAAAAGTTTCAATAAACAACATCCTGCAAGCCAGCTGAATACTAAACAAGCTAAGTTAAACGAACAGGAAACCCGAATCTATATGTCAGAGGCCCTAACTAATAAAACCAAAAGGATCTACCGCCAAGCAAGAGACTTTGCCGCCGAACACCATTTCCGCTTCTGCTGGACATCGCACGGCGCGGTCTACCTGCGCCGCGACGAGGGTTGCCCCCTACATAGGATCGGTTCGGAGCGGGACCTCGAATCTCTCAAAGTAATCAATAAATGACTAAATGGTCCTCTCCTGAATGTTTACAATCCAGTTACATTATTTCTCTGGATACTAGTTATAATGTTAATTTTCTATCATAATTCAACAGCCTTTTCAAATTCAATAAACATCATGTTTAGCCTTACATGTGCGCTTTCACCTGCCTACTTTTGTAACTTCATTGCATATATCCAACAAACACTTCATATCAACACTACATTCATAATAACACCTGCGTCAATTCATTCACTCACATTCCTTCACTACACACACTTCTACCATAGATACCCCCACACACGGTTGTATACAGTCCAAACCTTCTATACAATTAGTCACTACATTCCATTCTTGCCTTATCATACCCCACTCACTCCTGTAAATGATTCACAGTGCCACGAATTAGCCCCACCGCCATACAAATATACCATTCGATAGCCAAACGAGAATGAATGACCTCCATGAGGACATAGATAAACATGGAAGCCCCATCTGCTTTAAAGTTCAAGACCCGGCTGACTATAAAAGACCAAATAAACTTTCCTTTAATGATCTCACAGTACTTGCAGTAAACATACGAAGCCTAAACTGTAATCTAGACAAACTACTGGTCTTCACGGCATGCTTTAATACAGATATAGATGTTTTAGTGCTCTCAGAATGCTGGACTAGTGATACGAGGGTTCCTCCTAACATTACTGATTACAATACATACTACACCAAAATTCATCTCAATCAAAATGATGGCATAGTTGTGTATGTACATAAAAAACATTCTGTACACTACCATGAACCCCCAGTCAATGAAGGCAATTGCCTAATCGTTACCATTGATAAAATACATACATTAGTTTGTTCGTATCGGCCGCCGTGCTATGGTAATCTGTCTTCCTACCTGGAGTCTATCGACTCTATCCTCAGCAAAATACACAACACCAATGTTATCTTCGTTGGCGACATAAATATTAACATCCTCCCTGGTCAAATTACAAGTCAAGGTACCAACTATCTAACACTAATGTCTTACTACGGCCTTTTACAGGGCATAGACAAACCGACTGCAGGTCCTTCTTCGTGCATTGATCATTTTATGGTAAAATCTAACAAGATTTGGTCAACTCACATTTTTGATCACCTCACTGACCACTGTCCAATCTTATTAACTATTTCTGATGGGAAATCCTGTAAACACTCTGACTTGTACCATAAAATAAAACCAAACTATAGTGCCATTAGAGAATCCTTGGCCACGGAAAACTGGACGCAATATTATTGCATTTGCGACACCAATGAGGCAGCCGAAGCGTTAGTCACTAAAATCAGGAGCACCATTGAATCAAATACCTGTGTCCAGACTATCTCCAGCAAAAGGAAACCACTTAAGCCTTGGATCACGGAGGGTGTAGTGCGATCAATACGGAAAAGAAATAAACTCCAAAAAAGCTCTTCCAGAGCGCAAAACGACGGTTTACTAAGGGACGAATACTGCAGATACAGAAATATCTGTAACAAATTGATTAAGTCATTGAAGAAGGAATATTACCAGTCACAACTTAGAAAATACTATAGGGACAAAAAGAACACATGGAAAGTAATCAAAGATGTTTGTAATCTGAACAGTGACAGAAACCACGCAAACGACTTACTGGAGATCGGCCGTAACAAGTCAGAGTCTATGAATAAGGTTAATCAGTACTTCTGCTCTGTAGGGAAAACTCTCGCAGACAACACACTAAATAATTTGAACACTTCTGACATAGAATTAGCGTCTAAAGCAGCAAGCTCAACATGTTCACCCGCATTCTCTTTTTTTCTGTATCCTACAAATAGCAATGAGGTTTCGGCAACTATCCAATCATTAAAGCCCCACAGTGCTCCTGGCGAAGATGGTATCACACCAAAAATTTTAAAAATGTGTAAACATTCCATCTCTGACCCAATAACTCATCTGTGTAACCTTTGCTTCTCCAATGGAGCTTTTCCAGCCATTTTCAAGCGAGCAAAGATTACACCTATCTTCAAAAGCGGTGACAAAAAACTTCCCAGTAACTACCGGCCCATAGCTTTACTATCTGTCCTATCCAAAATCATTGAAAAACTTGTCAATAAACGCCTCATGAACTTTCTGGAACGAAATGCACTCTTATCCGAAAACCAGTATGGATTCCGCGCAAAAACTTCGACAGAGGACGCAGTTCTTAAGCTAACTTCTGCCATCACACAATTCTTAGATGCCGGGGAAAAATGCCTAGGAGTGTTCTTAGATCTGCAAAAGGCATTTGACACCGTTTCTATCCCAATATTACTTGCACGATTACAGACTGCTGGTATAAGAGGCATAGCTCACAACTTCTTCACTGACTACTTAACTGGAAGGCAACAATGCACTAGCCTAAACCAAATTAGTAGTGAATGGGCCCCGATCGAGTATGGTGTGCCACAGGGGAGTACACTGGCTCCAACTCTCTTTTTGATATACGTAAATGACCTCTGCAGTCATAAGATAGACAAGTGTGAAACGTTTATGTTCGCCGACGATACGGCTCTATTATTTCATGGGAAAAGCTGGGATACAGTGAGCTCGTCAGCTGAAAATGGTCTTAGACTGGTTACCACCTGGCTAGAGGATTCTCTCTTATCACTGAACGTGGCCAAAACTAATTACATTTGCTTCAGTAAAACAGCTGCCTCCAAACCATCTGACGAGCATCGACTAACGATCCACACATACCCCTGCAACAGGTCTAACCCTACCACCTGTGCTTGCTCTTCTCTGTTGCGCGTCGACCACCTGAAATACCTTGGTGTTCATATCGATGCAAACCTGAACTGGAACCGTCACATTACTGTTACCACATCAAGGGTCCGGAAACTTATATTTGCATTCAAAAATCTGCGAGAGGTGGCTACAGTGGAACTATTAATGCAAACATATAAAGCTCTCTGTGAGTGTGTCATCACGTATTGCATCAGCTCTTGGGGTGGTGCTGCCAAGAAATATATGCTCGAGCTAGAGAGAGGCCAAAGGGCTCTTCTCAAGGTCATCCTGAGGCTACCATTTCGCTATCCCACCGCCGATCTCTATAACGTTTCAATGGTCCCCTCTGTGCGCAAATTGTATATTATACAATGCTTACGCAGATACCACCGTAAAGTTGTACCCACTCTACCAGTACCCACGAAACGCGTAGATCGTTGTCCCGTACCGCAAGTAAAATCCAGTTTCGCTAAGCGCAACTACTACTACGCAGCCCCTCTCATCTACAACAAACTTAAAGTAACAAACATACATATAAAATCACTCTCAAATCACAATTTCAAAAATACCGTGCTGGAATGGCTAAATAACCTTAACTATAGTGACACTGAAAAAATAGTCAGTACTGGATTCTTTGGTCAATGACACATCCATCCTCTCTCTTTTCACACACATGCAGACACACACACACACACACACTCACACACAAGCACACATACAAACACACACACACACACACCCACACAAGCACACGCAAGCGTACTACTTGATTTTTCTATAGTTTCTTGTCTTTTTTTGTTATGCATTTTTTTTTTCTTTTTCTCTCTATCATATTCTTGTAATTCAAGTAGCAACTGTTTTTGTAAAAAAATAAATAAACCATTGTTGTTCTAATATTATTCCCATCAAGGGCAAAAACTGGAGACTGTAACACAGTGAAAACTAACACAGTCTCCAGGGCACCCGTCATCATGTTTGTACATATTTTTAGAACAATAAAGATTATTATTATTATTATTATTATATAAATTCTACATGAACTACCGCCTAAGTGTACCAACCACTCCATTACCACCATTTGAAGCTCAATCAGAAGCGTTTTGAGGATTTTCTTAAAAGAGATGATAGTTTATAATACTCACAGCTCGGCTAAGCGTGGGCGGCGTGTGAGGCTTCTTTATAGGAACGTCGCGGTACTCGTAGATGTTGTCGCGCGAGCGAGTCGTGTTGTCTATCCCGCTCTCGCCCACGTCGGGCACCATGAAAATGTCGCCGTCGTAGAAGCGATCAGTTTCTCTGTTAAATAAATAAAGTGTTGCTCAATACTATATTAAACACCAACTATTTTACAGCTATGAAAGATACTTTGCACTATTGACACACAACATAAAAAAATAATTTCAAATTAAACAAGCTTTTAATCCCTTTTTAGGGTTCCGAAGTCCACAAGGAACCCTTATAGTTTCGCCATGTCCGTCCGTCCGTCCGTCCGTCCGTCTGTCCGCACTATTGCTCGGAGATGCTTAGTTCTAGAAAGCTGTAATTTGGCATGAATATGCATATTAGTTACGCTGACAAAGTGGTACAATAAAATGTTGAAATATATTTTTTTATAGGGTACCTCCCCTACTCGTAAAGTAGTGATGTAATTTTTTCTTGCGTACCCCATGGTGCGGCATATCGTTGAATAGGTCTTGAAAAAATATTGTGGGTTTGTTAAAACCATTTTTTGATTAATTGATGCGTTTGTGAAATATTAAGCTTTAAAGTGCTATTTTTTGTTAGGGTTACGTGACCCCCCCCCCCCTGCCAGCTAAATGGTGGTATTTGGATGGCTGAAAAAAATCACGGTTGTGGCATATATAACGTAGTTGAAAGGAAAACTATCACAGCTAAGTAGGCTGTACAAACTTACGAGTAATAGTCGACCAACTTATGATGATGATTTTTCTCGAGCGGCAGGGGCGTCGGGCGGGCACGTCATACCACAGGCTAGCTAGATGCTAATAAGTCTTAGAAAGGTACTGTGGGCATCGTCAACTTCGGAACCCTATACTATGCGCGTGGCCCGACACGCACTTGGCCGGTTTTTTTTTAATATTACCTACACTCTTGATGAGGCGTCTAGAAACAATAGCATTACTGGCTCGGGATCCTTGTAGATATATTTAGTTATTTTAATGTTGGAAAATAAGCTATAAACAGTTGCAATAGAAATTTGACAGCCGAGATTTTCAACGACTTGTTAAATTTTCGATATTAAAAGCGGTTTTTTTTTCAATTCCATTCAATTCTTCATTTCATGCGGTGCTTCTAAAACTAAGCAAAAAGCCGGGTAGATCAATATCATCATAGTAACAATTGCAAATCAAAATGAAACCACAAAACAACACATAAATTATGAGTTTTGAGACATACATTGCCGGTAACAGTTTCCATTTAGGAGGAATAGCCCTGTATGGAACGAAACATGAAAATTAAACACATACCTAATACATAAAATTAACCTAAGTGAGGTGTTTTTAGATTACTTGATTCCTTAGAAACGTTTGATTTTAAATAAAGATTTTCTATGACTATGTATTCCACTTATCCAATATCTTTGTTCAATGTGTGGTTCTCAAGTTAACACACGGCGGACACGGCCTATAAAAGCACGATTTCGAACACAATTCGAATGAAGTGTCAATGTTTGCGTGCGAGGACGTCTGTACACTTGAAAATGTGTGCGTACCACTACGCGGGTCAATGATTCACTCTCCATCTCCGGATGGAACAAATGACGGTAAGGGCGAGTTGGGCGCGAGTTGCGCGCCGGCTAGATTCAGGCGGGTGATTCCGTGGCCATTCTGTATGTAGTACTATTAAATATTCTGTGGTTAAAGCACAGGGCGGACACGGCCTATAAAAGCACGATTTCGAAATCAATTCGAAAGAAGTGTCAATGTTTGCGTGCGATGACGTCTGTACACTTGTAAATGTGTGTGTACCACTACGCGAGCCAATGATCCACTCTCCATCTCAGGATAAAACAAATGACGGTAAGGGAGAGTTGCGCGCCGGCTAGATTCAGCCGGGGGATTCCGTGGCCATTCTTGATGTAGTACTATTAAATATTCTATCGTTAAAGGTACCATATTGTCTATAGTCGCTAAGCTCCCTGCATACTTGGAAATCCTGTGTACTATGACGGTACCTCTTAGCGTTCCGCCACAGCATACAAAACACGACCAGCAGAACCAGAAGTAGGAGACATGCCGTCGATACGAACCAGAAGGCTATCTGGAGCGGCTGTTTGGGCTCCCACCAATACTGGAAGTAAATAGACTTGTAAGTAACACTTTATTGTACAGGATAAAAACACACATATATAATTTTCAATACAGAGAAGAGACACATGTACAAAGGCGAGCTTATCCCTAGAAGGAATTTCTTCCAGATAACCTTTGAGTAGTGGAGAGGAAACAAGTTCATGAGTAGACAAATAAGTATGTACAGAAAAATTAAAGGATAAACTAAATATACTTATTTTTATTATAATACATAGACTACACAATACTATACAAAATTATAAAATACATTAACTAAACTATATACACGGTGGGTCAGAAAATATGGCATGTGTGGGCGACGCCTGAATCCTATACAGAATATTTCTTTTTTACCGACTCAAAAAAAATCAAAGACCTATACAATATACTTAGAATCGATAGCCGATACTGTGGGTTAATTATTTGCCATATTTTCTGACCCACCATGTATATACACGGTGGGTCAGAAAATATGGCAAATAATTAACCCTCAGTATCGGCTATCGATTCTAAGTATATTGTATGGGTCTTTATTTTTTTTGAGTTGGTAAAAAAAAAAATGTATATGGGATTGGTTGTGTGAGCGACGCTTGAATCCTATACAAAATTTTTTTTTTTACCAACTCAAAAAAAATTAAAAACCTATACAATATGCTTAGAATCGATAGCCGATACTGTGGGTTAATTATTTGCCATATTTTTTGACCCACCATGTATAGGATATATTTACTTTTTTAGGCGATGTGTATTCACTGTAACAGATTGTATTGTCATTGTCATCAGTTCGACACAGTTAAAATGTCATTGTGTGTGGGTCGCGTGAAATAATAAAAGTAATGTATCATAACATCTCGCTGTTTGTCAAAATCAAATAAAATGTTCAAAAAGAGACGACAAGGTAACTTAGTGAATTTCTCATACATGAGACTTCGTAGAGCTCATAGTAATAAAACATTTTCAAGGCCTTTTGCCATCAGATACATGGAAGCAAACAAGGTGATCATAAATATCTAAACACGATCTTATTGTCAGTTAGAATGCATGTTCAGATATTTATGATCACCCTTGTTCGCTCACATATATCTGATGGCGACTATCCAGGCCACACTGCGTAGCTTTGTGAGTTAGACCCGTTTCCTATATCCACAAAGCTCCTCGTTTTGGCTACGGATGGTTAAAATTTGACATTTGCTCCATAGCAGAGACAATGTAATTATATTAGACTGAAAATCCCGCGTACATCGGAAATAGCCAGGGCGCTTCAACTTTTCATACTTCGCCTGTACAGCGCCATCTAGATGTTGCTCATGGAGTTCAAATTTATATGCAGGCTACCTAGGTAGCGACATCTATCGCATTTAACACTTATTTCGGGCGTACGCTGATTTGTTTGAAGGTTGTCCTTCTAGGCTTACCTTATTTTTTCTATGTCCATAGGGAATCTGTCAAATTTTAACCGTCCGTGGCCAAAACGAGGCGTATTGTGGATATAGGAACCGAACCCTCAGGCTTTGTCAGACATTACCACACGGCGGACACGGCCTATAAAAGCACGTTTCGAACAGAATTCGAATGAAGTGTCAATGTTTGCGTGCGAGGATGTCTGTACACTTGTAAAAGTGTGTGTACCACTACTCGGGTCAACGATTCACCCTCCATCTCCGGATGAAACAAATGACGGCAAGGGCGAGTTGGGCGCGAGTTACGCGCCGGCTAGATTCAGGCGGTGTTGGCGCATTCCGTGTGTAGTACTATTAAGTATTCTGTGACATTACTCAAACTGTAATCAGTAGTTGATAACTTACCTCAGTAATAGGAGGATACGTAGGCACAAAACGGCCGACTACAGTTGGAAGGTAAACGGTCCAAAACGCCAGCTCAGTTTGACGATAGTTGAGCTGAATGCTGGAGTTGTATGTTGTATTTAGGTTGAGGTAGCGTAGTTGGCCTTCAGTTGCCCGCTCGAAGTGTATGCCCAGGATACGGGTGCGGGTTGGATTGCTGGGGACAAACATTGTGTAACATAAGCATGATACCATATCTAACTTAAAAGAAAGCTATGGTTATCAGCATTTTTACGTAAGAATTCATTGCAGGCGTTTGAAGTGTACACTTTAGATTTAGAAAAAAAAAGACAGACGTAAAGCTATGGGAAAGAGTGAGCAGACTGAATAGAAATAGCAATTTGGAGGCATCTATAGGCATGTTGTCAACCATATAAAAATCTTTATTTCTACAGAATTGTCAGATTTACTAAACAGACTAAAAATAAAATCTCTAATGCATCCAAAGCATCTCATTTTGCTAAAGCTAGAGATTATTTTGTTTGAACATAGGAAATTCACTAGTCATTCTATTATAAAACGATATTTCATTTTAACACTGCTATTTTATTAGCTAGTTAGAGAGTATGAAAAAATTAAAAGGACACATATTTTTTCCTTTTGCGGAGGTCGTCAATTTCATACATAAAATTAAAATAAAAAAGCGCCTCATTCCAAAAGGGCGTTAGGCAAAAATGACGTCGTACCACTTTCTGCGCATAGATATAGTTCTTCGCGTCGCGTGAATGAATTGAGTGAAATGACGTCACGCACCAGTTATCACTAAAACACGATTTTCTCTAACAGTAATGAACGAAAAAAATGTTATTTTTTTATTGACTCCTTTAGGTAGAAATGCCAAAATGGTTTTCGAATTACGCCCTACTAAAAATTTTGAAATGTAGTCAATTCCCGCTTACCCATATCTCGCGAAATCCGAGAACGCCTTCATGAAGAAGTGACTCATGTTTCTATCGTTCGGCGTCCACGCTTGTCTGTCTATCCGTTGCCTCTTCGGGAAGAACTCTTGGTCCATGAACGGAGCCCCGGTCAGGAAGTAGTGCTCCGTGTCGTGGGGATACTGCCGCCAGGACGGCCACTTGTATGTCTCAACTGTTGTGTTGAGGACGTACATGTAAACCGGGACGTTTTGTTCGAGCAGCAGTTTCACCATTTTGTCGGTAGGAGCGCGGTACAGAAAGTCCGAGAGGAGCTGTGAACAAGGGGATTTGAGATTAGCGTTAATGTCAAACCTGCGGAATTTGTAATTAAAATAGAATTTAACTACTACTACTACTACAGCCTATTTGCGTCCCACTGTTGGGCACAGGCCTCCTCTCATCGCGAGAGGGTTTGGGCTATATTCCCCACGCGGGCCCAGTGCGGATTGGGGACTTCACACACATCTTTGAATGAATTCGCAGATGCGTGCAGGTTTCCTCACGATGTTTTCCTTCACCGAAAAGCACAGTGGTTAATTAAAATTGAATTTCGTACATAAGTAAACTTAGAGGTGCGAGCCGGAATCGAACCCTCGATCCTCTGCATAAGAGGCGGTAGGTCGAACCACTAGGCCAGCATGGCTTTTTTAGAATTTAACAGACAGTAAAAAAAATTACGTGTGTTACTGTAGAGTGGAAATGGGTGAAATGGTTCCGAATGGAGGGTCGATCGCCCGACTGAAACCAGGCAGTCGTCCCCTTTTGTAAATAATAATAAACTGGAAAGTGCAACTAGATCGATATTTGTTACTCTGTCATTTATTTTCGGGATAATAAACTATTGTACACTGTAATTACAAAAATTTGCTTAAAGCTAAGTATGTCTATGTACAATCAACAACATTATCCACATATTATTACTACATGAGTAGGGATCGGAAATTCGGATATATATTTACCTAAACTTGGCAAAATCTCGGAAAAAGTTAAGGAAATATGGAGTCGGCTTCTTAAAAATATTATTTTAATAATATAAGTTCCGGGATTCCGGGAATCTATGAAATGCGTTGAGACTGTAAGTGTTTAGGTTATGGTTGTTTTTTACCATTGTTGTTGTAAGCATAATAACATTTTATACAAATGTTACGATGTATGTGGTTAATGTATTAATCAATCTAAGTATGCATTGAGTAATTAATTCGTATATATATTTAACAGTATTGATAAGTTCAAGATAGGTGATTAATAAAATCCCGGGATTTTTATTAATAAATTGATATTGAGCCCGCCATACAACTGAACCACAACTGTCAATTTTTAGTATGTATTGCATGCATAATAAATATTTCTTGAATATTTGTATGCCTGACGGCAAAACATAGTGATACCTTCACAGTATTGTGAACACCTTAATACCTATGTTTATGCAAATAAATGTACTTTGACTTTGACAACGCCGCCGCCAAAGTTTAGGTAAATATGTATCCGAATTTCCGATCCCTGTTGATGATGTTTGCATGTACATGATCTAATACTCACATGGACATATTGGTCCCTGATCGCGCTCACGTTGCGCGGCTCCGGATGGTACGTGTACATGTACCGCACGGCCTCGTACACGCCGCGCGGGTTCAGCGTGTAGTTGTACCGCAGCACTAGCTCCGACACCTTCTGGCTGAACCACTGCTCGGATATTTCGTAGTTGGGGGCGAGGGAGGCGTTGTTGTCTGGAAATTCAACATGGAGAAATAAGGGCCACCGTATTCCAGCTCACTAGTTGGCGCCATTATCTGTAAAGTGCTGGTTGTCAATGACATCGTTTTGACATTTCATACAATAGTGGCAATGGGTGCGTTCCGTATCGCACTGAAAGCGCTCACAGCGTTCACAACGCTCATAAGTGTCCCGTATCGATTGTCACGCTCACGACCGTGTGAGCGTGTTTTTGATTCAGAACGATCATAAGCACGCTCACGGCGCCAACTCTAGTAACTGTCAAACTTTTTTTTAAATAGGGAATCCCTGTCCTGTCAAATGTATAGTTAAATGACTCTTTGACGTTTGCGCTCACAGCGCCCATGCCCCGCAGCGTGAGCACCGTGAGCGTCGATCGATGGCGTCATCAATTTCCTGAGCGCTGTGAGCACGCTCACAAAGTGTCCCGAAATGCGCTCAAAGCGCTGTGAACGCAGCCAATACCACTGTGATATTTAACGTTTCGGAGACCTATGCGCTGCAAATTTAGCGTGTAACATGGCACATAATGTGCTAAATTGGCGACATTGCAACTCGGAGGACAGCGAGCGCCTCTAGAGGCGGATTCACTCGTGGTGACCCTCATTGCAGAACGTGTAATTTATTTTACATCACCCTTGGCCGTAAAGTGGGATTTTCTGCCCGCTACGCGGAGAGAAAATCTCACTTCTTGGCCAAGGCAAGATGTAAAACTTTTGACAAACCACGGACGGTAATTCGTAAAGCCCCAGATCGCATATTTGTGGCCCTCACCTTCGGTACGGGCCACAGAAACCTGCGATCTAGGACATTTACGAATTCACCGCCCTAGGTCTGTAATGTACTATTCCATCATCGTACCCTTAGCCGAAAGACCACTGTTGAACATAAACCACCATACGGTTCGTAAGACAGAACAGTCCAATATCACTCGTATTTACCAGACTCTTGCAACCAGATCCGATTTATTTCAGATCTGAGCTTCCATCGAGGATCTAATGATATTCTTTGTTACCAACTGACTTTGTTTAAAGCACTGATAGATTGAGAATTATAATTATCTATACTATAATAAAAGAGCAGAACCCGGCGTGTCTGTACATAGGAAGAAAAGTTCAAAAAAAGGAACGGGGGGTCTAAAGATGTATGGTAGACCACAAAACATTTTTAGAAATCTTTTCTGTCTCTCTGTCTGTCTGTTTGGTAGAGTTAATCTCCAAAAGTACTGAAATTTGAATTTGAATATTCATTTGAATGCAGTTTTCAATATATAAAGTAGATAGAGCATCATTTGGAGCAACATATAAGCTATGTTTGATTAAAGTGTCGGAAAGACAAGTTATCGGCAATTTTATATTCCACGCGTACGAAGTCGCGGGCAGAAGCTAGTAAAATAATAAATTCTTTATTTCAGACAGAAGTCCATATAATCGACGAATAGGTACAGGCATCGGAACTTGAGCGCTGACCTTCGATGCGCAGAAGTCAAAAATAAGGTCTCATCGGCAGAGGGGCGCGGGACGCAGCGGGCGCTGTGCCGTGCGCGCACTCTTACTGGCCCTTCAGTCGTAAACATGCGCAGAAATCCCCTTTACCTTTGCTCACCGCTCAAGTTACGTGCCGCGACCTGTACCCTTTTGTGATCAATTTGCTAAATGTGAAGAGAGCCAAGGGAGAACCATTCAGTCATAATCCTCAGGACTGGCAGCCCTCGTACACAGGTCGCCAGGGTACTGAGAGATAAACACTCACACAACACATAAGGCGCCTCCTGGGTAGTGACTCCGGCCATGTATCTCAGCGCAGGGTTGAACCGTCTCCTTCTTATCAGGTCCTCTGGCATGGCGTCCAGGGAGCGCCAGCCATCGTCCACTGGGCGCCAGGGTACTGAGAGATAAACACTCACATAACACATAAGGCGCCTCCTGGGTAGTGACTCCGGCCATGTATCTCAGCGCAGGGTTGAACCGTCTCCTTCTTATCAGGTCCTCTGGCATGGCGTCCAGGGAGCGCCAGCCATCGTCCACTGGGCGCCAGGGTACTGAGAGATAAACACTCACATAACACATACGCCGCCTCCTGGGTAGTGACTCCGGCCATGTATCTCAGCGCAGGGTTGAACCGTCTCCTTCTTATCAGGTCCTCTGGCATGGCGTCCAGGGAGCGCCAGCCATCGTCCACTGGGCGCCAGGGTACTGAGAGATAAACACTCACATAACACATAAGCCGCCTCCTGCGTAGTGACTCCGGTCATGTATCTCAGCGCAGGGTTGAACCGTCTCCTTCTTATCAGGTCCTCTGGCATGGCGTCCAGGGAGCGCCAGCCATCGTCCACTGGGCGCCAGGGTACTGAGAGATAAACACTCACACAACACATAAGCCGCCTCCTGCGTAGTGACTCCGGTCATGTATCTCAGCGCAGGGTTGAACCGTCTCCTTCTTATCAGGTCCTCTGGCATGGCGTCCAGGAAGCGCCAGCCATCGTCCACTGGGCGCCAGGGTACTGAGAGATAAACACTCACATAACACATAAGCCGCCTCCTGCGTAGTGACTCCGGTCATGTATCTCAGCGCAGGGTTGAACCGTCTCCTTCTTATCAGGTCCTCTGGCATGGCGTCCAGGGAGCGCCAGCCATCGTCCACTGGTCGCCAGGATACTGAGAGATAAACACTCACACAACACATAAGGCGCCTCCTGGGTAGTGACTCCGGCCATGTATCTCAGAGCAGAGTTGAACCGTCTCCTTCTTACCAGGTCCTCTGGCATGGCGTCCAGGGAGCGCCAGCCATCGTCCACTGGGCGCCAGGGTACTGAGAGATAAACACTCACATAACACATACGCCGCCTCCTGGGTAGTGACTCCGGCCATGTATCTCAGAGCAGAGTTGAACCGTCTCCTTCTTACCAGGTCCTCTGGCATGGCGTCCAGGGAGCGCCAGCCATCGTCCACTGGGCGCCAGGGTACTGAGAGATAAACACTCACATAACACATACGCCGCCTCCTGGGTAGTGACTCCGGCCATGTATCTCAGCGCAGGGTTGAACCGTCTCCTTCTTATCAGGTCCTCTGGCATGGCGTCCAGGGAGCGCCAGCCATCGTCCACTGGGCGCCAGGGTACTGAGAGATAAACACTCACACAACACATAAGCCGCCTCCTGGGTAGTGACTCCGGCCATGTATCTCAGCGCAGGGTTGAACCGTCTCCTTCTTATCAGGTCCTCTGGCATGGCGTCCAGGGAGCGCCAGCCATCGTCCACTGGGCGCCAGGGTACTGAGAGATAAACACTCACATAACACATACGCCGCCTCCTGGGTAGTGACTCCGGCCATGTATCTCAGAGCAGAGTTGAACCGTCTCCTTCTTATCAGGTCCTCTGGCATGGCGTCCAGGGAGCGCCAGCCATCGTCCACTGGTCGCCAGGGTACTGAGAGATAAACACTCACACAACACATAAGCCGCCTCCTGCGTAGTGACTCCGGTCATGTATCTCAGCGCAGGGTTGAACCGTCTCCTTCTTATCAGGTCCTCTGGCATGGCGTCCAGGAAGCGCCAGTCCCGTTCGCGCCAGCCCTCGTACCACTGGTCGCCAGGGTACGTGAAGTTGTTTTCGTACACGGGACCCCACGGGATGAAGCCGACGTGAGGCTGAGAAATTAAGATCTTTGAAGAGCTGACGTAACAATAGGGATGACGACAGGGTGAAGAAATCGAAATTCTAATTAGTCCGTCAGTCAGGTAAAAAAAAATATTAGACACGTATTTTTAGTTTTATCAAATTAACAAAGAATGACTAAGTTAAAACGCATTAAAGTTGGAGAGTATCAATCGTACCTAACCGTGACGTCACGCGACATTTCAACTCAATATATCTCCGTATAAGTTTGATTAAGTGAAAAAAAAAATACGTGTCCAATACTTTTCAATAATCTTCCTGATAGACTAAGGAAAAAAAAGTTGTCGTCATCCCTATTCTGATTATTGTGAATGCAAGGGATTGTCGATTAATAATAACTCGAGACGGAGGAGGGAAAAATCACAACATATCACACGGATGTTTTGAGATTGTCACGTGTATTTTTTCTTCTACACCGTAAAGCGGTTCTATTACGCATCTGTAATTTAAAGAAAATATGCTGTCATTTTGAAGAGAGGGAGGAAAATGGAGGAAGCGAAAGAAATACGCTTGGATAGAAGCAGGTGACGTGGTTTCTGCCTACCCCAACGGAAAACAGCAGAGTTTATGTGTGTATGTACGCTGAAATGTTCAATATACTTCGAACAAAAAAATACACGTGACTTTCGATACTACTACAGCCTATTTGTGTCCCACTGATGGGCACAGGCCTCCTTTCATCACGAGAGGGTTTGGGCTATAGTCCCTACGCGGGCCCAGTGTGGATTGGGGACTTCACACACATATTTGAATTACTTCGCAGATGCGTGCCGGTTTCCTCACGATGTTTTCCTTCGCCGAAAAGCTCAGTGGTAAATTCAAATTGAATTTCGCACATAAGTATACTTAGAGGTGCGAGCCGGAATCGAACCGCCGACCCTCTACATGAGAGGCGGTAGGTCGAACCACTAGGCCACCACGGCTTTTCGATAGTGGAGCCTTCAATTAATCCTCATCATGTATCACACAGTTATTTGAAACTATTCAATAATTCGCGCTTACATAGATAATACACAAACACATCAAGAAAATAAAAATCTTTACAGTAAATTGATATCTATACATAGATAATACAAAAGTCTAATGAAGTCATACCTGAAACTCGGCGTTTCCCAATTCATAAAAGCTCCGCCCTTGCCTCAAACAGTTGACTAGTTTCCACGAGGAATCAATGGGACAGCCGAGCAAGCGGCCAAACACTAGAGACGTATTCTGCACACGGAACTTGTCTTCTATGAACGCCCAGTCGGCCAAGGCTGAACCACTCTGAAAGTTAATAGCACATTTTGATGCATGTACGAAAATTTTGTCTTTTCATCACAGTCCAAAACTATTCTTTTTAGACTTAAATATAAGACTATACTATTACTAAGTATGTAAGTATATAAATAAACCATTTATTTTTTTTTTTACAAATATATCGCTTGATCCTATATATACCAAACACAGCAAATGTAATATAATGTATACATGAGTATGCGTATTAATAGTACATTACTACAGAGGCCGGGAAGGAGGAAGTTGCAGGCCGACAACTTCCGTTCCCCGCCAATGTATGTATAGTGCTTTTCTCAAACATGCAATGAAATAAATAAATAAAATAATATTTTATATAAGTGTAATATATTTAGTCTTTTTTACATAAATAAAACTGCGCTACCTATGTAGCAAATATGGTTCATGTTTTTTTTTAAGCTGTATTGGCAGAATGTAGCGAACCATAGAGTAAATATTGCTTGTAGCTTTTTTAAATGGCGGAATGCCAAGATTCTGTGTCACAAATATATCAAATGGAAATTTAAAAAAAAGTGAGTTGCCGGCCTAGGCCTGCAACGTTTGTATGAAATTTCATTATAGACCAATTTGTCTAGCCGCGCCTGAAACGTGATACTTCCCAGGCTAATAAGAAGAACATAATATCAATATTTCATTGCATGTTTAAGAAAAATGTATTTAAGTACCTAATTACTAAATTAATATTTTTCGCATCTTATTAGGAGTGACCTACTAATTTCTTTCCTGTATATTATCCCATACTTACGGTTGTCGACAACCGGTTTATGCAACGTGTTTTGTTTATGCACCAAGTAGGTACAAAATAAGTACTTAAGGTTAGGCTAAAGTATATTTTACTTATAATATTGAAACATTGTATCTAGATGTATACATGTTGTCCCGAACGAAAGCGAGGCATAATTTTTGGCTGACCGTAAATGACTCACTTTGCGTCCTGATAGAGTAAACGCTGACGAGTTCTGTGGATATTTTTGAGACAAAACTTTTCTACACCGTTTAGAAAAATGGGTGAATCATACTCACACAGTTTATTACTTTACAAATGTCATAGTTGCAGGATCATAAGCACTAACATACATTTGCACCTTAATAGGCATAGCAATTTAAAGCAGGGAATTTATATAAAAAACTAGCTGACGCCGCGGACTTCGTACCGCCTTAGTTTTTTTTTTGTGTATGAAAAATTGCTTAAGTCCTTTTCTCAGACCTACTGAATATACACTCCAAATTTAATAAGAATCGGTCGAGCCGTTTCGGAGGAGTTTGGTTACAAATAGAGAATTTGATATATTAGAGATAATAATAATATTAATAATAATAAACTACTTAACATATATTTACCAGGTAATAATCAACTTTTTCAAGTCACTAGTTGCCATGGTTACGCTCCCTGGGTCACTAAAAACTGCGATTTTGTAGGTTTAAATGTGCCCTGGGGTTGTTTTACCATGTTCAATCACTTCCCAAACGGGGCATTTTCAAAGCATCTCTGACGACTATCTAAGAACTTCCTCTAATTTTGTCTCCTGGACAACGGCACAGGTTAACAAGAAGAAATAGTTGCTCGACTCACTTGTGCAATAATCCCCGTCACTATATCCTTAGTCTGTGGCGCTATAGCCAGCAAGCCAGCGGAGGCTGCGCCAGCGCCCGGCCCGAACAGAGTGATAGAGCCAGCATCGCCGTTGAAAGGACCAATGTTGTCCCGGATCCAACGAAGCGCCATCGCTTGGTCCAGGATGCCGTAGTTGCCCGGCGAATTGTCGTCAGCAGTTGATAGGAAACCTGCAGGAGTTAATAAAAAAATTACTAATATTATTCAGTTTCAATGGTCATTAAAATTATTCATTGTCGTGAAGAAAAATGAACAGATCAAGTGTAGGAGTTGCTAAGTTTAGTACAGTGTTTTTTAACCTGGGGTCCACGGTCTAATCTATGGATCATTGAAATCGAAATTCTTTAGTGTGTTTTATTACTGTGGAGGTCCACGACACTGAGTTTGATTTCCTAGGGGGCCCGTGGACTGAAAAAACATCATCATCATCATTTCAGCCAAAAAACGTTTACTGCTGGACATAGGCCTCCCCCAAGGCTCGCCACTCAGACCGGTCCTGTGCTACTTGCTTCCACCGGTTTCCCGCGATCTTCACGAGGTCGTCGCTCCATCTTGTTGGAGGCCTACCGACAGCTCGTCTCCCGGTTCGCGGGCGCCACTCGAGAACTTTCCGGCCCCATCGGCCACCAGTCCTGCGAGCAATGTGCCCCGCCCACTGCCACTTAAGGCTCGCAATTCTTCGGGCTATGTCGGTGACCCTAGTTCTACTGCGGATATCCTCATTTCTGATTCTATCACGCAGAGAAACCCCGAGGATAGCCCTCTCCGTTGCCGTCCGAGTGATTTTGAGCCTTGTTATGAGGCCCATCGTAAGCGCCCAAGATATTTATTATTTATTTATTCTATTATCCAGTTTCAATGATAAAATCATGTAAGTCGTCAACTTGAGATTAATATCTTACCACATGGCGGACACGGCCTATAAAACCACGATCTCGAACACAATTCGAATGAAGTGTCAATGTTTGCGTGCGAGGACGTCTGTGTTCGTGCGATGACGTCTGTACACTTGTAAATGTGTGTATACCACTACGCGGGCCAACGATTCACATATCTTCCTCCTATTGCCACAGTTTTTTCACATTATGTTACTTGGTATTTTTAGTTTTAATATAGTGGTCAGTAAATTTTCGTTTTTATGTATTGTTTGGTTTTTTGGTAATAAACGATTTTCTTCTTCTCCGGGAGTTGGGCGCGCGAGTTGTGCGCGGGCTAGATTCAGGCGGGTGATTCCGTGGCCATTCTGTATGTAGTACTATTAAATATTCTATGATCTTACACAAAGTGTAATATAAGTAATATACCAATATACGCGACTCACCAAGCGCCCCGAGCCTGTAGTTGATAGACACGACGACAACCTTGTAGAAGGCGGCCAGCATATGCGCGGGGAACAGATTGGACGCCCCCGAGGAAAACTGGCCGCCGTGGATATACACCATCACTGGGTATTTCTGGGCCGTCGAACCAGCTTCAGTCTGTAAGAAATAGAACATTATTGATTAAACTACTACTACTACTACAGCCTATTTGCGTCCCACTGCTGGGCACAGGCCTCCTCTCATCACGCAATTGCCCCCACGCAGGCTTAGTGCGGATTGGGGACTTCACACACATCTTTGAATTGCTTCGCAGATGCGTGCAGGTTTCCTCACGATGTTTTCCTTCACCGAAAAGCTCAGTGGTAAATTCAAATTGAATTTCGCACATAAGTAAACATAGAGGTGCGAGCCGGAATCAAACCCCCGACCCTCTGCATGAGAGGCGGTAGGTCGAATCACTATGCCACCACGGTTGCGATCATTCATTGATTAATTCGTTGTCTACCGATGACGCGAATTCGCGTCGAGCGAATATACTTTAATAACTAAGTAACTAAGTTTATTTTACATAAACTTTTTGACAATAGGCGGTAGACAACAGGCGTTATTATTATTATTGGGGGGTTTTGTAGGACCATATATGTGTCACCTCGACCTTGGTTGATCTTTTGTGACGGCCCTTTAGTTCTGTTAAAGTTCACCTGAAATGCCCGTTGAGTCCAGGAATTTCCAGATTCTTTGGGCGGTGATATCCTGTATCTCTTTATCTATTAAACGCGTTACCTAAGTTCGGATTGGGGACTTGCCTGACTTGGGCCCTCGTGGGGACTATAGCCCAAACTTGGCTGTGGTGGTGGTTAACTGAGAAAATCCGAGTGAATCAGCAATATAGGATGCCTACTAGAACTATCTAAGTCAAATTTTTTAATGGAAAATAAAGTAATTTAATTAGATACATTCTGTGGATACATTCAACTTGTAATTCTACGCCTACCGTAATACATGTTTCTACTTACGCGGGAACTAAATAATTCAAAATTACAAGTATATAACATAACGGCTATGGGTGCAAACAATGCAGCTGGTTCGCCTGCGTATTTTTGATATCATGTGCCGATATTTTCACTACAAAAACGATTTTTCTTTTATAAGTTACTAGCTTCTGCCCGCGACTTCGTCCGCGTGGAATTCGGTTATAGCGTTCCCGCGGGAATTGAGTGTTAAACAATAATAAATTTCATACTAAAACCATCCTCTTGAATCACTTATTTTTTTTAAAAAGACGCGAAATCCGTTCTAAAGATCTAAGCATACATAGGGACAAACAGCAGGAAGCGACTTTGTTTTATACTATGTAGGGATATTTTCGCTGACGATCTTCGATGAATCAAGAGTCATACAATTGGTTCCTAGTTTAATCATTCTTTTAAGCAATTTCATAGTCGACCTAAATGAAACTCGCAAAAATGCAGCAGCACATAGCAATAGGGGTTATATTAGCTTGTGCCGGTTTGGCATATGCCATATACGCGGCACGAGCTAAATTGGACTAATTAAAACCATAGCTGCCGCTAATGAAACGTAAAGCCGGGTCTATGACCTTTAATACAATTGTGAAATTTCAGTAGAAAGCCGAGAAGACAATCTTAAAATTAGCTTTATTTTCCGTGTTAAAAAATAACATAAAAATACATTCAAAATTAATAACAGCGGTTGTTTCTTCAATACCCCGCCCATCTCTCGGCCCTTGAAGACGAATGTAATATTCTATTACGTCACCCATGGCCGTAAAGTGTGATTTTTTGGAGAGAAAATCTCACTTTCTGGCCAAGGCAAGACGTAAAACTTTTGACAAACCACGGGCGGTAATTCGTAAAGCCCCAGATCGCATATTTATGGCCCTCACCTTCGGTTCGGGCTACAGAAACCTGCGATCTGGGACATTTACGAATTCACCACCCTAGGTCTGTAATGTACTATTGTAAGATTGTTTTATGGTCTTACTATTCTTCTTTTTTTTAATTACCTATTCAGCCGTTTCAGAAATCGCATCAGAAACACCGAGCTGCGCTCCAAAACGGGAATTGCTGATGTGGGTGTTCAAACTACCAAGCTCAAATGAGACTGGGCTGGCCATTCTGTCTGGAACGGTGGGCCAAAAAAGCCGCAGAGTGGGTTCCACGAGATGGCTGCCGGAGAAGAGGCAGACCAAAAAGGAGATGGCGGGACTTGGACACTTTATAAATTAGGCTATAATAATTTCAGGCGTTGTCCATATGAATGAACTAGCGGTCTTCCCCGGCTTCACACGGTTAATACACATAGAGCAACAAAGTTACAAAAGCTTTCTCATGAACAATCCTATCTATTTATTAGTCAAAACGGCATGAAAATGTGTTCAGTAGTTTTTGAGTTAATCGCAATTAGACAGAAAAACGCGGCGGGGGGCTTCAGTTTAATATATTTTGTGATGACCTTCAGTGGTACCTTCACCTGCTTAGTAAGATTGGCTTGAATGTTTGATGACAAAAAAACCACCTACAAAGTATAGGACTTCTTAATTTTAACGTGTAAAATGGTTTTACGAATAAATTATTATGATTAGGATGCAAAAAAAAATCTCATTGCATTTGTTGGCTACAAACGAAACGTAATGTTTGATTTCACAGTTTATCAGATGGACTACATAAACGCACAAGGGAAAACGGTCCAGCTCTAACAATACGATATTAATTATGCACTGGTTGGCTTCGCACATTGACCCAAATTTAGAAGGGCATTTTGCTTTATTATGCACAATGTCCTCTAACCGGCGTGAAAATCACGTGTGTTACGGCAGTACGCAACAGTTTAAGTATATAATTATATATAGATATTGAATGAAGCCGTGTTGGCCTAGTGGTTCGACCTACCGCCTCTCATGCAGAGGGTCGGGGGTTTGTTTCCGGCTCGCACCTCCAAGTTTACTTATGTGCGAAATTCAATTTGAATTTACCACTGAGCTTTTCGGTGAAGGAAAACATCGTGAGGAAACCTGCACGCATCTGCGAAGTAATTCAAAGATGTGTGTGAAGTCCCCAATCCGCTGGCCCACGTGGGGACTATAGCCCAAACCCTCTCGTGATGAGAGGAGGCCTGTGCCCAGCAGTGGGCCGTAAATAGGCTGTTGTAGTACACATTGAATGTCGCTATGTTTCTTTTGAAAAATTGTCAACGGACAACAAAAAAAAGAATGTCTTTAGAGACATCTATGCATACATTTAGGTACCTATATAGATTTAGTATCTCGTGCGTTTTCATCTTAGGACTATTTATAAGTTAAAGAACTAAATCTATACTAATACTAGCTGACCCCACGGACTTCGTACCGCCTTAGAATAAAAAAAATAGCTTACGTCCTATTCTCTACTGAACATACACTCCAAATTTCATAAGAATCTGTCGAGCCGTTTCGGAGGACTTTGGTTACAAACACTTTGACGAGATAATTTTATATATTACATTATAAATGCGAAAGTAACTCTGTATGTCTTTTACTTCTTCACGCTTCAACCGCTGGGCCGACTTAGATGAAATTTGGTACAGAGGTACTTGGATTCCCTGGAAAGTACAGAGGTAGTTGGATTCCCTGGAAAGTACAGAGGTAGTTGGATTCCCTGGAAAGTACAGAGGTAGTTGGATTCCCTGGAAAGTACAGAGGTAGTTGGATTCCTTGGAAAGTACAGAGGTAGTTGGATTCCCTGGAAAGTACAGAGGTACTTGGATTCCCTGGAAAGTACAGAGGTAGTTGGATTCCTTGGAAAGTACAGAGGTAGTTGGATTCCTTGGAAAGTACAGAGGTAGTTGGATTCCCTGGAAAGTACTGAGGTAGTTGGATTCCCTGGAAAGTACAGAGGTACTTGGATTCCCTGGAAAGTACAGAGGTACTTGGATTCCCTGGAAAGTACAGAGGTAGTTGGATTCCCTGGAAAGTACAGAGGTACTTGGATTCCCTGGAAAGTACAGAGGTAGTTGGATTCCCTGGAAAGTACAGAGGTAGTTGGATTCCCTGGAAAGTACTGAGGTAGTTGGATTCCCTGGAAAGTACAGAGGTAGTTGGATTCCCTGGAAAGTACAGAGGTACTTGGATTCCCTGGAAAGTACAGAGGTAGTTGGATTCCCTGGAAAGTACAGAGGTACTTGGATTCCCTGGAAAGTACAGAGGTACTTGGATTCCCTGGAAAGTACAGAGGTACTTGGATTCCCTGGAAAGTACAGAGGTACTTGGATTCCCTGGAAAGTACAGAGGTACTTGGATTCCCTGGAAAGTACAGAGGTAGTTGGATTCCCTGGAAAGTACAGAGGTAGTTGGATTCCCTGGAAAGTACAGAGGTAGTTGGATTCCCTGGAAAGTACAGAGGTACTTGGATTCCCTGGAAAGTACAGAGGTTTTTGGATTCCCTGGAAAGTACAGAGGTACTTGGATTCCCTGGAAAGTACAGAGGTAGTTGGATTCCCTGGAAAGTACAGAGGTAGTTGGATTCCCTGGAAAGTACAGAGGTACTTGGATTCCCTGGAAAGTACAGAGGTAGTTGGATTCCCTGGAAAGTACAGAGGTAGTTGGATTCCCTGGAAAGTACTGAGGTAGTTGGATTCCCTGGAAAGTACTGAGGTAGTTGGATTCCCTGGAAAGTACAGAGGTACTTGGATTCCCTGGAAAGTACAGAGGTACTTGGATTCCCTGGAAAGTACAGAGGTACTTGGATTCCCTGGAAAGTACAGAGGTAGTTGGATTCCCTGGAAAGTACAGAGGTAGTTGGATTCCCTGGAAAGTACAGAGGTACTTGGATTCCCTGGAAAGTACAGAGGTACTTGGATTCCCTGGAAAGTACAGAGGTACTTGGATTCCCTGGAAAGTACAGAGGTACTTGGATTCCCTGGAAAGTACAGAGGTAGTTGGATTCCCTGGAAAGTACAGAGGTAGTTGGATTCCCTGGAAAGTACAGAGGTACTTGGATTCCCTGGAAAGTACAGAGGTACTTGGATTCCCTGGAAAGTACAGAGGTACTTGGATTCCCTGGAAAGTACAGAGGTACTTGGATTCCCTGGAAAGTACAGAGGTACTTGGATTCCCTGGAAAGTACAGAGGTAGTTAGATTCCCTGGAAAGTACAGAGGTACTTGGATTCCCTGGAAAGTACAGAGGTACTTGGATTCCCTGGAAAGTACAGAGGTACTTGGATTCCCTGGATTCCCTTGTACCTTAATATTTACATACTTATACATTTCTTGGCATGACAAGACATTTAAGTAGTTTTTTTTCAATGTATTTTATGTTTTTAGACTTAAGTTAATTAGAGTTAAGACGTAAAAATGTTGTATGCCAGCTATCTGGTAGATTGTGACGGACGCTATGATGTAAGAACTTTTTATATTACTCACAATCTGACAGTAAATTATTTCTATTTCTATTTCTAGAGGAAAGAGGCTACTTTTTATCGAGGGAAAACGCATCTTTTCTGGGATTACCTAATTCTATGCGGACGAAATCGCGGGAAAAACCTACTAATAACTTAAAACTTAATAGATTTCCTGTCAAAATGCAGTGGATTTTTTATAGCATAAAATTGTGATGTCAACAAACATTGAAAAATATAACATACTAGCTAGCCGCGTCTTCGTCCGCGTGGAATTCGGTTATCGCGTTCCCGCGAGAACCATGCGTTTTTCCGGGATAAAAAGTAGCCTATGTCCTTTCCCGGAACCCCAACTATCTCCATGCCAAATTCCATTGCAATCGGTCTAGCGGTTGAAGCGTGAAGAGGTAACAGACAGACAGAGTTACCTTCGCTTTTATAATATTAGTAGTATGGATAGCATGACATCATCTGAAATCAGTTGAAAACTACAAATACTTACATTGGGTGAGAATATGTTCAGGTACAGGCAGTCCTCGTCCATGTCCCGGATGCCTTTGGTGGCTCCGGTGAAGCGAACGGGCTGCGGACACGCCGGGCCCCAGTCCACGGCTTGCAGAAGCTGCCAGCCGGGGTGCTGTCTCGGAGGCTATCGGAGATTATGTATTCATTTGCAGTTATATGCTACGAGAACTTAGGATTCTCTTAGAACTTAGGAAGCTTGTAGAAACAACAGTTAGCCTGGAGAAATTAACCTCCCTTTAAATTCAATGTGAGCTGTCATCCCGCACAGAAACATAATTTTCGCGATACTAAAAATTTCACGTAAAATTTGATGGGACGTTAACTTCTCGAAGCAACTCCAGACTTTTTTTTGTTTTTGATTCAAGTTTAATTTTCATCTCAAAGGTGTCTTCTATTATTTAATGTAACTCTTAAATCTATAGTAATAAATGAAGATGACCTAACGATAGGGAAGATAATAGGCTTTTGCAAGGCTACAGGAAGGTTCAACGGGGCAACGGCGCAGGGAGCGGATAACCCGTAATCCCAGGGGAGACCGGGCAGGGAAATGGGTGAAATGGTTCCGAATGGAGGACCGATCACCCAACTGAAACCAGGCAGTCGTCTCCTTCCATAAATAATAATAATAAATTGTTTACCTTAAACCTGCCTTCTAACACTGGAGGCCTAGCATATGGAATCCCCAAGAACACTGATGCTTCCCCCTGAATCCTTTCCACAGGCGTCAACCAGGGTCGGTACCCGGAGTCTGGGTCAGGGTTGTCATATACATGAACCTGAAATAATAGAACTGCCATTGAATTTTTTGTTTCATGTGCACGAAAAATTTCCCATAAAGAGTATATTAAAAGGCCAATAACTTTTTCCCAATACCCGAAGAACCAAACAAAGCCAATATTCTGCTCCTTATTATGTCTGTCTACCTGTGAAAACTGCATAGGAATTTGGTAGTTTCGTATGATACCGATTTATATTTCATTTCTACTACTCCTCTTCAATGTACAGCGAAACCAGGTATTGCCGTTTTCTATGTTTTTTTTTTTTAACACCACACTGACCATCTGGTACCTTTTTTCGATGAACTAGCATATCTATTCCCCTAGCCTTTGCTTGTGGTATGGTTCTTGGAAGTGTTCAATGTCAACATAATTTGAAGATACCTTAAACCCTTGCACTTGTCCATAGTTGGTGGTAACAAAGATGTCTCTCTTCAACTGACGGGAATCTCGTCTCTCCCTGCCTTGGAGGTCCTCCCGCCACCCGCCCAGTACACCAGGGAATAGCGCATCGGGGTTATTGGGGTCACGGTGCTGTAACAAGTAAAGCAATATTACCACTATTGCACAATATCTACTGGAATTTATAGTACACTAGCTTCTGCCCGCGACTTTGCCTGACTGTAATTAGGTTTCCTTTCCCGGGATTCCGACTATATTCATGCCAAATTTCATCAAAATCGGTCCAGCGGTTGAAGCGTGAAGAGGTAACAGACAGACAGACAACAGACAGACAGACGACAGACAGACAGACAGACAGACAGACAGATTTACTTTCACATTTATAATATTAATATGGATTACAGAACTAGGGCGTTCGATTCGTTAATATCCCAGATCGCAGGTGTTTGTGGCCCGAACCGTAAAGTGTCTAAAGTTTTCACGTCTTGCTTTGGCCAGGAAGTGATATTTTCTCCCTGTGTAGCGGGCAGAAAATCCCACTTTTCGGCCAAGGGTGATATAAAAGTAATTTTAATGTAAGTACAACAATAACTAGATTGAAATGGAGGATACATATGCACATATTATATTTAAGTTCAACAATAGTAACTGAAGGTACATATGTAACTAGTATCCACAAACAAAATACAAATAAATACAGAATTAATGTTAATTCTGTAATGTTGATTTGAGATTATTTTACAAAAATACTCCCAGCATGACTAATTGTTTAACCTTTCAAATGCCTTGTCCCGGATCCATTCCAAAATTTTTACATGCTTTTTGTATCTTTTTTTCATGCTTTTCCATAAAACTATCAAATAGCGAGGAGGAGGCTTGAACATTTTTTCCGGGACAAGAGAGGATATTTTTATACTGCAGTACTTACAACATTGAACTTGTAGGAGTCATCCAAAGGATTGGTGTTTATTGGATTGTATGGGAATCCTCCCGGCAGATTTATATTGGGGTTGAATGGGTTATATCTCGTCGGGTCTGTCCCATACCGCCTGTTATTGTACACATACGTTCTGTAATCACTGTCTCCGGGATTTGGTAGTCTGGAAGATTCACGAGAACTATCCATTCTCTGTGTTTTATAATATTCATTGTTGAATTGGCCATTGTACAAGTCCTTGTTACTCTGACACCGAACGTTAAAAATCAGAAAAAGCGTTATTAAAGTAGTTCTCAACATTTTTCTAGCATCACCGGAACTTAATTAACTACTAAATAATGTTTGGATGAATCACATACTTGATGCAAACTTTTTAGTTTGACATTTCAGTCGCGACTTACACTTTTTCATGAATTACACTTTGCTCACAAGAAGTTTAACAGTAAACACACGCATTGTTCATTTATGAAATATTGGCATGAGATGAAAATCTCTGGACCAAAAGTTGAAGTACAAAACAAAACTTGCTGCCCCAGTTATGAAGAATTCGTTTTGGTTTTATCAGAGAAGCCCTATTTTTTATCTAGTACAATGTCGCTATTGCCGTAGGGCCTTATCTGGTATAATCAATGGATTTATCAGATAAACAGAAATTGTGGCAACGCCCACTAGAATCACAGCATAAATTTTTGTTTATATCTCGAACGGATCAGTTCACTTCACTTCACTAATTGAGCCACAGACCCAAAAGAATATAGGTACCTAACTTGCACAGAGCACAACAAAATCACCATAAACAAAAGGGACGCGTTTAAAAAGACAAAAGTTTAAAAAGTTAAAATAGGAAATAAGCGTAAGTTCGAAATATGTTGCGTAATTAAAATTGACAATTTGGCACTGGAATCATAATGCAATATGACATGAGGCATCAAAACGCTCATTTCACATTCCGATTCTTTTCCGATTAGTTGCACATATTTGCATTTAGGCTGGGCACAAACGTTAGACGCATATCGGTTCGGCGACAACAACGGCGAGAGCCAAGCCATGTTGCCGAGCCCGCACATTCTGCTATGGAGGGTTGAAGTAAACGAGCGCAATCTTTATAGTTCCAAAAGTGGACACCAAATCGGGTAGGCTGGGAGCGTTGCGGTCGCTAAAAAAGTCAAGCCACCTAAGCAAACCACCTAGTCTGCAGTAGCGCCTTCAGATGGCGCTGCTTAGGCGAAAACGCAGTGAAAACGGCTATGAGGAGAGTGTGTTTTGTTTTGTTGCTTATCAAATCCGCTGGACACGTTTTCGACTGTTTCGCCATATAAGATTGCGCTCCTTCCCAAGACACATTCCACACTCCATACATCCTGCAATGAAGGGACCTTGTTCACTTATTGCTTTAATTATCAGAAACTATGCATATTTTGACAATTTTTGGCTCAATAAAGAATCAAAGGCAACGTGGCTTTTTATGAAGCCGAGGGTCTCATGTAGACGAATTACAAAACATTTCGCGGTCCACGATATTTATTTGCACACGAGCATCCCTTCAGCACATAGAAAAAACTCTTAATTAATATTTTGTATCCTCAGTGAACAAGTAATGTACCTGCGTATTATCATGTATTATTAGTTTTGTCTTGCAAAGGCGTCTATTCGAGTCCACGAAGTGGTTCTTTTGGAAACGGAAAAGGAATCTCCCTATATAGCTTCTCGGCTAAACCTGTTATTCGAGACGATAAAAGCGACTGCTAAGTTAGTTACTATTTAACCCCGCGCAGTCCAATCACGGATGGGTGAAAAGTGCGCTTTTTTACAAGCTTTTTTAAATTGTACTTATTGTACGAGTAATTTGGTCTCGCAAAATTGGGAGACTGCCTACGGGATATGGGAAATCCTATATCCCTAAGTATAAAAATAATAAATCTATGATTTAATGAGTTTTTCGAGAGGAATGGATTGTCTAAGTATTTCAACATTGGGATAATACTCCAGCAGGATATAGATAAATAAATAAATATCTTGGGACATTTCACACATATTGACCTAGCCCCAAACTAAGCAAAGCTTGTACTATGGATGCTAGACAACGATATAAATACTTATATAGAGAAATACATACATATATAAATACTAAACATCCATGACTCGAGTACAAACATTCGTGTTCATCACACAAAGTTTGCCCCGAGCGGGACTCGAACCCCCGACCTTCGGAACAGAAGGCAGGGTCACTACCAACTGGACCAATCCGGCCGTCAAATTATATATGCATTAAATAGGGAGGTAATGAGGTAAGATAATTTAGTTTAAGTATAATTTAGGGACATGGGAAATCTCACATTCCTTTTTATAAACACGAATGAGACCCCGGACAAGACGGATCGCCTGCGCCACTTATCTAAATGATAAGAGCATTCACATACAATCTAGTTCATTCCGCAAAGTATTCAAAAGCGTGGAAAATGTTTTCATCTTAAATTATCTCGGCTCGTATTCGGTAACACAACGTCTTTTACCAAGACCAAGAATGAGGGAAATGAATATATTTTCGCGTATAACGGAACACGTTACGCAAATGATAGCGCATCGCGTATTTCGCGCTACTTCGTTCTGCGTGCGGAGAAACGTAAGAAGTTCCTGGAACAAAATAGCTGGTAAGTAGGTGCTTACTTTTCGGAGCTCGCCGAAACCAATTAAGTACGCGGCTGTTTTTGTGGAATTCGTTAATACATTTTCCTGCCGACAGTTTTTTCTTTGAAGCGAAATGCGAAAGCGTTAGACGACGATTGGATTTTATAAAGGGAAAATGGATAGATTGATTCCAAAGGGGCATTAATAAGAATATGTGGTATACTCGTAGAATAGAAGCAAGCAATGTAAATAAAATACAAAATGTAAATAAAATAGGACTAAATTATTACCACCCAACATGAAATTTTTACACATGGTTCCACATAGCCTACGCGAGCCGTGGTACTACCATGTACTATACTTACTGACTGAGATCTGAAGGACCATCAGTCAGAATACGTTAAAACTAATAACGTTTTCCTTCTTTCCACACTCCCAATTTCCAATCGCTTAGGGGGCGAACTTCTTCATATTATTATTCTTTCTCATTTAGGTACATTGTTTTAGGGAACTGGCTGGACGGAGATCAGTAACTAATCATCTTCACGCTTCAACCGCTGGACCAATTTGGATGAAATTTGGTATGGAGATAGTTGGAGTCCCGGGAAAGGACATAGGCTACTTTTCCCGCGGGAACGCGATAACCGAATTCCACGCGGGAGAAGTCGCGGGCAGAAGCTAGTAGAAATAAGTTTCAAGAAACGATCACAAAGTAAAACTACCTACCTATGTACTTATACAGGTATACAAAATCTGAAATCACTTCGTTTCTCAACCCTTCGCGCTCGATAACCCGTTCAAACAACTTGATAGATTAAGTCGAGGGTCCTCCAACTTTGGAGCCCCATACGAGGGCTTACGCATCCATACCTATATATATATATATATATGTTTAAATTTTGAAAAAAGGCCTTCTGCTGAGTTTGTTGCGGCGCTTCTTCTCAAGCAATGGGTCTAGGAAGCGCTGGTAAATTCATTTCTGTTAAATTCATTTAAAAGTGACGTGTAAAAGTGCCCAGATGTGGCCTATTTGCTGAATAAATATTTTCATTTTCATTTTCATTTCATACAAGTAATATTACAAAGGCGAAAGTAACTCTGTCTGTCTGTTACCTCTTCACGCTTCAACCGCTGAACTGAATTAGATGAATGTTGGTAAGGAGATAGTTGGAGTCCTGGAAAAGGACGAAGGTTAATTTTCAACCCGGAAAAATCCATACTTAGATCCCGAGGGAACGTTTTAACCGAAGTCGCGGTCTGAAGCTAGTAACTTAATATACATTACATAGAGGACTTATTTACCTATACAAGACTCAAAAAGCTCAATTTAACTATGTACTGCCTCGTATTCTATTACCAACATTCCAATGTAGAAGCCAGATTGATCACAAATCCATTGTAATTCAATTAACTATTGTCTAACGGACCACTTAAATCTCAAAGCCAATTTCGGTGCCATACGAGTACTGATCCTATCATAATGCGAAGCCAATTTGAAAACGCCATGGAATCTATGTACATATATGAAACAACCACATACTCGTGACTATGGGCACAGATTATGGGGACTAACCCTTAGTATTATATGTGATGGTATTTATACTAAACTAGCTTCTGCCCGCGACTTCGCCCGCGTCACAGGTTAGACAGCCCGCGTGGAATTCGGTTATTGCGTTCCCGCGGGAACTATGTGATAAGAGGAATTTATCAGTTAAAATTAGAGTCGTGACAATGTATTTAAATAATTAAAAATAATAGAGCATTTAAATATATTTTATTATCAACAAGAACGGTTGTCAAGGAACAAGGATTGTCATATGTAAATAAGGCTATCAAAACAAAGAGGATCTGAATTCTGAGTCCTTAACACTATGCGTTTTTCCGGGATAAAAAGTAGCCTATATACTTTGCCGGGACTCCAACTATCTCTATACCAAATCTCATCCAAATCGGTCCAGCGGTTGAAGCGTGAAGAGGTAACAGACAGACAGACAGACAGTTACTTTCACACTTATAATATTAATTTGGATTTATACTTCTCCGGGTACATTTTTCGAGTTGGTCTAATATTAATCGTAAACTTGTAGATCCTACATAGCGTCCCTGCATAATTTCGATGTACTACTACCGTTATTTTTTTCAGCCATCCAAAAAATCATTTAGCTGGCAGAGGGTTGAGACACTATGCCTAATATTTCTCGAAAGGATCTCTAATTCGAACTAACATCATGGGGTATATGGCACTTTACGTGTTGGGGAAGTAACTTAATTTTGTTGTTCAAAATTATTATTTTCTTGACTTTGACTACTTAATATATTATTTATTCATGCCAAATTACAGCTTTCTAAGTAGAACCTAAAAAAGCCGTGGTCGTGGCCGTCCGTTCGATTCCGGCTCGCACCTCTAAGTTTACTTACGTGCGAAATTCAATTTGAATTTACCATGAGCTTTTAGGTGAAGGAAAACATCGCGAGGAAACCTGCACGCATCTGCGAAGTAATTCAAAGATGTGTGTGAAGTCCCCAATCCGCATTGGCCCCGCGTGGGGACTGTAGCCCAAACCCTCTCATGATGAGGGGAGGCCTGTGCCCAGCAGTGGGGCGCAAATAGGCTGTAGTAGTAGTAGTAGTAGTAAGTAGAAACTAAGCATTTCCGAGCTCGCGAGAAAAAGTCACCGTGTACTATGGCCTATGTATCAGCCGTTAACATTATTCAGTATTGTTTACATCTTTCGAAATAGCTTGTGAATTTGGTAGGTACTATTACCAAGAAGCCTTAGGTTCTGAGTTGGGTTGTATAGAGATTGTTTGGCAATCTCGTGTGTTTAATTTCCTATCGTAAACAAATCGCTGCGATCGTAGCTCTAGCTTGGGTGGGAGCCCATGCGGGTACATTATTCAGCGGATACAAAGAGTTACGAATTAGAAGCAACTTCCAGGAAAATATTAGGAAAAATCTTTTGGGTGTTTCTTTCTTGTTTAGATCCAGTTTGATTAATGTTTCGAGCGCGTCCGTATACGTGGTAATCCGTGTCTATCTATTTTGCATTGTGACCAACTAGAGATCTGATATAATTCAAGCCGAGATTTGAGGTCTCTCCGGGAACAAAAATGAACACTTTGCTCTGAGTTGCATGGCATGACCGATTGTTTTTATAAGGAAGACATCTTTCCGATAAGACCGCCTGCTGTAGGTATTCCATACTTTTTGTGTAATTACATTTATGTCTATACTGTTCCTTGATTGTGTGGTGTTCAGTAAAGTATATTGTATTGTATCTTATTATAATGATCATTTTTTTTATAAACATATAACGAACCTAAAAAGTCAGGGGCTCTATTCGAAGTTTTAAATAGGGAAAGAGACATTCACAGTCCCTGCGCTCACGCGTCACGGCGCGCTAAATTGAACTTTAAAATCTAGCTTCTTAAAGTGCGCCGTGACGCGAGAGCGCAGGGATTGTGAAGGTCTCTTTCTCTATTCAAATAGAGCCCCAGATGAAACTGAAGAAAAGTCCCAGCCTAAATTTTGGAATAGAGAATCGGACGAACAACGAGCAGACGGCTGTTAGCTGCCGACTCCACGGTATACCAGCTCGCTGCAATCACTAGATTTACCTACGCCCTAGACAATGTCGATCCCGATCGGTCCCAGGCATGCCTCGAACGCAAACAACGATCATGACATTCCATTGGCTCGGTTGATGCTCTAATCTAACTGCGGGCCGGAGTCAGTCGAGGTTCGACCCGAAGTCGATAAAGGAGTACGTATCTGTGGACTTATGAACGATGAACGCGGTTTCGATTTCATCTTCATAATTTATCATGTTTGGTTTTGCGCATGTCGCTGTATATTCTGCCAGACTTTTGAAATCATAATAAGGCGTGGCAGTTGCTCCGTCCGTAGTGAAGTCCTTAAATGCGTCAAATTAAAAAAAGATCATGTTTTCAAAGCTGACCCTTACATTGCTTAATACCAAAACCAAACCAAATGGAAGCGTGTAGCACAGGATCGTTCCTTATGCCCAAGGATGGTAATGTTCCATTTCCAATGAAACTAAAAATAGGTAGGTACACCGATAAATATAAAATATAATGGTGAGAACTTCGTCATCACTACATCCATATTAATATTATAAATGCGAAAGTAACTCTGTCTCTCTGTCTGTCTGTTACCTCTTCACGCTTCAACCGCTGGACCGATTGAGATGAAATTTGGCATGGAGATAGTTGGGGTCCCGGGAAAGGACATAGGCTCCTTTTTATCCCGGAAAAACGCATAGTTCCCGCGGGAACGCGATAACCGAATTCCACGCGAGCGAAGTCGCGGGCAGAAGCTAGTTAATATTATAACTGCGAAAGTAACTCTTGCCTGTCTGTCTGTCTGTCTGTTACATCTTCACGCTTCAACCGCTGGACCGATTGAGATGGGTATGGAGATAGCTGGAGTCCCGGGAAAGGACATAGGCTACTTTTTATCCCGAAAAAACGCATAGTTCCCGCGGGAACGGGATAACCGAATTACACACGGGCGAAGTCGCGGGCATGAGCTAGTAGTATGTATAAAACAAAGTCGTTTCGCTGTCTCTCTGTCCATTTGTATGCTTAGATCTTTAAAATTACGCAACCGATTTTGATGCGGTATTTTTAATAGATAGAGTGATTCAAGAGGAAGGTTTTTGTATATAATTTGTTATAGTTTAACACTCAATTCCTACGGGAACGCTATAAGTATAAACCGCAATAAATACTGAAGACCATATACTTCCTGCGGTTCACTTCTCAAATAAATGAACAATCTCCTAACAACATGCCGCCGTTCGTCAACTGAATTCCGTAGGATTTATGTTCACACCTATATCACTTTTAGTGCTAACTTGTTGAAATGTACCGGTGGCTATCGCAGACTGGCACGGTCAACTTCTTATGTCGACTTGAATGTGTTCCTATTTTACAACGCTATTATTTTGGACGTGTAACTAACACGCAATGTATGTAAGTACATACAAATCTTGCAAACTCACATTTACCATTTTAAGATTTCAATTATTCATGCGTCGCAACCATTTACCATCTAGTGGCCGAAGACGGAGAGTTCATTTGCTTACTCCGTGGTAGGTACTTAAAGAAAAACCGGCCAAGAAGGGAGTTAAACTCGCGTGGAGAGGGTTCCGACCCTTTTTCAATGACGTCATTTTCAAACAGTTTCACAGGATAAGGTCTTTTATATGATAGATTTCAAATACCATGGACTTCTTAATAATTTTCCTGCAATCTATAGGTCAATAACTATCCTCCGTATTTTTTCCAAATTTTAGGTCCAGTGGTTTCGGAGATAAGGGGGAATGATCATTTTTCGCCTATTTACTTAAATAACTCGAAAAGTTTTGACCAAAAAAGAAATAAATAAAAAAATTTGAGATCCTCATAAAAAGTACTTTCATTTGATATATCACACGATATAGTTTGAAAAACTTCATAATATTTTTCCAAATTTAGCCCCCTAAAATAGGGTATATGTTTTATTTTCGTTAGTCATTTATTTTCGTTACACGTCCCTCTTTAGGTCACAAACTTACATATACGTACCAAATTTCAACTTAATCGGTCCAGTAGTTTCGGAGAAAATCGACTGTGACAGACGGACGGACAGACACACGAGTGATCCTATAAGGGTTCCGTTTTTACCTCTTGAGGTTCGGAACCCTAAAAATGGGCACAAAATGCGTTACTGAAAGAATATACACCCATATAGTTTCAAAGAAGATTACGACTGTGGCCCTTTAAGGGATTACGACGGTCTTGCAGGGAAATAACCGACCAGGCCGGCCCTAGACCTACAATAAAATTGCGCAATAACATTGATGCGTCTGCCGCTGCCCTCAAGAATATTGTGCAATACTAAATCCTAAACGGTCAATAACATTGCACAATTTGAAATATTGTGCAATATAATGATCGTCTAGGGCCGGCCTTATTATTATTTATTATTTAAACCCTTTATTGCACAAACAAAAAAATGCAGTGTACAAAAGGCGGACTTAATGCTACAAGCATTTTCTACCAGTCAACCTTGGGGTGAAACTGAGAACATTTACTTAGGAGCAAAGAAGTACGTACATAATATCAAGTAAACTGAGAAAGAGTTCATATTAAATAATGAAAAAAGTAATCCAACAAATATACAATACCTATATACATATATAACTATTGATAAACACTACATATACTACTTAAACCATACATATATAAATACCATACAATCAGAAAGGTGGAAAACAATCCGACGAAAAATAACGAGATCAGCAATGAGAGAGATAATGGTCACGAAGCTTCTCTTTGAAACTGAACCTATTGGGAGCCTGTTGAATAGCGAGGCGCAAGGTGTTCAAGAGTCGCGCCGCCTGGACTGCGAACGAGTCCGAGTAGAGACGAGTGTTGGTGAGGGTAGTGCACAGTTCGAGACTACGTGACGACCGAACAGAGCGATTATGTCTATTTTCATGGCCTTAGTTTATTTTCATGACATCAATTTTGCCCGTCAACGCTATTTAACTAGAAATTGAAATAAATAAGTACCTAATGCAAAATGCGCATTTTGTAAAAAACATTAGCAAAAAAGCTTGCCAATAAAAAGAAAAGTTTTTTCGGAACTTAAATATTTCCAATATGAGTTTATACCTTGTACCTATACGAATTTTATTAGCACGGTAGAACGGTCTATATGTAATTTGTAACATTGTGTGAGTCATTTCTTTCGAGTCGACTGTACATATCCATATTAATATTATAAATGCGAAAGTAACTCTGTCTGTCTGTCTGTCTGTCTGTCTGTTACCTCTTCACGCTTCAACCGCTGGACCGATTGAGATGAAATTTGGCATGGAGATAGTTGGGGTCCCGGGAAAGGACATAGGCTACTTTTCATCCCGGAAAAGCGCATAGTTCCCGCGGGAACGCGATAACCGAATTCCACGCGGGCGAAGTCGCGGGCAGAAGCTAGTAATTTAATAAATAAATTCATTAAAGTACCTATCTTTTTTTTACTGTTTTTATAATCATCATCGTCATCAACATCGTCATCATCATCATCATCTTCTCTTTATGCCAGTAACTAAATTTATAAATGTGGCCAAATATATTTAAAACTAGCTTATGCCCGCGACTTCGTCCGCGTGGAATACTTTAGTAACATTCCAGCGGGAACTATGGATTTTTCCGGAGTAAAAAGTAGCCTATATGTCGACCAGTGTTATAAACTACCGCCATACCAAATTTTGTTGCAATCCGTCCTGTAGTTTTCGAGTTAAACCCGGACATACATACATACATATTTTTTTTCTAAAAGACGTCATTTTGTGTTCAGTATCGTTTATAATTTCCTTTTATTTTCAAGTTTCAGCCGCGACTTCTTCTACAGACTTATTATTAGGTATAGAATGTACGATCTGTTGATACTTACCTCGGTTTATCTACCTTTCACAATATTAAGCCAAAAACTCCCTCGAGGTATACGTATGCATCAATTCCCTGTATAGTCAGGATTATCACCCTGTCTGTCTGCGGACCTCGGTTCAAAGTACCCTTTGTGGTCAGACGGCGATGCAACACTCAGCGTTTGGGGTTACACTTATTAGTTTACCTACATGTTTTCTTTTTTGTTGACTGGAAGAATATGGGATGAAATAAGCTATTTAGTTCATAATTAAAATGTATGAATATTTTAATTCAAGACCTTTATTGTCAAATTTTTGAACTGTAACTAACTACTGTGTGATTCCGTTAATTTTGTGTTATTCTAAATAGACTTCTTTACCTACTACTACAGCCTATTTGCGTCGCACTCTGCTGGGCACAGGCCTCCTCTCATCATGAGAGGGTTTGGGCTATGGTCCCCACGCGGGCCCAGTGTGGATTGGGGACTTCACACACATCTTTGAATTACTTCGCAGATGCGTGCGTGCAGGTTTCCTCACGATGTTTTCATCGAAAAGCTCAGTGGCTGCATGCAAGGCGGTAGGTCGAACCAATAGTAGGCCACCACGGCTTTATTAAATTTCTTTAGTAATAATAACCTATAGGAATGTGTCTTTCAAATAACGCTCCAAAATAACGGCACTTATGATTAATAATATAGGTACATACTTTACTAGTATGGGTCACTAGTGTAAATTAAAGTCTCAAGCTCCTAACACAATTTCGGGCCTGTCCTTAGTAGTTCCAGAGTCCGGGTCTTAGTCCTTAGTGCGGGATACAGGATTTTTGTATGAAAGAAGACGATAACATCAACATGATTTTTAATAGAGCGCCATTTGATTACTTCTAAACAAAATAACAAGTTTTTTTAAACATCGTACCCTTTTGTAAGCTCAGATGTAAGCATTTTATGAGGCCGTAGCCGTGCTACGCCATTTGCTACGTGTTTACGAGGGCTGGTGCTACGTCGTAGCGTCGTAGAGCTTGGACTGAAGGGAGGTTTAACCGCACTCTCGTTTTGGTAATTCAAACAATTTACAAACAAATTAACAGTTTCCTAAACCAGTACCTAAGTCAATTTTGATGACTTTTAGTTTACCTACTGACCTGATTGACTGACTGACTGACTGATTAACTGACTGATGCACAGCCGAAACTACTGAGTCATAGAAAGCTGAAATTTGACATGTAGCTTCCTTGGGTAGCGTAGGGGAATACTAAGATAGGATTTCCCGATATTCCCACGGGAACGGGAAAAAAAACGGGAGTATACATGTAGTCTTTGTGCAGACGAACGAAGTCGCGGGCAAAGCCTAGTTAAAAAAAACAATTCAAACTTGACAAAAATCTAAGTAATTTCTCAAGGACAGTTCAAAACACATCAGGGGCTCTATGCGAAGTCTTAAATAGGGATCTCGCTTTTCCCTATAGGATCGCTCACGCGTCAAGTTGAACTTTAAATCTAGCTGCTTAAAGTTCACGCGACGCGTGAGCGATCCTATAGGGAAGAGCGAGAACCTAATTTAAATACTCCGAATATAGGCCCAGGATAAGCGGGGGTGTCTCCATAATTCTCGTTTCGGGGAAACACTGCCATCGAAATGGACTTTTTGGGGTAAATTAGGGGATGCATAAATTATAAGTTGCTGCCGTTCCTTGATAAATCGAGGCAAGGTTCTAAAATTTGTAAGACGGAGGTTACTTTTTTAAAGCAGAAGAAAGTTTTTTTTTTCAATGTATATTTTGTTTCGTTTGTTCTTATAAGTTTAGAATCGATAATTGATACTGTCGTTAAAATATCGTCATAACGTTTTGCTTGAACCTATATGTTAAACTAGCTTGTGCCCGCGACTTCACCCGCGTGGAATTCGGTTATCGCGTTCCCGCGGGAACTACGCGTTTTTCCGGGATGAAAAGTAGGCTTTGTCCTTTCCCGGGACTCCAACTATTTCCATACCAAATTTCATCCAAATCGGTCCAGCGGTTAAAGCGGCGAAGAGGTAATAGACATACAGACAGACAGACATAGTTACTTTCGCTTTTGTAATATTAAAATAATAATATGGATAATATAGATTCAAAAAAAAATTTTAAATAAAAAAAATAGAACCGGCTTCAAACTCCGATAGCCTGTGAAGTTGGTGTCAAGTTCACTATAAGAAAGTCATAGCTTTGGGGCGGTTCACTTGACACCGACTTCACAGGCTGTCGGAGTTTGAAGCAGGTTCTTTTTTTTTATTAAAAATTTTTTTTCGGCTATAGTTTCCGGCATGTGTACGATGGGACGTAAGTCTCACTGTAGTCTTTGAAATTGATGCCAAAATCATACACATGCTAACAAATTTCGAGTTCCCTCGTTTTGTCATGGATCCCATGATCAGAACTAAACCAAATTATTAAAAGGGTTCAAGTTGGAGGTACACCTTTCAATTAAAAAAAGAATCATTGAAATCGGTTCACAATTGACGGAGATATGCGTGGTCAGACATAAAAAAAATATACATATATACGCGTCGAATTGAGAACCTCCTCCTTTTTTTTTCGTCGGTTGAAAATAGGTAGCAATTAAGTTTTAAATATTTTTTTTAAAACAAATTTTGTGATATTCGAAATGGTTAGAAAACACGACGTCCAATAGGGTCACCTGAGTGGATCACCCAGGTGATTAATTTGGCCTAATATGTCCAGGGAGATCACCTTGGTGATCCTATTGGACGCCATGTCAAGCACGATCACATGGGTGATCTCATTGGACATTATAGTCCACACGTGGTCTGAGTGGCGGGCCTTCGGGAAGGCCTACGTCCAGCAGTGGACGTCTTTCGGCTGAAACGATGATGATGATGGGCACTTTTACACATGATAGTCCATTAGAATCACTCACACAAAAATAAATTAAATTGGATGCTGTGGTGGTAATGTTGAATATGCAAAGACTTAGGAATGTGACTGGGTCGACGGGTCCCCGCTACGCGGGGCCCCTATTTCTAGGTAACGAACTTAACCTACCTGCATACACCCCGGTTGTTTGTTTTGCGAATAAAATATTGGACGTTATGCCTGGGAGCCAAATTTTTTATCTCTGGGGGATCCTACTGGATATAATTATGTACATTGTCCATTAAAATCATCCATGGTGCTGGACATGGCGTCTAAGGATGACCAGGGTGATCTCACTGGACATATTCGTCCAATATAATCACCTGGGTGATCCACTCAGGTCCTACCTATCCTACCCAGATTCCCACACCCAGTCCCCTCCGGCCCCACCCAGAGCCTATTGGACGTTGCCTTAGAAAACATATTAGGAATGCCCGCCCACTGTTAGGTACTTACTATAGAACTTAGGTACACCTATTCAGAGTGTGTACGTTATAAACAAAATTCGGATTTCACGAGTCCCAATGTACTACAATCTAGTTATGTCCCCTTACATAAATAAAACCGGCCAAGAAGCGAGTTAAACTCGCGTGGAAAGGGTTCCGACCCTTGACTATTTTCAATGACGTCATTTTCAAACCGTTTCACAGGATAAGCTCATTTATATGATAGATTTCAAATACCATGGACTTCTTAATAATTTTCCTGTAATCTATAGATCAGTAACTATCCTCCGTATTTTTACACGTACACAAAATTTTAGATCCAGTGGTTTCGGAGACAAGGGGGAATGGTCATTTTTCGCCTATTTTCTTAAGTAACTCGAAAAGTATTGACCAAAAAAGAAATAAAAAAAATTATTCGAGACCCCCATAAGAATTACTTTCATTTGATATGTCACACGATATAGTTTGAAAAAGTTCATTAATATTTTTTCAAATTTAGCCCCCAAAAATAGGGTCTATTTTTTTCGTTAATTTTTGTTACACGTCCGTCTTTGGGTCACGAACTTACATATGCGTAACAAATTTCAACTGAATCGGTCCAGTAGTTTTGGAGAAAATTGACTGTGACAGACGGACGGACAGACACACGAGTGATCCTATAAGGGTTCCGTTTTTACCTCTTGAGGATCAGAACCCTAAAATTACAATAGCCAGGTCTTTTAAGCCTTCACAATGCCCAAAAGAATTCCAAAGGATTAGCTAATTTTTTATTCAGTTGAAATACTGAGCTTAAATTTACGTCCAGATTCTTTTCAATTGTTCCATTTCTAACAATTGGGAACAATTGTTTCTTTAGGGTTCTGTTTGTGTTGTAGGTACTCGTATTGTTACGAGAAAATGTGATTTTAATGTTACGTGCTTTTAATAAGCACATACACAGGTATATTGTGAAACTGAGTACGTTTAAAGAAGCCGTTGTAGCCTAGTGGGTTGACCTACCACGTCTCATACAGAGGGTCGGGGGTTCGCACCTCTGAAATTATTTATTCGCAAAATTCAATTTGAATTAACCACTGAGCTGCTCGGTGAAGGGAAACATATTATAGTAAGGAAACCTGCATGTGTGTGTGTGTCAAAGACAGTGTGTTCAAAGAAGTCCGTACTGTACCTCAAGTGTATTTTTCGGACCTGGAAAATACTTCTCGACCGCGTTTGCGTTTACATCAAGATTGTATGAAAACTTGAACAGCGCCCCTAACGGTACGTTTTGTAACAAGGTTTAGCGAGTGTATTTTGATTAATACGAATGAGTGACGAGCGAGTAAGTGAGTAAACGAAAACGTTCACGTTTTCGAGTGACTTTTAGTATGACAGAAACGCAGTAGTATACGCAATTCGATCTGTCAAAGTCACTGTCAGGCTAATAGTTTGAACATTTTTGAAGATACTAAACATGGAGATAAAATTTAGAAGACACGCGGCATGCAGGACTTTTCAGTGCCTTACAAAATTGCTGGTATTGCCTACATGGCTATCTGTATAGCTAGTATTTGGGCAAGAAGCGAAAGAGAGAACTCGGTTGAAGAGTTTCCTACCATATTATAGTTGGGACTTAGGAGTTGTTTACAAGCATAGTTTACAGGAAGAAACCGGATATAGCGCTGCGAGGAAAGTATATGGAATACCGATTAGGCTACCGCAGGAATGTTTTTTAATGAGGAACTGTTCCTACGATAGTTTTACAGAGATGTTTAAGGGAAGATACTTAATTATTGCTAATGTTGTCTCGGTCCAAGAAAGGAAAGGCCAATTACAGAAATGTTCACAAGAAGCGTAAGAAGCGTCATACTCCGCCTTACTCTAACGCCGCCTTATGATGGCCCATTTATAGTGGTTGAGAGGAGGAGCAAAGCGTGGGAACCTGATTAATAGAGAAGGCAAAGCGACGTGCGAATCAATCGGTCGCTTGAAACCAGCCTTTTTGCTGAACGATGAAGAGGCGTACATCGCGACGTAGTCGATATAGGAATAGTCTTTCCAGGCGTGGAGGATTGTGCCAGCACCATCGGCATCGTCCACAAGGCACGGCACGGAAGAGAGATAGGCCGTGGCATGGATTATCGTTTCGGTAGACATAAGTACATATTGGGTGATGCTCACAAGAATTTCCAGTGTGTGACGGCACATTCTTGTGAGCCTCGCCCATTTAAGCGTTCTAAATTATTATGAAATAAATCAACTTGAAACTAACCAAGAAAGTAGTTTGTTCTCATCATCACCGCTCCCGCTACATATGTGGTAGATTAACGTTAAATAAATCATGTAAAGGGAAATACTATAAATGTAAAATTGTGGCTTAGTAGGTACTTATAGCTAAATAGAGCGGCCAACATTCTTGACTGATGCGAATACCTAAAAGCATTATATCAATCTAGCTTATTCCGACGGTGACTTCATTCACGTGGAATTCGGAGCGTTCCCGCGGGAATTATGCTTAGTAACACCCCCCAATTCCCCAAGGAACCTATATGCCAAATTTCAGCTTTCTGCGGTTAGTAGCTTCGGTTGTGCTTTGATCGATCAGTTGCTAGTTGCTGACATTTGCTAAAGAAATATACATACTTACAATAAATAACACCAATAATAAACTCAATGGAATATATAGCATGATTTATTAGTGTTTAAACTACTTAAAACTTGATGAAATTCTGGTAGGAATCAGCAGTTGGCTCAGCCACGGGGTCTGGTCTTAAAGTTGCCACAGTTCCACTTGACTTGCTGGGGCAGAGCCAGAAGGAACACTGAAAGAAAATGTAAGTGTATATTAGGTATTTAATTAAAGCCGTGATGGTGGCCAACTACGAGGCCACCATCACCTATTTATGAAAGGGGACGACTGCCTGGATCAGTCGGGTGATCGGTCCTCCATTCGGAACCATTTCACCCATACCATCACCTATAGAACTCTTCATGTAGAGGATCGGCGGGCCTTCGAATCCGGCTCGCATCTCTGAGTTACTTTTGTGCAAAATTACCTACTACTTGGCTTTTCGGTGAACGAAAACATAGTGAATCTTCAGAAACATGCACGCATTTGCGAAGTAATTCAAGAATGTAGGTACATGTGTGAGTCCCCAATCCAAACTGCGCCTGTGTAGGGCCCAAACCCTCTGGTGATGAGAGGAGGCTTGTGCCCAGCAGTGGGTATTGCATATGTCAAATAAAAATAAATACTATTATTATGTCTCATACTTACTGTTTCTTGCTTCTATGCACGCATTCTCCTTTGTATTTGATAAAAGTAACACGAGCTGCGCCAATTCTTTCTACGTTACAAGAAATTTGGCTCAATTCAAAGTATGGATCTTAAAATATAATTCTTCTCTTCTGTTCTCTTATATAATGGCTTCTTTCTAAGTATATGCAAGACAATTTTGCCACTCTCAAGTATGGCCTACGGGCCGAGCATTGTATGGAGGAAAAAATTAATGTACGATATAAAAGATAAATCAAGTAAACTTGGTGAGGCTGAGGTGAAACAAACGTCAACGTCCATCTTCTCAACTCCAAACACTTCGAGTAAACTATTCGTAAAACGTTCAGTTTTAACCTTTGAGTGCATTTGTCAACAGCATTCTCGCACACGTTCATGTATTGTCACCATCACTTTGCGACATCCGCTATACACTATAAAATTGATGGTTTCTGTCTTGAACACTTCGCCATTATCAAAATATTGGCCTCAGGCCGGCAATTATTCAATAATAAACATTTAAATTATCATTAATATCAAATTTGAGGAGGCTTGGTAAACGTCAATCATGACAATGTCAAATATGTGACGGAAGGCAGTGAGTTAAAACGTCTCGATCGCGTTTGCGTTTCTTCAGGTTTTTCCTGTCAAAATTGTCAAAATGGCCATAAGTGTTGCCAAGTTACCTACATTTTCTAAAATTTCTAGGCAACCCGGAGTAATTTATGTAATTTAGTTTTTTGTTAAAGCAAATCGAAGTACATAGTTATAGGTATATTCGTCACAAACGTGGAGTATCTCAACATTAAAAAAGAAAGACACACTTATACGTACGCGAAGAAGCTTAAATAAATAACATACTTAGTAAAAATTATCTCAAGAACACAATACAAGCATATTAAGACGTAGACGACATACATATATCATTTATTTCACTTAAAAAATCTAAAATTTTGAAGTAAATTTGGATTCGACAGGTTCGAAAACCTAAGTTCTCACCTTCTCACGTGATAAAGTCGGGTGAGTAACTTTACTTCTTGCGTTTCGTTTAATTTACTTTTCAAACTGCAAATACGAGCTTACACTCGCAGTTAGTCAGAAAACGTGTAAACGAATTCACATCCGTTTTCGTAAAGTAAATGTCACTCGCTGAATTGACTCCATGTTTTGCCGCTAGGGGTGCTGTTTGTGTTCTCATACAAAAATGATGAATAAACTAAAACGCGTTCGATGCGTTTAGCGCAAATAAAGATTTACACTCATGTGAGAAGAGGTAAAAACAAACCGAGCCCGAAGTTGAAGCTTGCACTCGCGTGTTAAAACAAAACTGATCGTGAATAGTTTACTCGAATAACTTCGTGACATCGTTTTGCATTTTTGGTGTAATAAATACACTAGACCTACTGAGCCCGCATGGGGACCTATAGTCTAACTAAACCCTCTCGTGATGAGAGGAGGCCTGTGCCCAGCAGTGGGTCGTAAATAGGCTGTTGTGGTGGTGGTGGAGGACCCACCTATAGAATGAACTTGTGTTTTCTTGGCATTGGCATTTCTTGTATTGTATAAACTAGTTTCTGCCCGCGACTTTATCCGCGTGTAATGTAGAATTGTTTGGAATTCTTCGCGTTTAAACCGGAGGTTTGTATGTAGATAGTTCTAGTTCCGAGGTAAGAAACTACTTTTACTCGTAGCCGTGGTGGAGCAGGGTCGGGGGTTCGATTCCGGCTCGTACCTCTAAGTTTACTTACGTGCGAAATTCAATTTGAATTCACCACTGAGCTTTTCGGTGAAGGAAAACATCGTGAGGAAACCTGCACGAATCTGCGAAGTAATTTAAAGATGTGTGTGAAGTCCCCAATCCGCACTGGGCCCGCGTGGGGACTATAGCCCAAACCCTCTCATGATGAGGGGAGGCCTGTGCCCAGCAGTGGGACGCAAATAGGCTGTCGTAGTAGTAGTTGAAACTACTTGTTATCTCGGAAAAACGCATTAGTTCCCGCGGTAATGCGATAACCGAATTCCACCGAAAGTCGCTAGCACAAGCTAGTTTATAATATTGTAGGTGTGGTGATTAAGTCAAAAGCGTAAAACAGTAAATCCAGTTCACACATATATTTACATAATCACACAAGACACACACTATATACAAAAAGTTCAGAAGGAGAAAGGAGTAACAGAGCAATATTTACAAGGGAAATTAAAATATTATTTCAATTATAATATGTAAAATCGTTTGACGAAATACGCACGTCAAAGTTCCAAAATTGACGGGTCGGCGCGCGACGTACGAACGCACTCGAAAAGCAGCCAGGACGGCTATCAATTCCAAATGAGTTCGTACGTCCGCCACAATATTATCAAGTGAAAGTAAGTACCTATGTTTGGAAGTTTTTACTTGATCTAATCACAATAAAACGTGAAATGCGAGCTACAGAAAATGTCAAGCACAGACCTATGTGGTCGATTTGAATTTAATGAATTTCTGTTGATTGAATAGGAAAAATGAACACTTGATTTTTTTTTCAAACATTTACTCATATTTTTACGGGAACGCGGTGGATGCGAGTGGCACATGACCGGTCTGAGTGGCGCGCCTTGGGGGAGGCCTATGTCCAGCAGTGGACGTCTATCGGCTGAAATGATGACTCATATTTTTCGCAAGTCACTGAATAGTTTATTATTATAATCCAATATTAAATTGTCGGAAATAGGAAAATTCATTAGGTAACATATGGAAAACCTTGAAATTACTTAAAATGAATCTTGGGAGGAGCGAGAGCGTCAACTAACTTTTCAACTGGCGCCATCTATTGGGGGAGTTTGAGTGCTTGGATATTTGGATGTTTGTTACTCAATCACGCTAAAACGGCGCAGCCAATTTGCATGAAATTTGACACACATATAGTTTAGAAACTGGATTAAAACATAGGCTACTTTTTATCCCAGAAATCATCCCTTCAGGGGGTAATAAGGGGGGTGGCAGTTTAGTATGAAATCAGAGATGCGAGGCGTAGGTACCTACGAGTACCTATTTATTGGAGGGTTTTGAAGGACCATATATGCGTCACCTCGACCATGGTTGATCTTTTGTGACGGCCCTTTAGTTTTGTTAAAGTTCACCTGAAATACATTGTCTCAAACTTTCGCGATACACACTCATACGGCCAACGGCCGTGGTCACGAGAAGACGGTCACGTGGTCTTCTCGTGACCAAGGCCGTTGCATCGCGGCCGAAACGTCGAGGTAAAATATAAATAGTTTTTACGCGATTAAGTCCCGTTGATAGTGTGTTTCACCTGAAATGCCCGTGGAGTCCAGGAATTTCCCGATTCTTTGGACGGTTACGAGTACCTATACCCTGGCGACCATCTGCCTGAGAAGCGGTAGGTTAAGCCTCTCAAAATTAATACGACTCTACAACAACCTACAAAGAAGGCTTACTTTATTGTTCCTGAAGTAATTTAAGTAGATACTTAATTAAACCGTAAGCTCGACGGAACCCGATCGAGCCGGCGGCAGTATTTTTTTCTAATTTCCGTTTTTTGCCGTAATCCGATCTTTTAGCAAGTTTTGGTTAATTAAAGCATCCCTTTGTCCGTGCAGTCTATTATGTTCAGGAATTTCCGAAATCTAATACCTTTGGAGATAATTCAATGACCATTCGTGGTGGGAATTTTCATGATGATTTTGGGTCTTGCAAACTAGGCAAGAGGTAGGTTGGTGACTAAACTTTACACCATAAATCTCAGGAAT
>OZ020274.1:1807725-2081798 GCA_963971205.1 Aethes cnicana | reverse complement strand
CCGGACATCCCCGAGTGGCGGGACGCGGAGGCCGCGGCGCCGGCCGCGAGCCCCTCGCCCGCGCCGCCCGCCGCTACCGTTGCGCCGGAACTTACTCGCGAGGCTCAAATCGGTTTGCGCCCTCGTAAGTTCAAACCTAACTATAAATTATAATATGTATCTGTAAGTATATAGTGGAAACATATTTTAATTATTTCTGCAAATTTATACCTGTCCATGCAAACCGAGTCAAAAAAAAAAAAACTAGATTCAGTAAAGCTGTAAAGCTCGCATTTAGAATTATATCATATGTTTTCTAACAGTATGCTTGTATAAAAAAATAAAATACTTTGAAATGATTAACTGAGTCCTATAAATATAAGTACATACTTAAACATGTAATTAACTGTGCGATACGATACACTCACTCGTTGCATATATATATATATCTATATATATGTTATCGCGTTTTTTTTGTTCATAAAAATAACTTGCGTAGTTTAATAGACTGTAATGGTAAAGTTAGTATTAGCTGTTTAAATAGTTACAGTTGTAATTAATGTAAGCTAGTTATTCTACTATAAACATTAAATACTTAAGTGAAGAGAAATCCAATATAACGGATAATTGATGTTGGAAGTTCTTGTGTTTTACTGTGTAGCATATTTATGATTATGTAAATGGTCTATTTGATAGCATTTCATTGAGAGGGAGAATGTAATGTAGGTAGATTTATAAAATACTGGAATGTACCGTCACTTCTAGTTCAATAAACAGTCTTGTATCATCCGCTATTGTGTTTAATTCCATACACGACAGGGAGGAGCGAGAGCGTCAACTAACTTTTCAACTGGCGCCATCTATTGGGGGAGTTTGAGTGCTTGGATATTTGGATGTTTGTTACTCAATCACGCTAAAACGGCGCAGCCAATTTGCATGAAATTTGACACACATATAGTTTAGAAACTGGATTAAAACATAGGCTACTTTTTATCCCAGAAATCATCCCTTCAGGGGGTAATAAGGGGGGTGGCAGTTTAGTATGAAATCAGAGATGCGAGGCGTAGGTACCTACGAGTACCTATTTATTGGAGGGTTTTGAAGGACCATATATGCGTCACCTCGACCATGGTTGATCTTTTGTGACGGCCCTTTAGTTTTGTTAAAGTTCACCTGAAATACATTGTCTCAAACTTTCGCGATACACACTCATACGGCCAACGGCCGTGGTCACGAGAAGACGGTCACGTGGTCTTCTCGTGACCACGGCCGTTGCATCGCGGCCGAAACGTCGAGGTAAAATATAAATAGTTTTTACGCGATTAAGTCCCGTTGATAGTGTGTTTCACCTGAAATGCCCGTGGAGTCCAGGAATTTCCCGATTCTTTGGACGGTTACGAGTACCTATACCCTGGCGACCATCTGCCTGAGAAGCGGTAGGTTAAGCCTCTCAAAATTAATACGACTCTACAACAATCTACAAAGAAGGCTTACTTTATTGTTCCTGAAGTAATTTAAGTAGATACTTAATTAAACCGTAAGCTCGACGGAACCCGATCGAGCCGGCGGCAGTATTTTTTTCTAATTTCCGTTTTTTGCCGTAATCCGATCTTTTAGCAAGTTTTGGTTAATTAAAGCATCCCTTTGTCCGTGCAGTCTATTATGTTCAGGAATTTCCGAAATCTAATACCTTTGGAGATAATTCAATGACCATTCGTGGTGGGAATTTTCATGATGATTTTGGGTCTTGCAAACTAGGCAAGAGGTAGGTTGGTGACTAAACTTTACACCATAAATCTCAGGAATGCTTAGCAGATGGCTCGTTCGATCGTAAAACCACACTGTAAACGGGTCAGTCGGTTAAACAATCGAAAAATCAACCCGCCTCATAAATTTTTGAAAAAAAAATGATAATGCGAACATAGGTACTTATATCTAAAACCCTAATTTGTATCCTTAAATAAAGTATTTCGGAACTCTTTGCTGGTAGGAATTGCTGCAGAGACCGTACGGCTGGCTATCACCATCTTATTTATTCATTTATTTACCTGCACACCTGTCACTATATACAGCAGTGCTTGCACTTTGTGTTCCGGTAGAGACGTTCAATCTTAGTCCTTAGGGCATTTTCAAAGTCAAAGTCAAAATAGTTTATTTGTACGTAAACAGGTTAATAATATGATGTTACCGTTTAAGTACATTACAGTACATATTGAGTTCTAATATACACTCAACAGCAATGAAAACGGGTCACTTTATATGGGAAATCCTATACAAAGTGACCCGTTTTCATTGCTGTTAAGTATATTTACTTTGCCTCAGGGTTGTTAACGCATTCGTAATCTTATACATATGATTCTGATGGGTAACCTATGTCCATGAACCACAGTGACCACTTACTATTAGATAGCCTGACAGTGTGCTGGTTTGCTATCCAATACCATAAAAAAATACACTCCATTTATCACTTTTCATCTTACTCTTTTTCATGAATTTTTACGGTGCAAGGTATCATATTCGCTATAAATTGTGCTTGTGTGTAGGTATTCAACAGAGTATTGTTGCATGATACTTCAAAGCGGCTCACACGGTATTTGCGCAAATCCACCCGTATTTATATAGAAAACCGGCGACAGCGCAGCTTATACTACCCGTACTCGCTGTTCGAACTAACAGGATTTACAACTTGTCGAACAAACTACGCTGCAGAAGTTTGTTGGTTAGTACTGGTTTCCAATAATTGTTTTTCAAAATAGAATACAATGTTGACTTTCTTACTGGCCAGTCACCTGATTTTGTGAGGATGTTCTTCAATAGTGACTTTACGTGACCACACGGAGTTTACTTTTTATAATGCTGGCAAGTAATAATGACTAGTTTGATGCGCAAAAAAAAAGATAAATCTTGTTTTTTTTCTCTGTCAGATTCGAATTTCGAAGGAGATAAATTAACTTGAATTTTTGGAAAAGCGCGGGAACGTTTGACGAAGAGGCGGCTTTTTTGAGAGTGAAATAATAAAACTCACTATTTACTCATAAATTTGTATATATTTGTTGTAAAAAGTTCATCTAATAGCAGAAGTGATAAAGTAAAGTGAAGTAGTAAAGAAGAATGGGGAAAAAGCGCAAAAAAAAGGATGTTGAGGCTGAGGCTGAGGTTCTGGGTACCGAGTCTGATGATGGTAGCTTGGACTATGGCTCTGTTAAATCTCTGGAGATGGTAAAAAATAAATATGAGGTATTTAAAATCGCTAACTATGTTCGATTTTACCCTGAAGATGGGGGTAATTTTGAGTATGTGGTGTTTATGGAGAGTACAATTCCTGACAAACCAATTGGAAATAGAGATATGATGTCGCTAGCGAATAATCTGAAGCGCTATAATAAAGGAGTGAAGCAGCTACAACGCATTAATAAATACAAAATAGGTGTTGTGTTTGAGCGGCCTGGCCTCGCAAATGCGGCATTAACAAATAAAAAGTTTCTTCAGGGTTTCAGTTTGGCGGCGTCCATCCCGGCAGCGGCCAGCGAGGTGACTGGTGTCATCACACATGTGCCCACTGAATTGTCCAACGAGCAGATTTATGCGGCCTTGACCTCAACAAAAAACATCGTTTGTATAAGGCGATTTATGCGGAGAGTAAAAAATGACAGAGGACAAATGATAATGGAACCAACAAAAACAGTGTCAATAACTTTTTCATGCCCTACCCTGCCAGAAAGTGTGGACTTAAACAGCTGGCGGTTCGAGCTGCGCCCGTACATCCCGCCGGTGAAGCAGTGCCTGAAATGCTTGAGGTATGGACACATAGCCAAATTTTGTAAGAATTCAGAACGCTGCTCCATTTGCGGTGAGTCGCATAACTATAAAGACTGCAAAACATCTTCGAAGGATGCCACTTGCTGCCATTGCAAGGGTAATCATGTAGCTATTTCTGCCCAATGCCCTGTAAAAAAAGAGAAAATAGAATTGAACAAAGAAAAAGCTCAAAACAAGAGTTACGCTTTCGTCTTGAATGAGAAATCATTTCCTCCCTTACGACAAAACCCCACTGACTTACTTGCTTCACTATTAAATTCTGAGCAAATTCTAAGTATGGTTGTAGAGTCAGTAGTGAAGTTAATCAGTCTAAACAAAAGCAACGAATTATCAATTTGTACACAAAGCATTAAAGATACTCTTTTGGAAACGATCAATAAAACAAAGAAAACAAATATTTAAATTCCCATCTCTTTATGGATTACCTTAATGTAATACAATGGAATGCACAGAGTCTGCCTGCCCACAGATATCTATTAACACAGTTTTTAAAAGAGAATGACATACATGTAGCCTTGTTATGTGAAACTTGGCTTAAACCTCACATTAAGTTCAATATTAAAGGATACAATATCATTAGATTAGATTCTGGCAGTCGTCACAATGGCGTCGCCATTTTAATTGATAGTAGTTTACAATATTCTATAATAAATACTTACTTTGATGATTCTATTCAAAATTTAGCTGTACGATTACAGGTCGGTAGTACTGAACTCTCTCTTGTTTCACTGTATAGTCCAGGAAATTGTGATCCATCATTTACTAAATCGAAATTTGAAAACTTAATTAAAACCATCCCAGGTCCTTTTCTGATTGCTGGTGATTTTAATGCGCGACACACGGCTTGGGGCTGCAGCTCTATTGATGCGCGTGGTCGTGACATCATTGAATCTATTGATGACAATTTTCTGGTATTGTTAAATGATGGTCAGCTGACTACTGTTGGCTCCAACAGATGGCAAAGAAACGCTCTGGATCTAACAATGGTTTCTCCTTCTTTGGCGCTGAACTGTCAGTGGTCAGTTTATGATGATCCATTAGGGAGCTATCATTTACCTGTAATCACAAAAATTCAAATTAGTAATAGAAATGCCTTGAATGCAGAATGTTTTTCCTCTCCTTCTCATTTTAATTTTCGTCTAGTAGACTGGGAAAAGTATAGTCTAATTGTTGAACAATTATTGCAAAATTTTCATATTAATGAACAGGATCCTTTATCCAGCTATTTAGAATTAGTAGAGCTGTTAAAAAGGGCCCTGGAACTCTCAGTTCCGGTTCGGTCAACATATTCTAATCCTGTTCCACCTAGAATAAATCACTCTTACAAAAAACGCCTACCTCTTCCATGGTGGAATAGCAAATGTACAAAGGCTGTAGAAGAGTGTAAAAAAGCTTTTATAGAATTTAAACAAGCTTTGTCAGCGGAAAGTTTTCTCAAATTTAAAAAATTACAGGCTTTTAAAAAACTTGTTTTGAAACAAGAAAGAAATTCTAGTTGGCTTTCTTTATGTGAATCACTAAATCGTTGCACTCCCATTTCTCGAATATGGAGAATAGTTAGGAGATTCAGTGGACGTTCTGTACCTAACAAACATTTGTATACCAATTGGATTTTTGAGTTTCTTAAAAAATACACCCCTGATACTGTAGAGGCCCCATTAAACAATATATACAATAATTTAGAAAATAGACACATATTTTTAACTTCACCATTTAATTTACAAGAATTTAAATATGCAGTAAAATCCCGTAGAGATACAGCTTTTGGTTTAGATGGTATTCCTTACAAAATGTTAAAAAATACAACCGATAAAGTTAAGGCTACAATTTTACAAGTGTATAATTTACTATGGTCTAGCTCAGTTATACCTTTAGAATGGAAGAAGGATTGTTTGATTCCTGTTTTAAAACCAAATAAGGATAAAACAAAAGCAAATTCATACCGCCCAATAGCTCTGACTTCTTGTATGGGTAAAATTTTTGAACAGCTTCTTAAGCAAAGGCTTGAATTTTTCATTGAAAGTAACTGTCTTCTTCCTTCTAATCAGTTTGGTTTTCGTAGGGGTAAATCTTGCAGAGAAAGTATAGCACATCTTCAGCTAGATATTTTTGACTCACTCAACAATAACAATGTTTTTGTAGGAGTCTTTTTTGATATAGTTGGTGCTTTTAATAATATAAACCATCATGTGCTTGCTAGTGAACTTCTTTCTATTGGGATACCTGGAAAAATAATAAATTGGATATTTAATTTTTTACATGGTCGGGAAGTTTATGTTAAATTAAATAATACTATAGTGGGACCTCGTTTTTCATACAAAGGTGTATGTCAGGGGGGCATCTTGTCCCCATTGTTATACATTTTGTATATACATAAACTAAATAGCATATTAGGCACTAAAGTTAGTAATCTGCAATTTGCAGATGATTTAGTAGTTTACTTCTCTGGATCTAATATACAACAAGTTTCTCATGTAATAAACTGTGCTCTTTTCAATCTAAATAACTATTTTAGCTATTTAAATCTAGATATAAGTCCTGAAAAATCTAAAGTTGTAGTGTTTGGTGGATCTGATTCTGCTGTAAATATTGTATATAATAATGTTAATTTACCTGTTAGCAGTGAAGTTAAATTCTTAGGTGTAATTTTTACAAGAAATCTTTCTTGGAATAGTTATGTAGATTATCTGTTGGGCAGAGCTTTAAAAGCTTTTAACATCATCAAATCTTTATCAAGCATTGATCCCAAAATTTTATTAATGCTTTACAAATCAATTGTAAGAAGTCATTTTGAATATGGTTTTATAACATTTGGGTCTGATTCTAAACTAGTTCGCAAGTTTGAAGTGTTGCAAAATCACAATATGCGATGTATTACTGGAGCTATGAAAACTTCACCTATAAACTCCTTAGAAGTTGAATGCAACATTCCCCCCTTAAACATTAGGTTTAAATATTTAAAGAACAAGTTTTTGTTAAAACTCCTTTCCATGTCATCTCATCCTTCATTTAAAAAATTGGATTTTTATCATAGAATTTACACTCCTTCGGGATCTTCCAAAACTCCCTATTTACTTCATGATTTCTCAAATATTGTAGAGTTGAATCAGCAGAATGCTATAAACAAAATTAATAATACTTGGATATGCTACACAGGAAGTTACCATGAGTGGTTTTGCGACATAGATATCAGGATTCACCCTGAACTAAAAATCAAGGAAGAATTTTACGAAAAACTGAATGCATATCCTCATTATAAACACATTTATACAGATGGGTCCAAGAAGGATAATAATGTTTCAATGGCTTTTTACATACCTCACCTGAAAACTGGGCATGGCGTCAAACTTCCAGAACAGATGACCATTTTCTCTGCGGAGTGCTTGGCCATTCTTGCTGCGCTCCAGTATATTGAAGAGCATATTACAGATTGTACGCAGTGGCTTATCTTAACTGACAGCATGAGTTGCCTTCTCTCTCTCCAAAATAATAGATTTGATTCTGGCTGCAACTATATTATTTATAAAATCAAACAATTGTACTTCAGTTTATGCACTGCATCTAATGTTAGCATCATTCTTATGTGGGTTCCAGCACACATTGGTGTATTGGGTAACGAAAGCGCAGATTCGCTAGCCAGAGCAATAACGAATTCTAACCTCAACAATGCCATATCATCTGTCACTGTCACAAGGAATATTGCCATACCCTACTCAGATTTCTTGCCACTAATCAAAGTCCAAATGAAGCAAGAATGGTTCAACGACTGGCAGATAACTCTTACAAAAAAGGGCAATTGGTATGCCAAAATTAATGACACCATCGGTAACCAACCATGGTTTACGAGGTCGAAGGAAAATCATAGCAGAAAATTTTATACAACCATCACTCGACTGCGCCTTGGACATTGCCGCTTCAATTCCCATCTGAATAGAATGCGCATAATTGCATCATCTATATGCTCAAATTGTGATACAGGAGAAGATCAGACCCTCAACCACATATTTTTTGATTGTTCGGCTCATAGTATACAAAGATTGCTATTGGCAAACTCTTTGTTGAACATTTACCAAACGAGAGATCGCATCCCGCGCGATATTCAAGAAATTTTGAAGAATACAGACACTTATAAGGCACTATATGAATTTGTCGCCTCATGTGATATAGAATTATGAGAATTACAAATACTGGATTTGAAAAACAAAACAACAAGGATATTTAAGAATTGGCCTCGGCCTTGAAAAAAAAATTTGAATTGACGAAAATATACCTCAGAAGTGGCTTCAGCCTGAATAACATGGACATGACAAAAATCTACCAAAGAAGTGGCTCCGGCCTTATCGAATACTGATCAGAACATTCCCAAATATGACGATGGCTGCATGGCTACGGCCTTTGCCTTTCCCTTCTGGGAAAAATGGAAAAAAAAAAAAAAAAAAAAATTAACTTGAATTTTTGAATGGGGACTATCGTTTCTTTGCTCACCAGTTGGCGCCACTGTAGACTAAGGTCCAGAGGTATAGCTATCAAAGGCGACTCTATAAGATCGGCGCCGAAACTAAGTTTTCAATCTTGAATCTCATTAAGTTTATTAATTATAAATAACCATCATCATATCGAGCAGCTATGCCGCAATGTTGTGCAGCTCCGTTTTGTTTGGAAAAAAGATTTTTTTTTTTTCAAAGCGTTTACATTCATAGCCAAATAATCCATATTGGCGGTAATTTCACGAAGGAGATCACTATTCAACAGGTAAATTAAAGAAATTATGATTTATATCACGAAGCTCGCCAAAACCAGTGAAAACTGAATGTTATTGGACCTCACGCGACACTAGCGCCTCTAGTGGCAAATCCACACGCGATAGCCCCCATTGAATGCACTTCCACAACGCATGCTTTTTTTTTTTTTTTTTTATTAATTATAATGGCTTCTGTCCAGGGGACAATTCAGCCAGCGTCAAGGTTTGAAAGCTACAAGTGATCGGTGTAAATATTGGCCAAATGGTTTTGAATAAACGCATGCTTTCCTAGGTAGGTTTGGCAAGTTACCGTCGGCGCCGAAACGTCAATAATTGAAGCGGAAGCTGTCGTCGGCCATTGCAGATCCATTAGTGATGTCCGGAGAGCGCATAGGAATGGTTCTGGAAGCGACTCGCCTTCTCTATTCGTCTATGTTGAGTTTGATTCTAAACCCTTCAATATTAGTTGAAAACTATGATGATGACTATGGAAGCCATGGTGGCCTAGTGGGTCGACCTACCGCCTCTTATGCAGAGGGTGAGGGGTTCGATTCCGGTTCGCACCTCTAAGTTATGTGCGAAATTCAATTTGAATTTACCACTGAACTTTTCGGTGAAGGAAAACATCGTGATCTGCGAAGTAATTCAAAGATGTGTGTGAAGTTCGCAAATAGGCTGTAGTAGTATGATGATTTTCGGGATTAAGAAATATTCAATGTCCTCTCAAACTATCTTCATATCAACATCTAAATCGGTTCTGCGGTACTTTGCCAGATAGAGACGAATCCATACTATTATTATACATGCGAAATTATAGAGTCTGTCTTACCTCCTAACGCTGGTATAAAACTTGGTATACTTAGATTATTAGTTCAAATCCAAGGGAAGAACAGAGACTAAATTATATCCCGGAAAAACGCATAGCTCGCGCTGGAACGCTATAGCCAAATTCCACGTGAACGAAGTCGCGGACAGAATAATTTAAAATTTTAAAACTGCTTTGAATTTAAATTTTTAGTCTTGATTTTAACGTTTTATATACCAACAAATATTTACACGTTTACGTCTATCTAACTACCTTCATTTATAGCAAATTGCTTCAAAATTGTCCCAGACATTTTAACGTGAAGGAAGGACAAACAAACTCACTTTCACATTTAAAATATTCAAGGATTTTATTCGCTTCGTCCCTTCCAAAGATTCTGTATTCCGGCGACGCCCCTCCGGTCCGGACCAATTAGATCGTTCTGTGACTCGATAGAATAACCAAATTACGCACTTTTCGCATCAAACGATCATATTCAATTTTGGAAGGAAAAATAAATTAAATAATTTATCGTTAGATTTTGAAACAGATGCTCATAAGAAACCTATCGATTAGGTATTTTTTTTGTAATGCAATAGGATTTAATTATTCATACCCATTAATTTTGTCTAATTCGGCCCAGCGGTTTAAATATGAAGAGATAATACACAAAAAGACAGGCAGACAGACAGTTACTTTCGCATTTATAACAGTAGTATGTATATTTAGAAACCAGCAGCTGAAAGACGAAGAAGGATTTCATTCATGAGATTTCCAGAAACCTGAACCAATATTTCCCCACAAGGTAACTCCGGTCCTTAAATATTAAAACGCTATTTTCAGTTTACCTTGTGACATGCCAAGATAAACATGTTAACTTGAAGTTGTGGGGTAAGTCTTGGAAGCAGACGTATTTTCACAAGCTATTGAAACTACCAAAAGGACTTAAAGTGCATCTTGTAAAACGATACTACCTTTTGACTTCGCCGTAACCGCTTCAGTTTATTTGATTTAGTTTCAGCTTGCGATACTAGAGATCTTTATTTGATTTTAGTTCAGGTTAACAGAATCTGTAATTCAATGCGGCTGTCGGAAAAGCATTAGATTGAACGTAGGAGACTTTAAGCAAAACATGTGTCGGCCATACTTGTTATTTAGTATCTGGTGCCCGCGACTTCGTCTGCGCAGGATTAGTATTTCGAGTAGCCTATATCCTTACTAATATTATAAAGGCGAAAGTTTGTTTGGATGGATGTATGGATGGATGTTTGTTCCTCTTTCACGCAAAAACTACTAAACGGATTTTAATGAAACTTTACAGTAATGTAGCTTATAGATCAGAATAACACATAGGCTACTTTTTATCCTGGAAAAACGTATAGTTCCCGCGGGAACGCGATAACCGAATTCCACGCGGGCGAAGTCGCGGGCAGAAGCTAGTACATTATATATTGTAGCCTATGTGTTATTCTGATGTATAAGCGTAGTAGTTTCTACGTGAAAGAGTAACACACATCCATCCATACTTACAAACTTTCGCGTTTATAATATTATAGTAGGATTCATTTGTTTGTAACTTAGAAGAAGGATGTTTGGCAACCAAGTTCGAGTTTATTGGATAAATAAATCATTGTTAGTAACATTAAAACTTTCAGTTTTTAGATCTCCATGTAAAAATAAGTGGTGTTAGAAGTTTGATGTACTTATTACATGTCTGTTGTGTTGTGTGTGCCCTTGTAGGTAGCCCCGAAACACATGAACTTTGATTTATCTAAGTTAATACATAAAGAAATAGAAAAAACAAAGAAAAATACGATTTATTGCCACACAAAAAAAAACACTTTAAAATAAAATAAAAGTAAAAACATACAAATACCAAAATAAAATAACTAGTGTAGGTACAATAGTGGCAATAGGCTTATGTCTCAGCATTACATACAGATATACATAACATCACGCCTTTTCCCAATAGGGGTAGGCAGCGACCACTTCCTTCCAGAGACGAGTTAATCGAGAGCTTTTTAGCTACGCTTAAAGAAAATTGGTATAGTCACAACGTTATGCTTGACCCCGTACCTACCTATATTGAAAGGCTTCAGTTTCTGAACACGATAAAACACGTATCTGATTTTTACTCCGTGATTTAAGACCTGAATGCAGTTTCAAAGAAAGCAACTGCACTACAGCGCATTAAAGCCAACGCTTTGTTCACCTGCTATCGTGGGAAATAAATCTTAACATCAGGGCAGTGCAGTGTTGCCAAATGGTTATATTTGTCGTAAATTTCGTAAACTTTGATTAGCAAATTACGTAGGTAGCTAAGAATTTTTGTTCATAAAGCTGAAAGCAAAGCCACTTGTTTGCTCCCCATCAACCCCGTCATTATAAAATGACATTCAGTATGGAGATAGGACGAGTCCTTTCTGGGAAATAATTCCCGCAGGAACGCTGTTACCGAATTTAGTCGCAGGTAGAAACTAGTACTACCTCAATACCTATTTTTTTTTATAGTAAGAAAGCACAGATAAATAAATAAATAAATATCTTGGGAGATTTCACACATATTGACCTAGCCCCAAACTAAGCAAAGCTTGTACTATGGCTAGACAACGATATAAATACTTATATAGAGAAATACATACATATATAAATACTAACATCCATGACTCGAGTACAAACATTCGTGTTCATCACACAAAGTTTGCCCCGAGCGGGACTCGAACCCGCGACCATCGGAACAGAAGGCAGGGTCACTACCAACTGGACCAATCCGGCCGTCAAAATAAATTATCAAGGTGAATCTAGAATGTCAATTTTCTTACAAATCAGCGTGCGCCCGAGGTACCTAGGTGTTAAATGCGTTAGTTGACGTCGCTGCCTAGGTAGCCTGTATTAAAATTAGAAGCGCCCGAATATTGCGAACATACAGAGCTATTCCGATGTAGGCGCAACGTACAAGGTGATATGGGTAACAAATAAAGTTTTAAGTAGGTATTATTTTCCAGGAACCATTTTTATATACCAATGGTATAGGCGAGCATTAAGAAACCATAAGATCTCGAATGCGTTGCCTACCCTGAGGCCTAAGTGGGATGCCTCTGTGCCAGAAATTTCACCGGCTGCCTTAACAGTGCGAGTATTGCTATTTGGCGGCAAGTTACTGGGTAAAGACGGTGGTACCACCCCGGACGCACCTAGCACCAGGCCCTTCCACTAACAAAAACATGAAACTTTTCTATATTTTCGGTAATAATGACTTAATTTACGAGGTATAGACGCTGGCAACATCGCGTGCGGCGATGGAGCCATAAATCCCTCGATGTTATCACGATGGATTCGAATGCAGAGCCCTGGGAACTAACTGTACTTCCAAATGAGGTGTTGGATTTATGCGATGAAATAATGGGCATGCTTGCACTTTAAAGTGCACAAGCAAGTTTAATGTATTTTCTGGGAATTGAACTGCTTACTATAAAAGTTCATATAATCACCATATAAAAAGCAAGGTAAAGCGAGAATGAAAACTTTCATACAAATCACTGCACGCCCGAAATAAATTCTAAATGCGATAATAGATGTCGCTGCTTAGGTGAGAGAGGATTTTCCGAAAATCCCTTTTTCTAAAATAAATGCGATTTTCTGTTACAGGAAAGCCATTTGGAAAATAAAGCACGTTAAATGTTCAGATTATGACATTAACTAATTTAAATTCTTGTTCCTGAATAACGTCACTTACTAGGTAACTAAGTAATAGATATCAAAAACCAATAATACCTATAAGTATGGTACAGCATTTATATTATATTCTACAGTGTGAAAGGTATCTTCCATAATCTGTGAATCCAAAAACCTCGTTTTCGGTTACCTACTATTAAACTCCCATGCACCGATAGCATTGTTTTATAAAAAATAAATATTTAACAACATACCTACTTACCAATATACCCAAAATGAAAAAAATATCAAATATAATCATGTTAATTGAATTATGTAATAATGTTAACGCATGATATTTATAAATTAAAGGCAAAGTTTGTGAAATTGACAGCGGTGTGATATATGACATAATTATAATATTATGTCATATATATATCATATTATGTAATCAATTTACATTTGGCTGACTTGGCATTGACTAATTTGTTACCCACCTAATTGATACTACTACAACAGCCTATTTACGACCCCCTGCTGGGCACAGGCCTCTCATCACGAGAGGGTTGGGCTATAGTCTCCACGCGGGCCCAGTGCGGATTGGGGACTTCACACACATCCTTGAATTACATCGCAGATGCGTGCAGGTTTCCACACGATGTTTTCCGTCACCGAAAAGCTCAGTGGTAAATTCAAACTGAATTGATAACAAACAATTAATATTTGAAACGTATTTGTTTTAGTACCATGGCGGGGCGAACTACTTTATCAGTTTAATGGTAATAGGGATGACGACTACTTTTTTTTCCTTAGTCTAGCAGGAAGATTATTGAAAAGTATTGGACACGTATTTTTTCTTTTTTCACGTAATCAAACTTATACGGATATATATTGAGTTGAAATGTCGCGTGACGTCACGGTTAGGTACGATTTATATCTAACGTAGTTAGTCCTCACTCTCCGACTTTAATGCGCTTTAACTTAGTCATTCTTTGTTAATTTGATAAAACAAAAAATACGTGTCTAATATTTTTTTATTACCTGAATGACGGACTAATTAGAATTTCGATTTCTTCACCCTGTCGTCATCCCTATTGGGCTAAAGATTTAGAACGATGGAAAGAGTGGGGGACACCTTTGCCTAACAGTTTATAATTAGACTCGCAATAATAATAAATGAAAATGAGTATTACACAAAACAATAAAAAACAACACAAAACATAAACAAATTAACACAACTATTATTAATGAACCTAATTACAAACAAATCAAATCAATATATATCTCTGGACTTCTTACGAAAATTAATTTAGCTCCAATTCGAACTAAACAAAGCTATAGGCAAAAATCTAAGCTAAATGACTAGTAGTAGTAACCTGTCTGTATACGTAAGTTAATGTTCCATATTTGAATTTTCCTCGAATTTTCATAATAATTCGGAACGCACCTATATACGACAGGGCATTTAATTAAGTTTTCCACCTATAGTACTTTGTGTGCAATAGATTGATATAAATACGTTACTTAAAATCTACTTAGTACTGAATTTAACATTCATAAGTCTATGAATGTCTATGAAGTTTGCCCCTAATATGATTTGAAGCCACAATCACCGCCACAGTAGGCTGGATCACTACCAACTGAACCAAATTCATCGACTACGTTAATCCATAATGTTTATTTATCAACTAAACATTATCATTTGCTGGAGATAAGAGAAAAGAAATTAAAATTCTCAATTAAACTACCTAATTCTAACTAGTGTCCAACTTAACACTATGTAAATATTATGAAAGTCGATTTTAAAATAATTATTTCTAAACGGAGAAATACATTACAAGTAGCGCGAGCGCGTCGCGTTCACAATTAACAAAAGAGACGAATCATCACAAATGTAGGTATCAAAATTATCTCCTTCCTGTACTTTTATCTTTAATCCAACTGTAATTTAAAACCATCGCTATCCGATTGATATACGATGTCAACTTTAATTTTAAAAAGTTATAAGTCAATTCTGCAGTATCTAGACTTATTTCCTTATCGAAGAATGTAGGTACTTTAATCTTTGAAATCCAGTTTAGACTAATCGTTTCAGTAGAATGTATAATGTTTAATTCAATATCCTGATAATCATTTTTGTTGGTTTTACTTTATGGATTGCTTGATCATGTCATGAACTTAATGAAATAAATTGAAGTTTGAATTGTATCTAAAATGAAAGATAAATTATATATTGTAAAACTAGGTAGAACGTAACTAGAAGGAAATAAATACTACTTTATTATATTGCTGGTTACCTTTCTAGATACATGTCTGGTATCATTTGGAATTTTTTCTTAATTTAACAATGGATCCCGTGACTAACTTGATTTTTTTTTCATCACAAATCAGTTCAGAATTACACGTAGTGCGCAGTCCGAGGCAATATTAAATATTACAACTAATTACAACTTGAATTGAGTTGTGTTTGAGATTGTTATTTGACGAAGCGTGTTGTGGATTACCTACGGTGTTTTCTATTTGACAAAGCATGTTGTGGATATTCTTTCTGGTATTTATGTGTTCCTTTTTTTAATTATATCTTCGCCATTCACGTTTAAGCTCCATATCCAGCATTTCGATTCGAAGCTTAGACGTCGAATAAATAATCAATTTTATTTTACATTAATTAACAGAAAAAAAATACAACTTTATATAATAGTACCAATTAGCTCTTCAATTCAAGATTCATTTATTCCATAATCTAAATACATTTCGTGTTGTTTTTTTTTAATTACTTACGTTAAAAAAACCTAAGAGTAGACAAGATAATGTTGTGCTCGTGCTTTATAAATTTTAGCACAGCCTCTTCTTTTCCTGTCCATTAGTTATTTTTGCTATTATAGGATAGGATAATTTGTCGTTTCGTATAAAACTATGTAGCTATATGTAGCGGCTGTGCGTATGCCAGCGGTGCTAAAGCGCGGGCACAATAGGGATGACAACAGGGTGAAAAAATCGAAATTCTAATTAGTCCGTCAGGTAATAAAAAAATATTACATCTATATTTTTTGTTTTATCAAATTAACAAAGAATGACTAAGTTAAAATGCATTAAAGTTGGAGAGTGGGGGCTAACTACGTCTCCGTTAGGTATAAATCGTAACTAACCGTGACGTCACGCGACATTTCAACTCAATATATCTCCGTATAAGTTTGATTACGTACCTACGTGAAAAAAGAAAAAATACGTGTCCAATACTTTTCAATAATCTTCCTTAGACTTAAAAAAAATGTTGTCGTCATCCCTATTATTGTTTTAATATAACCAAGAATCATTCAGGCACGCGGGCATTAAAATTCAGAAGGAAACTACAAAACTCCACTCAAACAGCTCAAGTATGAGCATGTTAGCATACTCAAGCAAGTTTTAACCGTAAGCACCGTTTGAGAGCAGGTGACGTCTCATTAGTCTCACTCTAATGGACTGCAGTAACGGCGGTCTGATGGCTTCCACAGCAATTAAAGTATTTATTGATGGTGAAGTGAACAAACGGACAACACGATAAAAGTTACTAACGTGTTTTAAGAACAATGATTCAAAATATACCTATACCTACATAAAAAGAAGAGAATAAAACTGTTATCCTTTATTGTGACCTAATAAGACATTCTGTGTTAGATAACAAATGTTGTGTTCAAATCTTTCCTTACATGGTCTTACTGAAGGAAGTACTTTTACTTAAGTAAGAACAAAGTTAGTAGGGACCGCTCTTTAGCGATAAGTCTGCCTCACCCTTCCTCTTTGTTATCTGTAAGTATTTACTTGTGAAATCGTTTTTTCGTGTTCAATAATAGTACATTTTGATGCAAGTGCGAAAAGTTTGTCATTTTATCACGAGTCCAGTGAAAATTACAATTTCGCACGTGTATCAAACGATATTTTATAATACAGTTGCGAAAAACGTTGAAGAAAGTAAAAAACGAACAGGATGAAGTTCAAAAAAGCTTTACGCACGCTCAACAGCTATCGAAATGTTTAATTTTTGAGCAACTGTATTAAAAAGTGTTTTTTTATTGTATTGTACTCATTTATCAAATGAAACAGCTCAACTAAGCTTTTGAATACTGTGTGTATATACTCGGCAACGGCATATAGTTAAAAAGCGGCCAGTGTTGCGGCATCACGCAGTTGACTTCATGCTCCCGTGAACCGACAGAGGTGACAGCTGCCGGCAATCAGCGCACATTTACTGAAATAATTCTACCGTTAACCTTTAATTGACAACACAGGCTCTAATGAGCTCTTCAAAATAAACAGCCCCAACTATTTAGTAACACATGAAAGCAAAACAACAATGGAAACTAAACTTTGTTTCAATCTTATAAAGTTACATTTATATTACAATCGGTACATAAAAATGCATCGACAGTCTGGCAAAACAAATAGATAGATCAAACAGAACCCAATTGAAATCTCTATTTGCTTGGTGTTTCCAGTGGCCACGCTCTAAATGAGAAACGCAGTCTTGTTAAACACGCAGCTCTATTTTGATCTTTTAATTTAACTTGGGCGGGTTCTTATTGCATTTTGGTAAGGAACATTGGCATTGTTCAGCATGTTTCGTTTCATGTAGGTGTGGATGATATTGATCACTTTACTCCCATTATTTTGATTGAACGCCAAATAAAAAAAAAAAACAGACTATACCAACGTTAATTCAATCATGAAATTCGATAAAAAAAGAGACTGCTCTTGGGTGACTTTGGTCGCCGTGACAAAAAAGTTTCTATCACCTCAAAAGTCACGTCTCCATAGCGAACTGAAGAAAGTCACGCGCGACAATAGTCACCCGTGGGAGCATCTCCATACATCTCCTTCGACGATGGACGAAACTGTCACCCGTGGGCGCAGTCTCTTATACACATTTTATTTTCAGCCAGCTAAAATCCATTTTCAAATATTTACGTTTAAAACCCGAATGAAGCTCAGGTCACTGGCCGCAATTAAAAAATCAAAGTCTAACTGACGCAAAATAGTTCCGCTTCAAAACTTCCTAATCCGGCGTTTGAAGGACCGCGCCCGTGGCAGGTAATAAACGCTGCGTGTCAGTTTCACTCCGCTATAGTTGGAAATGCTGGCTGAAAAATCCTGTAAAGGAAAAAAAAGTTTGTTTTTGAATTAGAAATTAGAAAAAAAAACAATTATTTCGAAAAAAGTATTAAAGTATTTTGAAGTTGTAAAATGTCAACTACTGACTCTAAACCTGCCTAAATTTTCAGATAGGAAATTCCATTTTTGAGGACAATCATGTTTAAGAATCCAAGAAATACAATAATTAATATAATAATTGAAGTAGTTAGTTGTCGTGGTTGTAGGCAACATAACTGACGTCGGCTTCGCCAACAAAGAAAGTTCATAATCATAATTTGGATGATTCAAGTACACAAAAAAACATTTAAAATACGACAATCTTATTTTACAAACGGTACAATCTCCGTCAAAGCCCCGCGTAATGAACTCAAGTTTCCATCTAAGAGACAAAATAAAAATGTCATTTTGACGGTATGAATTCATAAAAAGCTCGTCGCAGGCTATTTCATAGCCGGGAGCTTATTTTTCTTGCGGGTAAAACATACGGACACACTCTGTGTCAATTGACATTTTCACACAAAATATATAACAAAATACCAAATGGAATTTCACAAATAGATGTAAGCATGTTCAAAAAACAACTTTTTGATTCAAAATTCAAAAAATTCAATTCAAAATTCAATCATTTATTCAGCAAATTGGCCACATAGGGGCACTTTTACACGTCAGAAAAGAATTTACTAGCGCTTCCTAGACCCATTGCTTGAGAAGAAGCGCCGCAACAAACTCAAGCAGGCCTTTTTTCAAAATTTACACATAGTTATAACATTTACATTACATGTATAAAATATACATATCGGTACGTACTACAATTACATTGAAGGGATGTATAGTCCCTAACTTAAACTTAAATCTAAGATCTTAGAGATGTATAGTCTCCAAGGGTCCAGAAAAAATAAAAAATTATGGAGATGGCCTCCATTGTCAAATAAATATAAATTCCATAGATGTCGACAGTCTCAAAATGTCAATAAATAATGAAATACATCATGTATAAAAGAGATTATCTTGTTAATAAGGCTTATTATTCACTAAATGAATTCTTCGACGACCATTATTGATTAAAAAGATGTGTGTATTTATTGCATGCTGCTGAATAGTTTTTAAGAATATTTTGTATGCGGTGTATGCCTGAGGGCTAAGCATAAGGATTCTATGACATTGTACTGTAACACCTTTAACACCTATGTCTTGACAAAATAAATAAATTGATTGATTGATTGATCACACCAACTATCTAATACACTCAACAGCAATGAATTCGGATCACTTTACGCCCGCGTGGAATACAGTTATCACGTTCCCGCGGTAAATACGCGTTTTTCCCGGGACTATCCATACCAAATATCATCTAAATCGGTCCAGCGGCAGCGGTTGAAGTGTGAAGAGGTAACAGACAGACAGACAGAGTTACTTTAGCATTTATCATATTAGTATGGATATGGATTTCCCATACAAAGTGACCCGAATTCATTGCTGTCGAGTATAGATATTTGAGACAAATCTCAAATGACAGAGTTACAGTTAAGTAGATAATCAGTTATACTTAAGCTATCCATATTAATATTATAAATGCGAAAGTAACTCTGTCTGTCTGTCTGTCCGTCAGTCTGTCTGTTACCTCTTCACGCTTCAGCCGCAGGACCGATTTGGATGAAATTTTGTATGGAGATAGTTGGAGTCCCGGGAAATGACATAGGCTACTTTTCATCCCGGAAAAGCGCATAGTTCCCGCGGGAGCGCGATAACCGAATTCCACGCGGACGAAGTCGCGGGCAGAAGCTAGTAACGTTATAAATAATTATGTATGTTCGTTACATTGTAACAATTTCTGCGTTTCCACCACCACAACCACAACAGCCTGTTTTGCGTCCCACTGCTGGGTACAAGCCACATCTTCTCACGAGAGTGTGGTCTTAATCCCCATGCGAGACCAGTGCGATTCGGGGACTTCACACACATTATTGAAAAGCGCACAGGTTTCTTTACTATGCTTCCTTCACCGAAAAGCTCAGTGGTAAATTCAAATTGAATTTCTCACATAAGTAAATTCAGAGGCAGGATTCGAATCCCCGATGCAGAGGGCATGAGAGGCTGTAGGTCAAACACTGGACTACCACGGCTTCTTCATAGAGGTTTACGGGAGTGGAAAATCGATCTAACTGGCTCTCACATCTGGAAAAAATCTTTTTAACAATTTTCACCCAAGCAAAGCTCGTTCGCCTAGGTAGAGGTTTTTTTTCTTCTTTTTTTTGTATGTATGTTCCGCGATTACTCCGTTAATTGTGGACCGATTTCGATGATTCTTTTTTTAATCGAAAGGTGGTACCACCGGTTTGGTCCCATTTTAATTTAGTTTAGTTCTGATCCATGAGAAAATGAGGTAACTCCTCAAAGTTTGTTAGCACGTGTATGATTTTGGCATCAATTTCAAAGTACAGTGCGGCAGTGAGACTTACGTCCCATCGTACATGTGAACCCAATTTATTAGGCGCGTCGTGAATCTTCGATCGCGCAGACAAGGAAAGAAGACTCCGAAAATACACGTAAGAACATAAGTATACGCTACCTAAAATCGATCTTATGTGATCGTTATAGTATTCATATTAATATGTCGTCAGTTAAAGTCTCATTCGTACAAGACACGATTGGCATCACTGCGAATCAACTTGCAGCGATAACAGCTCCCCAAGCGTTTGTGGGCGACACTACATGACAGGCGTCATCGTCATAATATTATGAACATGCGAAGGTAATTATCGTGAGATATTCGTAATTATTTTACACTGATTAGTTATTCTAAGTTTGTATTATAAGAAATATAGCTATTTGCATAAAAATATCAATGATTGACACCTAAAAACAATTAGTGGAACAAATAGTTCACGTAACAATTACAAGATGGCGCTACTGTTTCACTTAAAATCATCATAAAATATTTACAGTGTCTAAGAAGTGGACTCATCCCACTTGGTGATTGGTTAATCCCCGCGGTAGTGACCAATCAGCAAGTATCGATATTTCCCGCGCTCTTAAAATTCGACTTCTGCGCAGGTACATCGGTAAGCCTTTTAAGTTGTGCATTCCGTACCCATGTTTGGAAACTGTAGCCAAAGAAAAAAACCGACTTCAAACTCCAACAGCCTACAAAGTCGGTGTCAAGTGAACCGACCCAAACCTGATGACAATCTTATAGTGAATTTGACACCGACTTTGTAGGCTGTCCGAGTTTGAAGTTGGTTTGAATTATTTTTATTTTTTAATTTTTGCCAATAACGAATTACACTATCGTTTCACGGCAAAATTGCTGCCCGTGTGTTCTAATTCTCTATTTCACTTTGAGCAATGTAGCGTTTAACAACTGTCAAAAGTTGAAACGTGTTCCAGTTTTGTTTATTAAGTAAGCAAATTGGATTCCGCGCTGTCCTACCATGGTTATCAATGCCAATCGTTTAAATGGAAATGTCTCTTAATGTCCGTAATGAAAAGCGGGAAGTTCGTTTCTCTGATTGTTTCGGGAGTGATTTAGAGCGTTTTATTTTTGTCCGCACTTTTATTTGTCAATGTTAGAATGTTAAAAAGATCGACGTTTTTATATTGCCCGGGGCTCTATTCGAAGTCTTAAATAGGGACAGGGAGATTCCCTATAGCATCGCTCAAGCGTCACGTCGCTCAAGTTGAACTTTAAATCTAGCTGCATAACGCATTCACTGCCACCGACGCATATATGCGTTTTGCTGACTTTCCCGCAGTGCCTCGAACGCACATGTGCGTTGTAATGTTCCGTTAATGACAGATGTGGCACCTGGCGAAAGTTAGAAAAACAGAAGTGGCAGTGAATGCCTTAAAGTTCGGTTGAAACCCTGCGACGAGTGAGCGATGCTATATTTAGGGAATCTCCCTGTCCCTTTTTAAGACTTCGAATACAGCCCCTTTTATTTTGGTTGGCTAGGTCGAGTCGTAATGCTAAGTGCTTCTGTATTGTAAAAGAGGTATTAACAGGAATGCGAACCAATCTACAGGGCATAGTTGCCGCCACGATCCCCACGTGATAATAGGGATGACGACAACTTTTTTCCCTTAGTCTATCAGGAAGATTATTGAAAAGTATTGGACACGTATTTTTTCTTTTTTCACGTAATCAAACTTATACGGAGATATATTGAGTTGAAATGTCGCGTGACGTCACGGTTAGGTACGATTTATACCTAACGTAGTTAGCCCCCACTCTCCGACTTTAATGCGTTTTAACTTGGTCATTCTCTGTTAATTTGATAAAACAAAAAATACGTATCCAATAGTGTTTTATTACCTGACTGACGGACTAATTAGAATTTCGATTACTTACCTAATCTATTACTTATTTTATGGCTCATTATTTAGGTCTAACAACAACTATGAGTCAACAATTTTAAATAAAACAATGAAAAGCTTACCGTGACACACGCTATTGCTCATTTCATTTCATTTTATTTATTTGCCATAAACTGCATGTTTAGATGAGAGATGGTACATTGCATGTCAGTAGATTGGTATCAATACAAAATTACCCAATAGACTTCACCCTGTCGTCATCCCTATTATAAGTACCTAATTAAAAAAAACCCTGTAGTAGATAAACTGCGACTCTTCAAAAGTGCACTTTGTTATCTCTTATCTCCCTTCCTTTTCACAGACGATGTTTGATATTTTGCTTCAACTTAAATAAGAACATAGTCACGGAATTTCTCAGCTCAAGGGAAATCAGAGCACGAATAAAAACAACTAACGGGAAAACTTCTTGTTTCACAAAAAAAACAAGATGGTGATCGAATGTTTAAAAAAAACGTATTTCAAGACACAGAGCACAGTCAACGAAAATTAAATAAACTACGTATATATATATGCTGTCAAAGATATGTAGTGGGTAACAAGTTATTACTGAGTATATATATCTTTTTAGTTGGTAAATAAGCCAAGACCTCCTTGTAGCTAGTATCTATGTGTTCCATGGATACTTATAAGGAATCATACATACAATCATATCGCGAAGCCTAAATACTAATATGTGGAATGACTTTTTGCTGGTAATTCCAGCGACTTGCCCCATTTCGGAACACAATAGTTCACTGCTGTTTGGTGGCGGGTTACCAGATGTCGGTAGCCATCCGGACGGGCCCTGCATCATATCCTGCCACCGGCTACTATCGTTTGCATATTTGAGACCCTGAAAATTATAGAGAATAGTTAGTAGAACACTACTAAATCAATGAAGTACCTAGGTACTTTAATTAGAAAATTATCACAACATATTAGGTTTACATGGAAAGCAGATTTTTTTTATTCATGACAAAATATTACTCGACTGTGCCAGAAGGAGGTTAGGTTTAAATCAGTCGTTTCGACGCGAATGTAGGACAAAAATAAAAAAACCCATTGATGTATTATAAGGATTTACAATCAGCCGGAGAAAAATGGCCCCGTTAAAACGGGTGCCCGAACAGCTCGGGCACACGTTTGGCCTTCGTTATAAAGAGGCGTTATTAGCATATTGGAACGTATTTTCTAATGTCAGTTTGCTCCATATATTTTGACATATTCTGTTATGCACTGTTCGTCCATATGTTGTTACTTATTATAGGTCAATGGAAACACCTTGATTTGTAATATTAAGCATGGAGTGTGGATTAGACTATGTGAGAACGTTTAATATGATAATTACGCGGCTGAAACAGCTAGTTGACACATAAACATAATACAAACTGAACTTATTCCCAGCACTCAGCGGATTCGCGTCCGGATTATTGACATTCATAACAACTATTTGGAATTATCAGTGTATATCCGCTTTGACGCCCGACGAATTCATCGTGTTTATCTAGCACACCGCAATGTTTCCAATGTTAACTAGCCTTGCATTTAATAACGTTAGAGCTGCTCCAATCGATGTTCGTAATATTGATAGTCTAGTCAGGAGACAAAATGAAAGGATTAAAAAAAAAACTGTTACAAGGTGTACTTACAACACGCTAGAATACCAATGCCTGATAAAGGGGTTGAAATAGGTACTAAAACCTCGCATCTGGAACATTTAAAGTTTAAACTCGAAAGAGGTTTTAAACAGTAACCTTGGCAATCAGGGACAAAAATAATTTGTATCACACAAAGCCAACAATATAGATTAAAAATCCTTTTTGGTTAATTAGGAAGACAATGATTAACCATTAATGTTATCCGTTGGTCGTCCATATTTATGACAAACAGTTTATATCTTCTTAAGAACAGACTGCAGCATATCCGAGACGTACCTATAATAGGTATAGGTACACCAATTTCAGGTAAGTTGTTACATTTAGCATAAGTTTACCTCGCAGTTGTCTCTGATTTATAGGTAGTCTGCACGGGCAACTTGCTCCGCATTGTACAAGCTAATATTTGAATTTAGAAATCAATTGGCAGCCATTTTGTTAAGGGGTGTAGATTTATCGCGTGGACGATTTATGTGTTAACATATCGCGCTCAGTCGGAACGAATGCGACATAATGTTTTTTTTTTGCTAGCGTTTTTTGTGAACTCATGAGTTTTTTTATTACTTATCATAGTTTTTTGCCTGTTATCTCTATATTATTATATTTTGTATTCGTCAAAGAGTTTGGTGTTTTAGGTTAGCTTGATTGACATATTATTATAAATCTGGTTTAAACAGTTCCTTTTATTAGTATAGCACGACACAACTTAGAAGGCGCGTGGATTAAGCAATAACAGACTCTGCGTCAACGCCATAAGTGCTTCGCAGCGCGCATTCTAAGTTGTGTTCTACTATACGTAAAGCGTGTTAAATCTGCGTTGTTTTTTAAAAAGGTGAGGTTAAGTACATAGAATGTTTTCCTCATTTAGCGTAACTCAATCAGTTGCATTAGTCAAGCAATAAAACAGATATAACCTGGTAAAACCAATAATAAAAGATAAAACATCCCCTTAACAGAACGGTCCTCCTGTTAGCAGCGCAAACGTACGGTGTTCAATAATTCGCCCGTCGAATTGGATCTCAATTATTCCATTGAACTTGTTTCAAATCGCTAGTAGGAAGTAGTTTGATACGCTCCGTGGCTCCTATCTAGGCTGGCAATGGATTTAAAATGCGATCAATCATTGCGATTTTCCACCAGTTTGCGATCCCCTTGCCAACTGTTTTTTGCAAAGCGTTTAAAACGCAATAGGGATGACGACAGGGTGAAGAAATCGAAATTCTAATTAGTCCGTCAGTCAGGTAATAAAAAATATTAGACACGTATTTTTTGTTTTATCAAATTAACAAAGAATGACTGAGTTAAAACGCATTAAAGTTGGAGAGGGGGGGCTAACTACGTCACCGTTAGGTATAAATCAAACCTAACCGTGACGTCACGCGACATTTCAACTCAATATTTATACGTTTGATTACGTTAAAAAAGAAAAAATACGTGTCCAATACTTTTCAATGAACTTCCTGATAGACTAAGGAAAAAAAAGTTGTCGTCATCCCTATTGTTTATTTTCAAACTTTGCATGTCCGAACCATTTGTTTGATCATTGGTTTACATGTTACGTTCTATTAGATCATTATTAAGCGACGTAGCTAACAATACTGTGCGTGATACATAGAATTGGGTCGTTTAACCAGATAAAGAAACGATGTCACTATAATGAATATCAATCTATAGATAAAAATAAGTCTGTAGAAGAAGTCGCGTCTGTAAGTTGAAAATTAAAAGAAACTATCAAGTCGAGGGGACTATATAAACGACTAGTTTTTCCCCGCAACTTCGTATACGCAGAAATATTAAAAAGTAAAATCCCGATTTTTCCCGTTCCCGTGGGAATTTTGCAAAATCCTTTCTTAGCGGATGCTTACGTCATAACATCTACCTGTATACCAAATTTCAGCTCGATCCGTCCAGTGGTTTGGGCTGTGCGTTGATAGATCACTATGTCAGTCAGTCACAGTCAGTTTTATATATTTAGATACTGAACACAAAATAACGATTTTTAGAAAAATCGTCTGTATGTATGTAGGTATGTCCGGATTTAACTCGAAAACTGCTGGTTGGATTTGGCATCATTTAGTATGGGGGTAGTTTATAACACTGCTCAACATATAGGGTAGGTACTTTTTCCCCCGAAAAAACGCATAGTTCCCGCGGGAACTTTGCGTTTTTTCAGGCTAGTCGCGAATATATTTGATAGATAGATAGATAGATAGATAAAACATTTATTTGTTGCTACAAACACACACATACACATAAAAACATTGCATAAGTAGGTACATAAAATAATAAAGAACACAAATAAACATAGACTTCACAATTAAAAAAACTTAACCTAGGAATAAGAAAAAGTATGAGTGCGCTGCAGCAGGACAAAAAGGTCCGACTCAGTTTTTGTTCTGCTCCCACTATAGGAGCAAAACACTGATTATTCTGCCAGAACATGTGGCCAGACGAAGTAATAGGTAGTTGATGAAAATGAAATTAGTCTAAATAGGTATATAGTTATTGATTAAAGAGTAAATAAATAATAAAAGTGAGTTACATACATACAAGAAGAATATTGAAAGTGCAGGAGTACCTATTTATGATGAAAAAAGAGACAGTGATATAGTGTAAACAAATAAAATATAAAAAGAACGTAATTAAATGACAAAATCGGCAACCAAATACCGGCTCGGAATGCCTATATTTTGTTTTTCCAAAAGATTTTTTTTAAGGTGTGCTCTAAATGTCACTTTAGTTTGCTGACGTCTTATAGGTGGGGGAATATTATTCTAGCATTTGGTTGCCGTGTAGCGGAAACTTCCTGTGAAAGAAACCGTTTTATTTATCTACTATGCACCTTAACTTGACTTTAGTGGAGGGGCAGTCTCAATACTGTCCTGATAAATAATACGTTAAAGGGATATGGGATTTCCTATATCCCCAAATACCGATACACTTCTCTGTTTAGCGAAATTACCCGTCACACTTTTAAGGATTCTCTTGGGAGAATATCCCAATAGAGTCCTCTCTAACTAGGAAAATAATGAATCTTCAATAAGGGATATGAGATATCCCATTTTCTTATTTATGGTATCGAATAACCCCCTGAAACACAGTTTTTTAAACGTTTCCCGTACTTACTTAGTTCTGCGTTAACGTTTCGTAGTTTGAACGGTTTTTCGTGGAACTTTTTAAATTGCGTTTGCGAAGACAAATGTTCTGTACGAAGTTAAAGTTGGTATTAATTTTGTTTGTTCTTTGTATTTCGTGTCTTCATAGACATATACATAGACATAGACATTTATTTCTCAATATCAAATTACAACATATTTTACATGTCAAAATAAGAGAATGTCACATTGAGATCGTCAGAAAGAATACAAAATAGTCTTTTTATACCAAAATAAGAAATAATGTCAACAAGTAATAAGGTAGGTGTACCATGGAAGGCCACTCTAACAAATAAACAGTTATCATTCGTTTATTTCCTGGATAAATGAAACTAACAAATATTTAAGTAATACTTTGTTTTATTACGTAACATATAAACCACTTTTTTGAATTGCAGATTTAATCAATATTGATAATACTTCAGTTTCATTGAACTCTTCCAAATGGCCTTGCTAGGAACAGGGCTCCTTAGAAGGCCATTATAATACATTTAACACTAAAAGTTAATAAATAGCGCTTAAATCTACAATAAAAAAAAGTAGTTTATATGTTACATAAAAAAACAAAGTATTACTTAAATATTTGTTTGTTTCATTTATCCAGTAAATAAACAAATAATAACTGTTTATTTGTTAGAGTGGCCTTCCATGGTACACCCACCTTATTTTAACGTCGTCGATTCCCGATATCAATAAAGCGAGGGACTGTACTGCCAAAATATTAGCGCGAACGATTCGCCGCCGCGTCTGTGGTTTCCAGTTCGATGGGTGTTTGTGTTAATAGAAGGAATTTGTCATCACATGGCAATAACTACGAAATTTTAATGATTGGCCTTCGAAGGAGCATGGCCTTCCATGGTCCACCCACCTTAGGATTAATATGGTACAATTGGTATGTCAAATTATATATTACAAATATACATATACAGTCAGCAGCAGAAGTAGATAAGCTGTCTAGGTGTTCAAAATGACCTACACAGGCCCTTAACGTCTTAAGAATAAGGTCGTGTGTAGGTCATTTTGAACACCTGGACAGCTTATCTACTTCTGCCGCTGACTGTACATTGTAGTCTTAAAAAAAAATTCGATTGTTTTTTAGCGGCAACGGGCGATTTGCTGATATATTCCTTTATAGTATACAAAAACCACGAACTAACTCCATTTAGCAATATTTTAAAACAAGATTTTTTTTAATGTTTTGTTTTTTATTTACTATGTTTTCGCGAAGATGAATTTAAAATAAGTGACAAACTTTACTATTTTCCATTTATTAAAACTGATTCACATACAAATTCGGCGACTTAAAAATAAAATAATTGAATTAAAAATAAAATTTAAAACTAGAACTAAAAATAACTATAGAAAAAACACCCCTTCCAAAACTAACTACGACCTAAAAAAGACTGCTCGAATTTTACCAGCACGACACATGGACATGGCATGCCTATTACGTAAGCGAAACATGGCATACATCGTATTTTGAATTTTACACGAGACTGACAGGGTCACTGTCAAATCCCACCGAGCGGTCCCTCGGCTAATCTCCACGAGCCAAACTTTGCCCATAACTAACGTATTAACTTGAACGAAAAATAAAATCGCAGCTTTACAAAATCGTTTACATTTTCGGGGAAATACGCAGACGAATTCCTATTCGAACCAAGAATGTGAGATGGAATTGTTTCAAACCGTCTGTCAACGCAACTTTCGTTAAGATACATCATGGAAGTAAGTAGTAACTAATAAGAGGAACTAGAGATAATCTACTATAGGAAGTCCCGCACGTACACAATTCAAAACGCTTCAAATTCAATTCAATTCAATCATTTATTCAGCAAATTGGCCAAATAGCGGCACTTTTACACGTCAGAAAAAGAATTTACCAGCGCTTCCTAGACCCATTGCTTGAGAAGAAGCGCCGCAACAAACTCAAGCAGAAGGCCTTTTTTCAAAATTTACATAATTTACATTACATGTATAAAATATACATATAGGTACGTACTCGTACTAAAATTACATTGAAGGGAAGTATAGTCCCTTACTTAAACTTAAATCTAAGATCTTAGAGATGTATAGTCTCCAAGGGTCCAGAAAAAAATAAAAATAAATATATATATAAAATTATGGAGATGGCCTCCATTGTCAAATAAATATAAAGTATTTAAAAAGTACCACCAACACTCTCAACGCATGTATGCGTGCTGAGACAGTCGTCAACTTGCGTTGAGGGTGTTGGTAGTGCTTTTTAGGGTTCCGAACCTCAAGAGGTAAAAACGGAACCCTTATAGGATCACTCGTGTGTCTGCCCGTCCGTCTGTCACAGTCGATTTTTAATGAATGAATGATTGGATCGGTCACATTTGAAGAACTCGTTAACGTTAGATATGGCAACAGTTTTTAAATAATAATGTATACATTGAAGCGTTTTGAAATGTGGAGGCGCGGGACTTCCTATAGTAGATTATCTCTACGTACAGTTGACCAAAAAGTGTGGTAGTTGCGCAGGGGTGAGCGGTATCACAGGAGGGGAAGGGGTTGGGTTCTGGACCCAACCCCTAGTGGATTGCTGCTGAGGACTCGGGTGGTGTGGTTCACTGCCCGTGGGTTAAGAGTCCCCAGTACGCACGGCGTTTCTCAACTTTTCATACAAACGTATTTTCGCTTTTATTCCTAAATTACTAAACAGATTGACTAGAAACACATTAATAAAATCATTATTGTGGGTGTCCGAAATTAGTAAATGTTGTGGTAAAAAAAAAAACCAGTTAAATTACAGCCAAAAAACTTAATTTTGAAGTTTGTATGGAGGAAACTAAAATGGTCCTAGTTTCTTTGAAAGTGTATTTTGGACAATAATATCTCTGCTCTTCTATTACTTGTAAAATTTGGTGCCAATCTGATAAGTAGTTTGCGAATTAAAACTACGTTTGCATAGAGAAAGGAGCGTACCTACTGGGGACTCTTAAAGTAAGTGCTCGGCGTTTCTTGTGTTCTCGGCATGGCTCCAGCGGTGGGCTTCCAGCCCCAACCTGGAGGAGTCCCGCTCCGGCGGGCGGCCGCGACGGGGCAGCGGTTGAATGCGTCACGGCGATCCCGCACCCTGACATCATGCTGCATGAGGTAAACCCTTGGGTTTTTAGACGGTAGTCCGGGCAGTTTGGGCCAATTGCCTGGGAGTCCGTCATACCCGTCCTGGTCCCCCGGCCGGACGAGATGCGTAAAGGCATTTTCCCAAGGTAAAAAAAAGGGGTGAGCGGTATAAAGGTTTGTGTCTCTCTTTATCTAACGTCATAACGAGAGAGAAAGAAAAGGATGAAATTTCGAGCACGTTTTTGAATTGTGAACTAAAACGAACTTAGGGCCTACATTTTTAAGCTGAATTTTGATTTATGCATAATGAACACTACTCGCTCCCAGATGTACTTATTATTAAATAACTCCATAAGCTACACAGAACAGATGATATGATGTTTCTGTCTTATTCCATACAGACAGACAGCAAGATAAAACATCCACTTGATATCATTAGCTTGACTTTGGACGATACTTATGTAATCTATATCCAACCTGCTCGACGTACCTAAGACTCTCTGACCGCTATATCAATTCCGCGAGGATATTCCGTAGCTCGCGGCAAAATCTGCGGCTTACAAGATTTCTGCCGGAGTACAAACTGTGCTTCGCGAAATTAGCCGCCATTCTTGGACTTACGCGCGTAGGCCGAGATCGGGGTGTATAAGTATCTATAAGTGTCTTCTGGGTGAGGCTCACAAGGAATGTGCCGTCACACACCGGAACTTATAGGGCACGACGGCGACAGTACATACAAGTTCCCGTGTGTTACCGCACAATTCTTGTGAGCCTCACCCTGTCACAGCTGACTGGACCACGGGCTCTTTTTTTGAATAATATTCACACAAAACAGACTCCGCATGTATAATATTTTCTAGCCCTGCATCATCATCATCATCATCATTTCAGCCGATAGACGTCCACTGCTGGACATAGGCCTCCCCCAAGGCGCGCCACTCAGACCGGTCCTGTGCCACTCGCATCCCATCCCTGCCCTGCATAGATTTTTCAAATTATTGCCATAGTGGCCCTGAAGAGCCTCAGGATTGGTAGGTTTCACAATCTTATGATTTCTTATGTCCATGACGCCCCGCCCACCTGGTAAGTGGTCACCGCCATCTATAGACATTTGTAACACCAGAGGCGTAACCAAAGCGTTGGCGTATAGGATAAGGGAGGTTAATGGATATGGGATTAGGGGATAGAAGGATAGGAAAGAGGTCCTCTCACTCACCCGTACGAAACACAATAGCGAACTATTACTTCACGCCGATATTATGTGAGAGTGTGGTACTTCTTCGGACGAGCCGATCCGATGCGAGCAATAATTTAATATTCAAGGCTTTATCACAATAAAGAAAACGTATTCGCAATCTTATAAATTCTTATGTTAATTAAAAAAGGTACCTATCGAAGCAAGCAAAGCATTAAAGTAATATAGTAGTTCATTAGTGAAAACTGGTCATTTACATGAAAAGGCCAGTTATTCTCAAAAACCTTGTTGTTACTCCTGGTATACGGTATTTGAAGGATTTTACATGGAATACAGCGATAGATAAGTGAACGATCGGCCAATTCCTATGTAGTTCATGTATATTTCTTCATCATATTTTATAAAACAAGTTACATTTTGTCTCAGCGGGATCTTACGCTATATAGTGTAGGCTAGTCGGCAAACTTGGGCCCTCACTTAGTAGTTCCTGCGATATTGCCGTGCCACATGTGTGCGAATAGCCACATTGTCGCTTTTACTTTAAAACTCGTGTTCTATCAGTTTTACGGCTACGACTTTATCCTTTATTGCTGCTGCCGTTTTGTCTTAAGATGTTAGGAAAGATGAAAAGCCCGTTTTGGTTTAATGGCTTGTAAGGCTACAAAGAGTAACTTCGAGTTACTGCACCGCTGTTGGTAATTGTGAGGGTGAGTTGCATCAAAGTCTCCGTTACTTCAGTGCCATTCGTGTGTTTAGCACTGGGAGGAGTAGTTATTGTTATGTGGGACTATAGGACACGACGACAACGTGAAGCGTTTTTCATTTCGATAAACAGCAGTGCGAGAATGTGCTTTTTTTGGTGTAGTGGCCAGCATCATAAAAAACAAACATGGCCAGTATTTAGGGAGAATATTTTACGGAATCGTGTGATCTTAGAGGGTCCGACGCCCACGACGAAGAAAAAGTGACGCGTGACAAAAGTCACCCGCGGGCGCATCTCCATACATCTCTTTGGACTTGACCGAGGGACGAAACTGTCGCCGGCCACAAAATTCACCCGTGGGCGCAGTCTTTTACAAAGCAAAACCAACTGGCTGGAAAAGAAAAAAAAATAATAACGAAAGAAACTAATCCCACATTCGGATCTGTTTGAGTGTAGTTCGATAGAAATAGGTAAAGATACGGAACGGACTGGCTGGGCTGGGAGCGTTGCCGGTGAAAGAACCTTTCAAATAAATGGGATTTTCACCGTTTTACCCGTATAGACCAGCCAGTTTAAATTAGGTCGTGTGGCAAAATCACTAAAACTACACATCGGGGTATTCCCTTAAATAATCTTGAAATGGCATTTGAACACGGATCAATTGTTTTATCTATTTTTATATTATTATGAAAAGGATAAGGTCGCGTTTGTACATGACTGTGTTTATCCTCTGTGTGTAACAAATTGAGTTTTTTTTACACAACATTAAATAATATTAAATGGGTACAATCTGAAATACAACATAGTCAAATAATTAATTAATAAAAAATACGTCAAAAATCATAATAAAGTTATCTATATATACTAATAATAACTCTGTAGGAGAAGTCGCGACTGTAACTTGAAAATTAAAAGAAACTAACATGTCGAGGGGACTATACTGAAAACAAAAAAACTGTATGTATTTAGTCCGGAAAATCACATAGTTCCTCCGGGAACGACGAAGTAGAAATAAATCAATAGAATAATGAAAAATATTTACGTTCTTATGCCAATTGCCAACTTATTTTGTGGTGGGATTTTAAGCAACCTCTTAATCATATATTTTTCACTGGTCTATTGCCCGCATCCTATCATGCGATCTGCGTCTGCCGTGCGCTAGAAAATGAACGCTTTTATAAAAAAAATGCTGAAAGCTCAAATGGCATGAAACTCTTGATATATTTCAAACTGCTTTCCGCACAAGAAACGTGGATGTTAATTAAACGCAACATTTATTTATTCATTTAAACTCTTTATTGCACAAACAAAAAAAATGCAGTGTACAAAAGGCGGACTTAATGCTACAAGCATTTTCTACCAGTCAACCTTGGGGTGAAACTGAGGACATTTACTTAGGAGCAAGGAAGTACGTACATAATATCAAGTAAACTGAGAAAGAGTTCATATTAAATGAAAAAAGTAATCCAAGAATGTATACACAAATATACATATATGTACCTATAAAAGGAAAGCCGGTAGGAAGCCGTGGTGGCCTAGTGGTTCGGCCTAGTGGTTCGGCCTACCGCCTCTCATGCAGAGGGTCGGGGGTTCGATTCCGGCTCGCACCTCTAAGTTTACTTATGTGCGAAATTCAATTTGAATTGACCACTGCGCTTTTCGGTGAAGGAAAACATCGTGAGGAAACCTGCACGCATCTGCGAAGTAATTCAAAGATGTGTGTGAAGTCCCCAATCCGCACTGGGCCCGCGTGGGGACTATAGCCCAAACCCTCTCATGGTGAGGGGAGGCCTGTGCCCAGCAGTGGGACGCAAATAGGCTGTAGTAGTAGTAGTAGTACCTATAAAATAAAATTGTTTTTCCAATATATTAGCCACATCGGGCCTCGGGGTCCTTTTACACGTCAGTGAAGTCAGATACGGGTTGACCACTTGCTCGCAGAGATGCCGCAAAAAACTCAAATACTTAGGGCCCTTGCCCACGGCGACTTTCTGTAGCGATGCTGCCTTGCTACTCATATCACTATAATTTTTACTCTTTGATGTAACAAAAGGATGACGATATGGCCTTTATAAGGTTTTAAAAAAACCTAGCTTTTGCTCATGACTTCAATGGAGACTATCGTTTATTTGCTCACCAGTTGGCGCCACTGTTGACTAAGGTCCAGAGGTATAGCTGTCAAAGGCGACTTTATAAGATCGGCGCCGAAACAAAGTAAGTTTTAAATATTGAATCTCATTAAGTTTATTAATTATAAATAACTATCATCATATCGAGTAGATATGCCGCAATATGTTTTGCAGTTCCGTTTTTTTTAATTTATTTCTAAGCGTTCACATTCATCACCAAGTAATCCACATTTGCGATAATTTCACGAAGGAGATAATTTTTCAATAGGTAAATTAAAGAAATTATCATTTATGTCACGAAGCCCGCCAAAACCAGTTGAAAAGTGAATGTTATTGGATCTCACGCGACACTAGCGCCTCTAGTGGCAAATTCATATGCGATAGCCCCCATTGCGTGGAATTCGGTAACAACGATTTGGACGAAATTCGGAATATAGGGGATTTCAGAGGCGACAAATCGATTTTTCTAGGTCTCAGACCTTGGACTATTTTCTTACCGAGCAAACTGCGATCTCCAGGTATAGCAGAACACAATTTAGAAGGCGCGCGACGAAGCACTTAAGCCGTTGACGCAGAGTCTACTACTGCAGCCTATTTCCGTCCCACTACTGGGCACAGACCTCCTCTCATCACGAGAGGGTTTGGGCTATAGTCCCCACGCGGGCCCAGTGCGGATTGGGGACGCAGAGTCTGTTATTGCTTAATCCGCGCGCCTTCTAAGTTGTGTCGTGCTATAAATATTGTACTAATCTTAATTCGACGAAAACATTACCGACTTTCTTCTGTGTCTAAGCTAGAATAATGCTGTTTTAGACAGAAGGTATTAAATAATTATATATTACCCATTTGAATAATTTATATTATATATACAGTATTAAACTAGCGACTTCGTCCGCGTGGAATTCGGTTATAGCATTCGCGGGAATAGAGTTTTAAACTATAACAAATTATATAGGAAAACCTTCCTCTTGAATCACTCTATCTATTAAAAAAACCGCATCAAAATCCGTTGCGTAGTTTTAAAGATTTAAGCATACATAAGGATATAGGGACAGAGAAAGCGACTTTGTTTCATACTATGTAGTGATATTACATTCAAATGTAAAATTCAGTTTATTTTATAGAAATTACGTTAAATTTTTCTATAACTACATTTTTTATGTCATTGGTAGGCTAACGAGCATACCACCTGATGGTAAGCGGTCACTGAAATAATAGTGAAGCCTTAAATAAGCCCCATAGTGGTTCAAAAGTTCAAATGGAGCACAGTTCGCGAGCTGCCGTCTTTTGTTTATATTGCTCTCAAGTGGCCGCGGTGGTTAAAATGAAATAAAGTACGAGATGAGAATTTTCATGCCGGTGTTATGAATAAACTTTTGGCCGGGAACTGTTTCTCAAATGGTGATTCATCAAAAACTCTCTTGCTTGGAAGAAGCGTCGTCTCGCAAGTTAAATTATGTAGACTTTTGTATTAAAAGTTCAGTTGTTTTCCACCATACCTACTTACTTGTAGATCAAGCCTTATTATACACACACTAACATTATAATTGAATGCAACTTGATATACAATACAATAGAATATACTTTATGAACACCACACAATCAAGGAACAGTAGACATAATGTAATTACACAAAAAGGTATGGCATGCAGCACCTATACACATACAGCAGATATACTTCACCTGTTAAGTAATTGATTATATCCATGCAATAAACAAACATAGGTACGATATTTACTTCGTGCATTTAAAGTTTGTGCAGTAACTTGAATACTTGAAACCACGCTCTTACTCTATAATGGCTGTCAAAGTCAAAGTCAAAGTACATTTATTTGCATAAACATAGGTATTAAGGTGTTCACAATACTATGAAGGTATGTGCTATGTTTTGCCGTCAGGCATACAAATATTCAAGAAATATTTATTATGCATGCAATACATACTAAAAATTGTCAGTTAAAAACTCTTGCAGGGAATAGCTGTCAAACGTGGTAACAGAACTAAATCTACCGTCGGTAATCTGTACACTAGCTGTGAACTACTACTACTACTACAGTCTATTTGCCTCCCACTGCTGGGCACAGACCTCTTCTCATCACGAGAGGGTTTGGATTATAGTCCCCACGCGGGCCTAGTGCGGATTGGGGACTTCACACACATCATTGAATTACTTCGCAAATGCGTGCAGGTTTCCTCACGATGTTTTCTTTCACCGAAAAGCTTAGTGGTGAATTCAAATTGATTTTCGTACATCAGTAAACTTAGAGGTGCGAGCGGGGATCGATCCAGCGACCCTCTGCATGAGAGGCGGTAGGTCGAACCACTAGGCCACAACGGCTTCCATAGTCATCATCATAGTTTTCAACTAATATTGAAGGGTTTAGAATCAAACTCAACATAGACATTTTTGCTGTGAACATGGTGCGCGCATGCACTTTGCAGCATGACACCCGAAAAGTCGGATAAAGCGTATTCCGCTGCACGCGATTTACACGAATTACTGCAATAGCCAAAGACTATAGAGTGCTTCTAGATGAGTAGAAACCCTTATTAATAAGTATCCTACTTTATCATAACAATCAAAAGGAGTCTACTGGCAACACGCTCTATCTTGTCGAGGCCAATACTGTCGAACTGTCCCAATTCACGGACACCATTCGAAAACTTTTTGGACCATGTGTTTTGCAGTATATTTCCCAGTAGTCGTAACCCCGCGTAATCGGCACTGCGGACTGCTGGGATTTTTTCCCAATGGTTCGCAGCCCGTCCATACTGCGAACCAATGGGAAAAAAAGACCCAGTACCTAGTCCGTACTCGCGATACCATACCGTATACCGAGATTGCCGAATGTGTGGGTGGTCGAATGGTATATAATTCTTCCTGATTAAAAAATATTTCCAGAAGTCTAGGCTACATACTAGGGTGGGTCACTCTTGTATGGAGAAAAAAAAACGTTTTTCTTTTTAAATGTAATAGCAATAAAAATGTGTCTTATGGTCGAAAAAAGTATTATATAAAATTTGGTTTGAATTGGAGAACATCTTCTGCCTCCGGATTGACCTTGAAAATTTGAAAAGTGTGATGTTACTGTGATGAAATTGACAATGATGTTTTCTTCCATAATTTCGGAAACAATATCAGCCAGTTCTTGGAAATTTGTTTCCTTATTTGTGTTTTTGGTGATTTTAATTTCTAAACCTCGACCACTCGCAGCACGTCCTTACTTCTTCATAAATTGAAAGAATAATTATCTTTTAAGTCGCATGTATATATAGAAATTTCAAAGCATTTTGAGTATAGTTCATTAAAAAACACAGAAACACATCTTTGTTATTGCAGAATACAGTAGAACAAAATGACTAAACATCACTTTGCGGTTAAACCTTATTCGAATGCAACAAGAAATAACTTTTTTTATGTGGAAGTTTTTATTTTTGGTATTATTTGTATCAGTATATAGTATTGTCATATAAATAAAAGTTATTTTGGGAAAATATATGATGTATATTTATAAGTTAGATCTCTTTGAAACATCAGCTTTTTACTAAAAATACTGAAACTTTAAACCTGATCCGGAGGCAGTTATACTATACCGATTGCAATAATATTTTATACACGTATTTCTAGCATCAACTGACACCTAATTATCGCTATTAGAAGTCATAATTTCACAAAAAGGTTTTTTGACCCACCCTACTACATACCTAACTTTACCTATGGAAGTTCATCAAGATCGTGTTAGTGCCATCCGTATCCCCATACGATACGGATACATTTATTTTTGCACTAGTCCGCGACTTCGTCCGCGTTGAATTCTATAATATATAGCGTTCCCGCAGGAACTATGCGTTTTTCTGGAATAAAAAGTAGCCTATATGTTGCTCAGTGCTACAAACTACCGCCATACCAATTTTGTTGCAATCCGTCCAGTATTCGAGTTAAATCCGGACATACATACCTGCAGAATTTAAATGCCCAACATTTAAGATAAAGAAAATGTCCCAAGTAACACATTAGCGACATATAGAGCTTATTTTATAGCCTTAGGTGCTACAAGGGTGCTACAATAGCCACCATTAACTGTTACAGCGATACAAAAGGCTTAATAGAGTTTACTACCACTAAAGAGCGTAAAGAGGGTCTATAAGAGAGTTATAATAAGCTTAAACTCGTATAACAGCGACTACAATCACTCTTGTGCAGGTTACGCAGTTAGTGCTATCGCTTTTAGCATGATATAACTCTTTAAGTTCTATAAAGGATATAATTTCGTGCTTTTAACCCTAACAGTGCTATAGTGGTGTCTACTAACTCCTTCAGGTCTATAACAGCGATAGAAGAGCGTCTGTTATCGCTATTATACAGCTGAAGCCTGCTGCCTTACAGGCTATAGTGATTATTACCACCCTAAGCTCTAAAGAAGAGCTTTAGTTGTAGAAGAGTGCTAGCGAACTCTTTTGGAGTTAAAAATACTTATATAGCGCTTAAAAAGATATAAAACTCAATTATATCACTTTGGGTGCTACAAGAGAGATTTCTGGAACTGTTGTAGAGCCATGAGTGAGTTATAGCGCCTTTGTGCAGGTATAGGAGTTAAAAGCCACTCATTTGGCGGCCCATACAGGTCCGCCATTTCTATTGAAGTAATAAATAAATAAAATAATCTACATTACACACAAAACATTACAAATGACCTATAGAATTGTTAAATGTTTAAGTATATAGCATAGACACGGAATGCCGATGTTCTTTTATAAAGAAAATGAATCATTAAACTTATTTTTATCGGATATTTACATATTTGTAACAATGCTCTACACCAATACATTTGTTATGATTCTGCAAAAAGCCACTAAAATGAAAGCCCTTTCAGAATTTGATAATAATATGTATAGTATTTCACAGGAAACTTACCTGCGCAATGGGGGCTATCGCGTGTGAATTTGCCACTAGAGGCGCTAGTGTCGCGTGAGGTCCAATAACATTCAGTTTTCACTGGTTTTGGCGGGCTTCGTGATATAAATCATAATTTCTTTAATTTACCTGTTGAAAAGTGATCTCCTTCGTGAAATTATAGCAAATATGGATTATTTAGCTGTGAATGTAAACGCTTTAAAAACAAAATTTCTTTTTTCCAAACAAAACGTAACTACACAACATTGCGGCATAGCTGTTCGATATGATGATAGTTATTTATAATTAATAAACTTAATGAGATTCAAGATTGAAAACTTTGTCTCGGCGCCGATCTTATAAAGTAGCCTTTGACAGCTATACCTCTGGACATTAGTCTACAGTGGCGCCAACTGGTGAGCAAAAAAACGATAGTCCCCATTGATTTCCTGTGGAATCACAAGCTCACTCACGAAATGTAAAGTACCTTAATTTAACTTCACTTTCAGCCATTAAATTATCACAAGACACTTTACAAATGCAACAAAACTATAAGCTGTCAAACTAAAATATTCTTCGAAATAACCTTATGTATATATCGCCACTTTAAGAGTTTAAGGCGTTCATTTTGGAGTATTGTATCTCTTTCAGAGCTAGTAATCGCTGTTGTAGCGCCGTTGTAGAGCTTTAAGTGTTAGTAGTAGCTATTGTAGCGTCACTCTAGCACTAAGAGCGATATTACCGCAACTCTGCCACTTTAAGCTTTAATTATGGAGTATTGTATCGCTTTAAGAGTTAGTGACCGCTTTTGTAGCGCCATTGTAGCGCTTTAAGTGTTAGTGGTTGCTATTGTAGCGCCGTTGTAGCACTTTAAGAGTTAGTGACCGCTTTTGTAGCGCCATTGTAGCGCTTGATAGTGGCCACTAACACTGTTATAGCGCTATTATAGCACTTAAGGCGCTAAAAAGTTATGCCAAAATGGCGCTATATCGGTGCTATATCGGCTTATAGCGCCGATATACCACCTATTCTAGCGCTCTTCTAAGATAAGATAAGATAAGATAAGATAACGTTTATTTGCGAGAACATGGTTACATATTTAGATTTTCTTATGTATACTTATATAATATATACAGTAGTCTCACACATTCTACCGCAAGCGGCATGCAAATATTTAATGATTATTGATTACCTAAATGAAAATTAATATTTTAAATGAATTATTCACTTACAACAATTTTACTTCATGCCTACAAATAATGTCACAATAAAATATGTAAAAGTAAAATAATAATAAAAAAAAAACATATTTTATCAAATCATAATTTCAATTAATTTAGTGTACCTATAAAAATAAAAATATAACTTACAATTTCATGTCAAAAATAAAAATCAATTAGTGTATAAAGATAAATATAAATATTCATAAATTAAAATTCTATGTCAAAAAATTCATTAAGTGTATAAAAACAATTTTCGAGCAGCCACTTACGTAATTTTATATAAAACAGTTTTCCGTTGACTGATCTTATCTCTACTGGGATCTTGTTATAAACTTTTTCTGACATTTTGAAACAGCCTTTGTTGTAAATATTGGACTTAGAAATAACACTGTTAGAGTTAGTGACCGCCATAATACCACCCTTATAGCACTCAAAATTAACTCTTAGTGTTACTTGGGGTACAATTGTAGTCTTAGAAAAACAAGGTCACGTAAGAAGTTTGTTGAACCCAGAATTATTAATAACTACTACGGACAAAGGACAAGAGGGTAACTGATACCGCGCATTTACAATACAATTATATCAGAGGATGAGTGTGGAACGATAAATCTAGTTAAATCTAAAGTAAAGGCGTGTTTGATGGATACTTTTCTTAATGAAAATTGAAGTGGTTTTTAAGTAGGTAAGTTAGTGTAGGCATCCCAACGCATAGATTTAAATTAGAATATAAAGAGTGCTGTCTTCGCCAACAAACTGCATTGCAGTTTGGCGAAACATTTAAAGTGTAAAAATATGTAAATTTTCTTAAATAAAAAATAAAAAATACTATTTTTCTATTTTGTGTTCAGTATCGTTCAAACTCTCTCCCTCGACTTGATAGTTTCTTTGAATTTTCAAATTTCAGACGTGACTTCTTCTACAGATTTATTATTAGTATAATAGATTTTCTTTCGCAATCCCACAACGAAGAATATTCATGACAAGGTATTTAGATGTACATTTTATCATAAATGCAAATGGCCACCTAGGCTGCAGCTTTGCTCCCAAAGAATAAGTGATTAAACAAGTGACCTTTGCATAAAATTACCTTTGTGTTGCCTTTACAAGAAACTGCAGTTTTAACTAGGTTATAAATGTGAAGCCGTGGTGGCCTAGTGGTTCGACCTCTCATGCAGAGGGTCGGGGGTTCGATTCCGGCTCGCACCTCTAAGTTTGCTTATGTGCGAAATTCAATTTGAATTTACCACTGAACTTTTCGGTGAAGGAAACATCGTGAGGAAACCTGCACGCATCTGCGAAGTAATTCAAAGATGTGTGTGAAGTCCCCAATCCACACCGGGCTCGCGTGGGGACTATAGCCCAAACCCTCTCGTGATGAGAGGAGGCCTGTGCCCAGCAGTGGGACGCAAATAGGCTGTAGTAGTAGTAGTAGTAGTATAAATGGTTTTACCACATTGCACTTTTCTGTGAATACACTCTGAATTTATATTTATTTAACAATGGAGGCTATCTCCATTATGATTATTATTGTTTTTTTTTCTGGACCCATGGAGACTATACATCTCTCAGATCTTAGATTTAAGTTTAAGTTGGGACTATACATCTCTTAAATGTAATTTTAGTACGTACATTTATATATATTTTATACATTTGATATAATGCATATGTAATGTGAATTTGTATGTGGAATTTTTGAAAAAAGGCCTTCTGCTGGCTTTTTGGCGGCGCTTCTATTGAAGAAATGGGTCTAGGAAGCGCAGGTAAATTCATTTCTGACTTGTAAAAATGCCCCAATGTGGCCGATTTGCTGAATAAATGATTGATTTTTTTTTGTTTTAAATATTTACCTATTCTATTCTATTCCTCGAAATGCAATATAGGTACTTCACGTCGATATTCTGTGAGACCGGTGGTACTTCCTCGGAAGATCGAGACCAAAGTGTCTCTATGTATCATATATATATATATATATACATGGTGGGTCAGAAATTATGGCAAATAATTAACCCACAGTATCGGCTATCGATTCTAAGTATATTGTATATATATATACATGGTGGGTCAGAAAATATGGCAAATAATTAACCCACAGTATCGGCTATCGATTCTAAGTATATTGTATAGGCCTTTAATTTTTTTCGAGTTGGTAAAAAAAAAAATATGTATATGTGATTGGTTGTGTGAGCGACGCCTGAATCCTATACAAAATGTTTTTTTTTACCAACTCAAAAAAAATTAAAGACCTATACAATATACTTAGAATCGATAGCCGATACGGTGGGTTAATTATTTGCCATAATTTCCGACCCACCGTGTATATATATATATATCACAGAATATAATAGCTACATGTAAGTATAAAGTTTTATTTTATTAAGTACTTACGAGCTGACCCAGCGTACCGCCTGACAGCCATGCGTGACGTGAGCTGTCAATTGCGGAAGATGGCAGAAGCGAATTTTAAAAATCATATTTAATATCACCAAAAATTCTTAGCGTGCATTTTTTATATTTTAGTGGTTATTATCCTATTCGGGGCGGAGACACATCCAAAAAATCAGAGATTATCGGAATCGGTTGAACCGTTCTCGAGTTATAAGTGGTGTATTTTAGTTAAACTTTGGGTATATTGGTATAATATAGATTTATTATTAAGCAACAGTGGTTACGAAAAAAAGTTTCACGAACAAGTGCTGGATTATTTAGTAGTGCATCGTGGAGTGACGCTAGTGCGACTTTGTTGTTAGTTTCTGAAAGTTCTATTCACGTTCTATTTATGATCAAAGAAGTTCTTATAAAACTTCGACTGGTTTTCCCAGTTGGCGCAAATATCAAACGATGTTAGAAACAGTTATCTATTGATAGAGGAGGTTGCACACAAACATAATGTGACTCAGGGCTGGAGCTATCGTATTTTCTGCTCACCAACTGGCGCCAACGTTAAATGTATGAAATTTACTACTTACGAAAAAAAGAAAAAATACGTTTCCTTTATTTTTTTCCCCATTTTCTAACTATCTAAAAGAAAAGCCGTGTTAAAAAAATGAAATGTTGTCAATTACGACTGTATGTGGCGGGCCTAAGTCCTTTCATTTCTGCTTTGGCTGTAGGCTCTCCAAATTGTCGACATTTCTACGAGCTATGAGACCAAAATATTGGACGATTCGGCTCAGGCAAACCAATGGACAGACGTAGTTCTTGTTCGTCGAGTTTGAGTTCTCAGAGCACCGAGATGTTGGTGCAATGAGCTGATCCAAGGTATTCTTAGAAGGCGTAAGTTAAGTAGCAGAATTTACTTAGTGAGTGTATGAAACACGGCCATGAAACCTTTCCAGAAAAAAAAGTCAAGATTCAATATATATATAAGTACTTTTATAATTATTTTTTATATAAATTCCCTACTTTAAATTGCAATCAAGGTGCAAATGTATGTTAGTGCTTATGATCCTGTAACTATGACATTTGTAAAGCAATAAACTATATGAGTATGAGTATGAGTATATTATAATCCATGTCACGTGTTTCAACACGAAGCAGTAGCCTGCTTGCGTAGAATGTCGTTTTATGGTCGATTATCGAATAAATTCTTTATGACTGCAATAAACGGGTTAAGCGAATCGAGACAACGCGTTATCTTTTAATATTGTGCCCTTTGTTCCGCATTGAATTACGTTGTGGAATGAAATTGTTAAAAAATAATTTACCTATACCATGTTATAATCTGTTTCAAGGTAAGTAATTATTTTTTTATACAATTTTGCTTTAAGCATACTCATGCCATTTTTACCACATTCACAACCAACTTGTGTATCTTAATGCTGCTGAGCGACTAATACTCTCGTCATCTGCAAAGATATCGAGTCACTTTGTATAGGATTTTCTATCCAAAGTGGCTTTTTCTAAATCCTCTCTTTCGCTGCTCTCTTATGCTGTGTACAACCTTCCGCCAATCTGCTAGAGCAAAGCTTGGACTCAAACCTTCTATGTCTGTTGTCTGCCTCTGCTTTGGTAGCCAGCTTGTGAAACCTGTGGCTTTTTAGGGTTACGAACCTCAAGAGGTAAAAATGGAACCCTTATAGGATCACTCGTGTGTCTGTCCGTCCGTCTGTCACAGTCGGTTTTTTCCGAAACCACTGGAATGGAGTTGAAAATTGGTACATAAATGTAAGTTTGTGACCCAAAGAAGGACGTGTAACGAAAATAAATGAATTTTAAACATAGACCCTATTTTCGGGGGCTAAATTTGAAAAAATATTAATGAAGTTTTTCAAACTATATCGTGAGACATATCAAATGAAAATACTTTTTATGATCTCAAATATATATTTTTTATTCCTTTTTTGGTATATTACATACTTTTCGAGTAATTTAAGAAAATAGGCGAGAAATGACAATTCCCCCCTCTCCTTATCTCCGAAACTACTAGACCTAAAAATTTTGAAAAAATATGGATTACAGGAAAATTATTAAGAAGTCCATGGTATTTGAAATCTATCATATAAAAGAGCTTACCCTGGGAAACGATTTGAAAATGACGTCATTGAAAATAATCAAGGGTCGGAACCCTCACCACGCGAGTTTAACTCGCTTCTTGGGCCGGTTTCTTTTTTGTTGTGATTTCCTTATGTATATGCAGGCAGGGCCTTTTGCACCAATAAGTACTTTCTCTTTAAATATCTTCATTCTTCGATATTTTGTCAAACAATCATCGCCATCGCTGAATCAGATGCTATGAAAAATGCTTATCTTTTAGGAAAACGACGGTCAAAATATTTTATTGCTCTTTAATCCACCGCTATTTTATCTATAGGTACGTTATAAGCAAATTTATAGTGTGGATTAGCTGTTATTATGATTATTGATAAGGTACTTACTTGTGCTGGCGAAGGAAGATATGGATCAGTATAAATACCCGAAAATTATACTCTACAATCATAGTTTGAAACATCAAACCAAACAGGTGAGTTCCATTGAAAAAATATTAAATTATTAATAAGAGTTTAAATAGCATTGACGAGAAAAGCACTCGTGAAGCCATAACTGAGTTATTAAGCAAAACACAAGTTTCTTAAGAATACTCGAATTTTTAATTTGTTTTGTTCTATTGAAAAATCTTTAAGTACATCATATTCCGCCAGACCTCTTCATTATAGACTACTGCTGATCACTGGAACTAACAGCGATTTCATTCAACAGCAACCATGACATTCCTGCTGATCGTCGCTTCAGTCGTCGCCGTGGCCGTCGCCGGCCCGACCCGTGCCCTGGTGACCCCGGGCGTCGCCGGGCCCGCCCCCGTCGTCGACGCCGAGGCTCCCATCTCCGTGGGACCCGCGTTCATTGAATCCCCCATCTCCGTCGGCCCCGCTTTCATTGAATCCCCCATCTCCGTCGGCCCTGCCTTCGTCGAGAGCCCCGTCGTCATCGGCCCCGCGGTCGTGGACACTCCCATCATCGGCGGCCCCGCTGTCGCCGAGCTCCCCATCATCGGCGGCCCCGCCATTGCCGAGCTCCCCATCATCGATAGCCCCGCCATCGCTGAGCTCCCAATCGTCGTCGTCGACACCCCGGCCGTCAACCCCGAGCCAACGCCCGCCGCCGTCGTGCCCGCGCCGGCCGCCGTCGCCCCCGTCGAGGCCGCCACTCCCCTGGTCCAGATCATCCTGAACATCCAGCAGGTCGCCGCCGGCGTCCCCGAGGCGCCCGCCGTCGTGCCCGCCCCCGTCGCCCCCGAGGCGCCCATCGCGCCGACCCCCGTGGTCGTGGTTGAGGAGCCCGCGCACAACCCCACTCCCGTGGTGGTCGTCGACCACCCCATCGACGTGGCCGAGAACCCCATCGACGGCGTGGCCATCGTGCCAGCACCTGTCGTGATCGCGCCCACCCCCGTCGAGCTGCCCGCCCCCGAGCTGCCCTCCGTGGTGCAGCCCGCGCCCGTCGTCATCCTCCCCGACATCCTCAACTGAGCGATTGGTCGTTGTTGTTTGCGAAGTGTCAGCATCTGTCTACCTTAGAAACAGTGGCTATAAACTGTGATAAGTGATACTTTTGTATAAATAAACACTTCTTCGCTATTTGATCGTATAATTTTTCATCCTTTAACAAAGAATTGCGCTCAGCCGCAATGAAATCGGGTAGCATTGCATAGAGTTTTCCATACAAAGTGACCCAATTTCATTGCGGTTGAGTGTAATTAGACTAGGTTAATTTGCTGTATACCCGGGATTTAAAACTGTTTACGTACACAACAAAACGTCACAAAGATCTGTGTGTACTAAACCAAGGACAATTTCGGCGCCATATCAGTTATGTGCCATATGCACATAATCCAATCCCAATTTGATATAAATTAGCCTACTTTGTAAGTATAGCGCCGAAGGCTTCATAAGGACAGATGTGACACACACCAAGCCGAAGCTAATGAAACAATATCTACATTTTTAGCAAGAGTATCTAACGAAGCATATAGTACTTACAACACTTCAGAATTTCATAAATTAAAAGCACATAAAGACAACTAAACCAAGTCATATGAGATCGAACTCAAAAGTTATTATATAAATTGCCTTGAAAATACCTATTTGAAATCCCTAATGAAAATAACACTCATTTGTAATTCATTAATAATCGGATCTAAGAAACTTTAACTACCGAATTGCCGCCAAGCCTTAATCTTTGTACTCAGCGGCGGCAAGTAATTACGAGTCTTTTCATATTTTGAGAGTTTGATAGAGAAGAACCCTGTAGATGAAAATAATACTCCTTTGGGTATATATAGAGTTGTAGGTAGGTATATTATTTGGTAGGTATATAGATTGTGTCTAGAAGTTTACACAGTCCATAACACTTAATGATGTTACACGTTCATAAGGAATTATAGTTCGTTTTTGTATCAAAGTTTTTTACTTGAAACCAACTTGTAACGGTTTATAAATGCGAAACTAACTTCGTCTGTTTGTCTGTCTATCTGCTACCTTCACGCTTAAAAATCTTGACCGATTTCGATGAAGTGTGGAGATAATAGGAGTCCCGGGAAAGGACAGGCTACTTTTTATCCCGAAAACACAAAGTTCCCGCAGCAAGACCATGGCAAATAATAATAAAACGATTCATTATACATTTTATTCATGATTAAAGTACATCTTACAGTTAAGACAATTTTAGTTGTCGTTCGCGTGGTAGGCACGCCAGTGCATGGCAACTTTAGGTGTTCTTGGCGTTTAAACAGTCAGTACTTTAAACTCTAAATAGGCTCTAAATACCTGTAGAGTGTATGTTTTTCTGTGAGTGATTGAGTGAGTGTAAAATTGTGAGTATGTGTGGTAGGTACTCGTACATATCTCATTAACAACTAAAACATGTAAATTATAAGTATACAAGCACAAAATTTGGCAGTTGGCAGGGAAGTGGTGGATGAGACTGGCTCAGGACAGGGTAGAATGGCGTAAGAGTGAAGAGGCCTTTACTCAGCAGTGGGTGTATATAGGCTGATATATAAGCACAACTTTTATATCTGTTGAATTATACTTTTGTAAGGTATTCGTGGTTAACGATGTTGGTCATGCATATGTCAAATTGTACTAGATAATGCTCTCTGAAAATCACTTGTGTGACTGTTTGTTGACCCCATTGAAAAAAAAAGGGTTAAAAACCATTAGTACCACGCACCCATTAGTACTTTCTTTCACGAATACAACATACGAAGCACTCAAATAGTAGCAGGATGGCAGGATATTGCTTGTTTTACGGCGCGCCCACAGAGATACTGATTAAAGATACGCGCGGCCGAACCTACAACATGCTGTTTGGTGCAATTGCACTAAATAGCGACGACGCGACTTAAAAGGATAGATTAACGGTGCTTGGAAATCGTGTGTGTGAAACACGTTCTGTGTCGAAACGAAAGGCTTGTTACCGATTAATTGTACCTCGACATTCTTTTAAAAAGAAACATTTTGAGATGCTGTTTGTTTATTGATGTTGTTGATTTAAAATAGTCGGTTATGGCTTAGTAGATTACTTCATTATTATTTACTACTTGCAAGAAGTTTTGTAGGCCTGTCAATTATTTTAACTACACTAAACAGCAATGAAAACGGGTCACTTTGTATGGAAATCGTTGTGTCGTTTCGTTTTCTTAAGGGGAACCTCGTCCAGCGTCTTTCATTTGATATCAAAGATACAAATAAAGAAAATAAACATAGATTCGTAACTTGCACCATCCACCTGAACTACAGGAGCCGGTAAAGTCCGCAGTAATTGTTCAGAATAATCAGGACTTTGCACTCGCCTCGAGTATGGGTGGCCAACTTTCAGTACCTACCTAGTTCATTACCTCTTCATGCCTACACTAATTACTTACTCGTAACAAGGTAGTCGAGGTTAAATACGATAAACAACGACGGTGAATCGTTGTATATTTTGTTTATTTTGATGGCATAAAAACTCAAGTAAGTACTTACTTAAATAAAACTTTGTGTTCAATAATGACAATAATTTCACAGTGTTAGGTCTATTTTGGAATTGCACACCTAACGTAATTTCGTTCAAGCTGGCGGGCTCCTAAGCCGTGGTAGCCTAGAGATTTGATCTACCGCCTCTCATGCAGTGGGTCGGGGTTTCAATCCGCACTTGAGTTTTTCGGTACCGGAAAACATCGACCTTCATACCTTTGCATTATTTATGAAAGTGTGTTAAAAAGTTAGGGAAAAGGTATAGGTATATAGGGAATTATATTTGTCGTGTTTCTGTTTCCATAGGTATAATATGATAAGTCCTTCTCCAATTATAATTTAACTGCGTAAGGGCACACCGAAATAATTTCTTAAATTAAAAAGTATTAATAGAATATTGAATTATTTGTCACTGGGAACTACCGAATTTGTCCGGACAACGAAGGACCTTGTTTAACCCCGGATATTCCAGCATGGGATATATAAGGTGCTAACAAATTAGTCACGGATACATTTAAGTATGAAACATCATTGGTTTTGTTATGTTTTTTTGGAGAAAAATAGGAAACAAATTTGCTACGTTAAAACACCCTGTTTAAGAACCTGCCGTTTTCCCGCCGAATTTTAATTTTTTTTCCTTAATTATAGTTAAAAGTTAATTGTTTTAATGTAATTTATTATCTCTTAAAATATCCTTGACTAATTTGTTAGCACCTTGTATTGAGTCCTTTGTGATATTATTAAAATGATAAAGGGATTTAATCATAATCCCTATAGAATTGAGTAAATTATTTGGGTCTTTGGTAAGTGGTAAATATATTTTGTGAGAAACCAGTGTGGATGTAAGTACCGACTGTTTAAAAAAAAGTGATCTCTAGCTCTCTTCTCTGTAGCGTTTGAAAAAATGTTTTACAGCAAAATATTTATCTTGGGAAAATGATTTTTTTGCGTAGGTTGAACCAAGTTAATTAATATATGAAAGCAAAAATAGTAATATCTTTGCTTAGCTTTGACGCCCGAAGCAAATACTAGGAAGATATCAACATTCAAAGGCTAAACTGCTACATCTCTAATACTATTTTTCTTGTATTTAAGTATTCTATCTGGAACTATTCACCTATATCAAATCCCACAACCGCACAGTCACACTTAGACACCCACCGTCTTGTGGCGGCCCACCGTGCCGAGCTCACCGCTATGCCTCTGGTGACCACGACGGTAAAATAACACCAGTACTCCCCCTAAAGCTCGATATTGAAGTTAGTACCAAAAAAGTAACGTTTTTTTTACCTCACATCTTATTATACCCATACCACACGGCGGACACGGCCTATAAAAGCACGATTTCGAACACAATTCGAATGAAGTGTCAATGTTTGCGTGCGAGGACGTCTGTGTGGATGCGAGGACGTCTGTACACTTGTAAATGTGTGTGTACAGTACGCGGGCGGTGGCCGTTGGCGGGCATTGGGCATTCACTCTCCATCTCCGGATGAAACAAATGACGGTAAAGGCGAGTTGGGCGCCCGTTGCGCGCCGGCTAGATTCAGGCGGGTTATTCCGTGGCCATTCTGTATGTAGTACTATTGAATATTCTGTGCCCATATTTAATGGCTAGGCCACCCACTTGCAATTATTATTCATTATTATTTAATTACTTAACTTGGGTTTCCTCCAATAACAGATGAGGGTATAGTATAGATTCGATTCAGCTGTTCTATTGAAGCCGCCGTTAGTATCCTAGTAGTTTAACCTACCGTTTCTCATGAAAGGAGAAAGTTTAGGTAATTGAACATTCAAAGATGTGTTGAAGTATCCATCAGCACTGGGCCCGCATGGGAACTATAGCTCAACCATCTCGTGATGAGTCTCGGGATGCCTGTGGACAGCATGCATCGGGGCGTTAATAGGCTGGTTGAGGAACCGAATAGAGTACCGATTACCCGGCTGCAACCAGGCAGTCGTCCCCTTTTATAAATAGTTTGTTCTGGTATTTGGAGTACTGTTCAGCTGCAACTGTGGACCTCACCCTAGTACTTAGTGTTATACAGTAATCTGACGGACGTGTGAGCAGCGCTATGCGGCTCGGAATGCCGCCATTACCTCCTCGGTTACCTGGTTACATTCCAATCTAGTAATATCGACGCCGTTATAGCGGCAGGCAATTCTTAATTGTACACAAAACAATTATTTTTCAATGACTTTCAATAAAGAATAGATTATCTGAACTTCTGGTGGAGGTTAACTAACTTCAAGGGATTTCAAATCTTACCTAAAAGGAAGAAGAAAATCTTAATGCTAATGCAATAGGTATACTTAATTTTAGAATGTAAAAGATGTTACATCACCCTTGGCCGTAAAGTGGGATTTTCTGCCCGCTACGCGGAGAGAAAATCTCGCTTCTCGGCCAAGGCAAGACGTAAAACTTTTGACAAACCACGGGCGGTAATTCGTAAAGCCCCAGATCGCATATTTATGGCCCTCACCTTCGGTTCGGGCCACAGAAACCTGCGATCTGGGACATTTATGAATTCACCACACTAGGTCTGTAATGTACTATCCCTTCCTTTGTTTGCGAGATTTGGATATTAAATATTAGGTACGTTATAGTGAAATTTTAATTTTAATGACTGACTAATTATGATAAGTACGCAAATATTCTTAAATACTCTTACTTCGAAGCCTATTTTTTAAATACCTAATAAAAAAATCTAACCTTCTAATATTCAAATGAAAAATCTCACATTAAACAACGGCATGAATAGTTCTCTATTCAAATTAGTTTCATAACAAACATCAGTTTATATTCCCAATACAATGATTACAAACCAGCCACAATCCACAACGTTAGTGAAACACAAGCCCGCCGTTATGTTCAGAAATAACAAACTTCGCCTCGTTACTATGAAAATTAGACTATTTCATTTGCAATTAATGCAGGAGCTGAAACGAAATATTGACGATATTAAACTAAGTACCTAAATTGTCCGAAGGGAAGTAAAAGATGTGCTAAACATCGATAAGATCCACTTCTTTACGCTCTATTTGTGCAATAACAACGTTTTTATTGTGTCTTGAATTTGTGGAGCTCTATAATGTATTGTATCTTTACTATAATAAAAAGAACCCTTTTTCAGCAAATAAATATTATCCTATCTTATCTTATCTTATCTAGTATCGTACTTAGTCTTATTATAGATTCACTCCGAAAGTAGTACTTAAATAATTCAATTTGAAGTGCTAAAAGGCCGCATCCGCTATGCAGATAGGTCAATATACCGGGGCCTGTCCGCCCCGAGGTGGCTCTTGAGGTACTCTCCGACGTAGCCTAGGAGTCAAACCGGCGAAATGATACACTCGCCAATAAACTAAAAAGATATAAACTGGGAAGAACTTAAAAAAAGTAAAAAAAAATATGAAAAAATACCGTATTTTGGACAGACGTTAATTGTTTTGCGACCAAGATATCTTTAAAAGACTTAAAATCTATCTACTGACAATCAAGACTTAGGTGCTCGAGGTTCATCATCTAAGGGCTCTATTAAAAAAAAAAACTATGTGCAAAGTAATTTAAGGATGAGTTCGAAGTTCCCAATATGCAATGGGCGCTCGTAGGGACTATAGTCCAAACCCTGTGATGAATGGAGGCCTGTGTTCAGCAGTGGAACATATATACCTAGGCTATTGTGCTGGTGGTGGTTGTGTTGATCCTGAAGTTGACAATTTTATCCTGTAAACTGTAAACAAAAATAATATAACAAAATTAATGTAAAAAAACCAGACGTTAGATTTGGACGGAGTCAATTTGTCTAAAATTGTCCATAGATTTTAAAAACATCTTTCGACTCCCGCTCCCGGCCCACGATCGGAATGGAATAACTCAACAGGCTCTCTATTATTCCCGGCGAATGAGGTCCCGGTTCGATTCCCACTAAATCCAATTCCGTACATTTTACAACAGATTTACATTGAAGCTGCCTTTGTAAAGCGATTTGTAGTAAAATATGGGTCACGAAATGTTGTCAAATGGGAAATTGAGTGTTTACTTGCGTGTAACCTACCTACCTACTCTATAGTGCACATTTTAAGAAGTTCTCGATATAACCACAGTATATCTAATAGGTGTACAGGATTCACAATCAGCCGGAGAAAAATGCCCCCGTCGAAACGGGTGCCCGAACAACTAGGGCACCCGTTTGGCCTTCGTTTAAAGAGGCGTTATTAGCATATTGGAACGTATTTTCTAATGTCAGTTTCCTCCATATATTTTAACATAGGTATTCTGTTAGGCACTGTTCGTCCATATGTTATTACATTGATCTATTATAAGTAAGGATTCACAATCAGCCGAAGAAAAATGGCCCCGTCGAAAGGGGTGCCCGAACAACTCGGGCACCCGTTTGGCGCTCAGTAAATTTGATACTTAAGTCTTATAGGTTTAGTGTTAGGTTTACTTTTGTATAAAATATTTATCTTGACACATACTATAAAGAGGCGTTATTAGCATATTGGAACGTACCTATTTTCTAATGTCAGTTTGCTCCATATATTTTGACATATTCTGCTAGCAGTGCCTAGGCACTGTTCGTTCATATGTTATTATAGGTCAATAGTTATTACTTATTATAGGTCAATGTGTACTACGTACCAGTAGCGAGCGACACGCACCGCCCCGCGCCTGCAAAAGTTACCTCACCGCTCGCGCCGAAAACGTGCGTGGCTTCCAATAGCAAAATCGGTTGGAGCGTGCACTCAAGCGCATACAGGCATGTATTTGTACAACATAATATTTTCGTGTACGAGACGAGCTGTCGGTAGGCCTCCAACAAGATGGAGTGACGACCTTGTAAAGGTCGCGGGAACGCGGTAGATGCGAGTGGCACAGGACCGGTCTGAGTGGCGCGCCTTGGGGGAGGCCTATGTCCAGCAGTGGACGTCTATCGGCTGAAATGATGATGATGATGATGAATATTTTCGTGTGCAGATTAAGGCCAGTTAGTATGAAGTATGAAGTGTCGTGGGTGTGATATTACTAAGTGTTGGTCAATTTGAATTATTTATATGAGTTTTGGCATGTGGATGTAAGCTAGGGTAACTTTTCCGTCTCTTTCTTCTGTCTGAAGTCTGTCTGTTTGTTAAAGCTAACCTCTGGAACTACTGAATCATTTTGAATGCAGTTTTCAAATGTAGAGCATTTTTCGGAGAGAAAATCGGATATCGGCTAGAAAAGTTATCGTCGAAGTCGCGGGGCAGTTTCAATAAATAAATCAAAAAAGCTGAATCTTCCCACCAATTCAAATGAACATTTTCCCTGTTCTGTTTTTATTTAATTGCTGAGCTAATATTGTGGTTGCCGAGTCTAGCGATCTCTGTTTATCTCCGCAGCTGATCGGAACGAGGTCAGGTTATTGAAGCTGTGATATGGTAATAAAACACGGAAGTTTATTAATTCAGTTTGCACTATTTTAGTACGGCGTTTTTTAATGCAACACAACCTTAGCCGAGCCTTAAGGTGGCAGTGGGCGGGGCAAACTGCTCGCAGGACTGATGGCCGATGGGGCCGGAAAATTCTCGAGTGGCGCCCGCGAACCGGGAGACGAGCTCCAACAAGGCCTCCAACAAGATGGAGCGACGATCTCGTGAAGGTCGCGGAAAACTGGTGGAAGCAAGTGGCACAGGACCGGTCTGAATGGCGAGCCTTTGGGGGAGGCCTATGTCCAGCAGCATCATGATGATGATGATGATGAAATGTCGCCACCAAGCCATCGAGGTCCTAAAAACTGTCAAAGTGTACCTATAGATTATTTTGTCCAAAAATGTAAAATTTCCCGTTTTAGTGCGAAAAGAAAAACTTACGTATATACATTCTTTATGCAGAAAATTCAGACCTGAGTTAAATTCAAATAGGTACTCACGCAGTATTTTTGTCAGAATAGAAAAAAAACCTCAACATTTAAAGTAACCACTTAAAATGTTCACAGTAATTACCTACATATTGCGAGAATATAATAAAATGCTGTTAATTTTAATACAGGTCTATTTTAGATTTGATTCAATGTTACTCGTAGTTTTATGCAGCGTTTCATTTTATTTCACTACAGCAAATAATAAACAATATTGCAGTTTTCGCAAACACCTGCCGCATCAGGCTTAAAATAATGAAATCATTAAAATTTCTGTCGAAATAGCTCGTTGTGAAACCAAATCTTCATTATAATTAACGGAAAATTTAATTCCGCGGATTATTATTTTTTCGATGCAAGCAGACGCAAATGAACTTTATTTTATGCCATAACCCACAACAAGTAATAAATAGTACTGCCATGGTCATTTTTTAATTCGGCTTGTATAACATTTCAAGCATTTATTTATTCTGAATAAACTTTTATATATAACTAGCTTCTGCCCGCGACTTCTTCCGCGTGGAATTCGGTTATAGCATTCCCGCGGGAATCGAGCGTTAAACTATAACAAATAATATACGAAAACCTTCCTCTTGAAACACTCTATCTATTAAAAAAAGCGCATTAAAATCCGTTGCGTAGTTTTAAAGATTTAAGCATACATAAAAAAAAATCGTATATGGGATTGGTTGTGTGAACGACGCCTGAATCCTATACAAAATGTTTTTTTTACCAACTCAAGAAAAATTAAAGATCTATACAATATGTATACTTAGAATCGATAGCCGATACTGTGGGTTAATTTATTTGCCATATTTTCTGACCCACCATGTATATATCTTAGCACTACCTATGCATATTTATGCAATTTTGAAACATGACATTTAATTCGGCATAAAAAAAACGTAAACAGGGGCACTATTCGAAGTTTTACGACGCGTGAGCGTAGGGATTGTGAATGTCACTGTTCGTGGAACATATAAATAATAAACTTTATGAAGTTTAAACTTGGGTTTTATTAATTAAACACGGAAAATTACAAATCCAGTCTGATCAGGTAGAAGCCTAGGTGAGAGAGGGAGCCATAGATGGTGTTGCCAACATTGCCATAAAAAAAGCATAGACACATTAAATATTTTAGTTAAGCTGTGTTTATATTTAAGACTGTGAACAGTCACTTTCCTTATTTAAAACTTCGAATAGAGCCAGAACTCTTGTTGAACAACACCCAATTAATTTCGCTTTTCGGTCTGTCTTAACACCTATATTATTCCAGAATATCGCCGTTATCCATTTCAAAGTATTCAAATAACGCAAATCCTGTTCAAAAAACGCAAGTTCAAGCTTCGAGATATTTCGAAACATTCGACATTTTCCAAAACGTTCGCTTTTCGCCTCTCTCGATATTTTATTTCTCCTCTACATCACTTTGTTACGGCTTCGGCGAAAAATGTTCCACGAAATGGCTGCCAGAGGCGCATTTAAAACAGTTCTCAGATGTTTCAAATATTCAGAGGCTTCGTATTTATAATGACGGCGTTATATATATAGGTAGAGCTTCGTACCAATTGTAATTTTGCGAATGTTAAACACTTACTTATATTTAGATGTTTAAATATTGTTTTAAATTGAGTTCAAACCACTATATTATGAACTAGCTTTTCCCCGCAACTTCGTATGCGCAGAAATATTAAATGTAAAATCCCGTTTTTTCCCCGTTCCCGTGGGAATTTCGCAAAATCCTTTCTTAGCGTATGCCTACGTCATAACATTTACCTGCGTGCCAAATTTCAGCCCGATCCGTCCAGTGGTTTGGGCTGTGCGTTGATAGTAGTAGTGCACTCTGTCAGTCAGTCAGTCAGTCAGTCACCTTTGAGTTTTATATATTTAGATTATTTTGTAGGTAGGTGATTCTCGTTCGTAACGTATATTCTTTGTGCACAAAAATCGCCATAGTTTCCTACGTGACGCCGACCACGCCCCATTAAGCCAGCTCTAATGGACTGCTGTTCTCCATTAAAATACGAAAATGAAATCTGACACCTCATTTTACTACCAATATCGTGAGTACCTATCTAAATATATAAAAGAAGAAACTGACTGACTGACTGACTGACTGATTGACTGACTGACTGACTGACTGACATATCAACGCAGAGCCGAAACTACTGGTCGTAGAGAGCTGAAATTTGGCATGCAGGTTCCTTGGGGAGCGTAGGGGAGCACTAAGAAAGGATTTTCCGAAATTCCCACGGGAACGGGAAAAAAAGGTATTTTTACATTTTAATGTTTAGGCGCCTACGAAGTCGCGGGAAACATCGTAGAGATCTGAAATTTGGCATGCAGGTTCCTTGGGAAGCGTAGGGGAGCACCAATAAAGCACTTCCCGAAATTCCCACGGGAACGGGAAAAACTGGGATTTTTACATTTTAATGTTTAAGCGCGTACGAAGTCGCGGGAAAAAGCTAGTATTTACATAAAATTCATGGTTTAAGTTTAAACTGGTGATGAAAAGAAATATTATTATGATAACTTAAATCAAAAATTCCAATTGATTATATTTAGCGGTTCCACGCTACTACTACTAATACAGCCTTTTTGCGTCCCACTGCTGGGCACAGGCCTCCTCTCATCACGAGAGGATTTGGGCTATTAGCCCCCACGTGGGCCCATTTGGAACTTCACACACATCTTTGAATTACTTCGCAGATGCGTGCAGGTTTCCTCACGATGTTTTCCTTCACCGAAAAGCGCAGTGGTCAATTCAAATTGAATTTCGCACATAAGTAAACTTAGTGGTGCGAGCCGGAATCGAACTCCCGACCGTCTGCTTGAGAGGCGGTAGGTCGAACCACTTGGCTACCACGGCTACTCGAACCACTAGGCCACTACGGCTACAGCCGATCGTAATTCTTGACAGAATATGGTTTGGCACAGTCGTAAAACTATTTTGTATGGTAGTTTACGTACTAGATTTACGGATGACGGAAATCAGATCTAATGCGTAAACTACCCTAATACAAGTGAGTTTTTATACACCTAATGTTGCTGGTGTGTAATAATACATTACAGACCTAGGGTGGTGATTTCGTAAATGTCCCAGATCGCAGGTTTCTGTGGCCCGAACCGAAGGTGAGGGCCATAAAAATGCGATCTGGGGCTTTACGAATTACCGCCCGTGGTTTGTCAAAAGTTTTACGTCTTGCCTTGGCCAATAAGTGTGATTTACTCTCCGCGTAGCGGGCAGAAAATCCCACTTTTAGGCCAAGGGTGATGTAAAACAATATAAACATGCGGGCTACCACAGCTTTTTATAGCGAACGACTGTATGTTCTTCTTCTATATGTATGTGTAGGATGTACATATATCTACTAGAGGTGTAACGAATATTCGCATTCGTATTCGCATTCGCAAGAAAAGCGGCGAATATTTTGCGAATATTTGTAAACTATAATTTCGAATATTACAGAGCCTAAGTTTTAAAAATAAATGATATTACCTCACTGTATTTTGAGAAATTAAGAAAAGTGTACTCAAATGAAAAAGAAAAAACATTTTTTTGGAAAATTATGGAAAATGTGATCTAAAAAAATTACGAATTACATACAATCAATACGTCGTTGCTTAATCTGACTCAATTTATTTATTTATTATGAGCTTAAGGTCATGAATATTTCAAAACCCAATATTCGTATTCGCGTTCGCAAATATTACAGTCAGATATTCGCATTCGGAAAATCTATATTCGTTACACCCCTAATATCTACTGCCTTCTTTTAATGTTATGCATGTCGTTGTAAACACATGATTTTTCTTTCTTTCTTTCTGTCAAGTACTTAGAGAGAGCGGAGAGACAGGGACTCTGAAAAATCCATGAACCAGCATTCCACATTTCGTAATTCAAAATGTTAATAATAGATAACATTCTTGGGACTCTCGGAGATTACAAGGGTTCCGTAATTACAAACGGATCGTTATGTAAACCTCTTTTGTTTAAACGTTTTTTTTGAGCGAATGAAATTCTTCAAAGAGTGACTGGACCGCTGGTCGATACTTAATATTCTCAAGTATCGACCAGCGGTCCAGTCACTCTTTGATGTGATAACCACTTATAAATTGATGAACGCCGGCTGCACCCACGAAAAAAAAAACGCAATGTATGTCCATATATGCCCTCATGGGGATAACCTAACGGGACATATTCATTAATGTTTTCTTACGACGTTAACACGTAAAACTATCGTCCAAAAACCGCCTTTATAGACAATCGATTTGTTTGATAAGGAATTGGTTTTTAAATTATTATTTCTTGCTTTTTAGGGTTCCGAAGTCCACAAGGAACCCTTATAGTTTCGCCATGTCCGTCCGTCCGTCCGTCCGTCCGTCCGTCCGTCCGTCCGTCTGTCCGCACTATTGCTCGGAGATGCTTAGGTCTAGAGAGCTGTAATTTGGCATGAATATGCATATTAGTTACGCTGACAAAGTGGTACAATAAAATTTAGTTTTTTTTTTTATAGGGTACCTCCTCTACTCGTAAAGTGGGGATGTAATTTTTTTTTCTTGCGTACCCCATGGTGCGGCATATCGTTGAATAGGTCTTAAAAAAATATTGTGGGTTTGTTAAAACCATTTTTTGATTAAGTGATGTGTTTGTGAAATATTAAGCTTTAAAGTGCTATTTTTTGTTAGAGTGACGTGTCCCCCCCCCCTGCCAGCTAAATGGTGGTAATTGGATGGCTGAAAAAAATCACGGTTGTGGCATATATAACGTAGTTGAAAGGAAAACTATCAGAGCTAAGTAGGCTGTACAAACTTACGAGTAATAGTCGACCAACTTATAATGATGATTTTTCTCGAGCGGCAGGGGCGTCGGGCGGGCACGTCATACCACAGGCTAGCTAGATGCTAATAAGTCTTAGAAAGGTACTGTGGGCATCCTCAACTTCGGAACCCTATAATTTGCGCGTGGCCCGACACGCACTTGGCCGGTTTTTTTATAGCTAAATATGCAGCAGCTTAGGGAAGATTTTCAAGTTCAAAAGTAAAGCTTACCGGTTCAGTAGGATGTATTTTTTTGGTTCACTCTTGGAGTCTCATTAGAGTTTATAAGTAAATAGTGACATGGGATTTCCCATGTCCCAAAACTATATATCTAAATTAATCTATTATCTCCCGATTTACTGCAGATTCTATAGTAATTTTATCGTAGTGTCCTTAAAATTTTATTAGTGATCAATTTCCCCGAATAGCCGATTAAATGATAAGTATTACATTTTGCTAATTACAATACAATACAATACAAATACTCTTTATTGAACACCACACAATAGAGACAAAAAGGACAGAACAAAAAAGATCAGGAAAACATGTTGAATAACATATGTACGCTGAAAGTGAATAGTGATTTAGCGATATGGGAGATACCGTATTAGGTATTTAGGTACCCCCATCTTGAGTCTATAGGGTCAAGCTTAGATGTTCTTAGGTGTTTTGTTGCCTCTGTTTAAATTAGTCACTCACCACGAATCGTATTTTCATTTGGTATTAGGTATCTAGTTAATAAAAATATAACAAACTACCGGATGCCCACGAACTTCGTCCCACGTAGACTTAGAATTTGCGTACCCGATGATTCTATAAATACAGTTATAGTTATAGAACCCGTGGAAAATCCTTTCCCATGGAAATATCGGGATAAAAAGATCCTATATTATTGTCCGGGTCTCAAACTATCTCCATACCAAATTTCATCCAAATCGGTCAAGGTAAAAAAGGAAAAAAAAGGAAGGACAAAAAACACACTTTCACATTTATAATATTAGTATAGGTATAGTATGAAAGTATGGAAATGCATGTTTATGTCAGGAACCGCTGACTCGAGCAGCATGCTCCCTCAATGAAAACCAACATGATCCTGCCTGTGCAAGTTCCGCTGATCTAACCGAGTTACGCTCAGTTCGAATTAAGCTCTCGCGGATCGGTATCATTCGCATGAATCATGTTGCTTGTCTTGTAGTTTATTCTATTATGGCAGTGCGCGAATAGTGGGACGTGACGTGAAGCGGTGCAAGGGTTAAGAGAAACCGGAATATTTGCGTACATGAAATTATGTGGCAAGTATTCAGCAATTAAACTTTTCAATGTCAAGTACAAAAGCCGTCAACCATACGCCGAGGTTGGCTTACGTGTAAAGCGATACGTCTGTGTCTTCATATCAGCTATTTTCACCAGAGCAAACCTCGCTCGCCCAGGTCTTTGTCAGACAGAAGCCAGTATTTAAAGAGAAGAAGAACAGGTCCTTGTAATGGGTATTGTAGCGAACTCGCGCGAGACAACCACTACTCCATAAACAGTATCATACATCAGCACATGTTTGATTTTGACGCTTAAAACGCCGGGCATCGTTTCTCAAGTCTCTGATAGAGGCCTAAGCCTAGTAGCATACGGCGGACACGGCCTACAAAAGCACGATTGCGAACACTATTCGAATGAAGTGTCAATGTTTGCGTTCGAGGATGACTGTGTGCTTGCGAGGACGTCTGTCACTTGACAATGTGGACAGACGTACTACGCGGACCAATGATTCACTCTCCATCTCCGGATGAAACAAATAATGGTAAGGGCGAGTTGGGCGCGAGTTGCGCGCCGGCTAGATTCCGTGGCCATTCTGTATGAAGTAAGTACTATTAAATATTCTGTGCTAGTCATTGACCTATAATAAGTATTACATATGGACGAACAGTGCCAAACAGAATATGTCAAAATATATGGAGCAAACTGACATTAGAAAATCGTTCCAATATGCTAATAACGCCTCTTTATAACGAAGGCCAAACGGGTGCCCGAACTGTTCGGACACCCGGTTTGACGGGACCATTTTTCTCCGGCTGATTGTGAATCCTTACTTATAATAGATCAATGGTGCTAGTAGTGTAGTGTAGTGGTAACCTAATAGTGGTTTAACTTCACGTATAGGTAGTACCTACGAAATTCAATCTGAATTCACCATTGAAGTTTTCGGTGAAGGAAAACATGATGAGGACAATCAAACATGATTGTGTACGCATCTGCGAATCAATTTAAAGATGTACTCGTATGTGATGTGAAGTCCCTTATCCGCACTGGGTCCGCGTGGGGCTTACAAGTTTATCTAGCCAATATAATCTACACTAAGGCTTTACTACAAACAAGAAAGTGGTCACCGTTCCCCACTGACAAGATAATGTCATAAGACTCCAGTTACGCAAGAATATAATCCCCTGTTGAACTCCTGGACTACTGGAGCAGCAAAACATAATTTTAGCGGTGGTATCTTGTCATTACTTTCCGATGCCTTGAACAGAGCTTATTAGCCTACATTGAATGAGGCCCATGCTCAGCAGTGGACTGCAACATGCCGTTGACGATGATGATAAGTCCCCAAACTCTCTAGAATTGCACCATTACCATAAATTCGAGCAGGTAATGGAGTGTCAGCCGCCTAACAAGATTCAACGCTCGCGTGCGGTGTTTTACCGAATTTTCATCCTCGTGCCTCAACTGCTCCTGACTCTGGAGCGGCTGTTAATTTTCAAACTTGAAACTGGATAAAACCGGATTACCTACGCTTAAGCTAGAAGAATTAAGCCAAGTGATGGATATTCTTCGCGCTTGCCGAATCGGGATTTTAATGGGAATTTTTCATAAACATCGTTTTTATTTAGCATTTATGTGTGAATAGTGGAGTTAGCAGAGCTACTCACGAATCTTTAATTATTATTTATTATACCACAACTTATTATTTAATACCTAAACTTTATCATACTTTTCCTTAATTACGTCGATGATATATGATAATGTCATTTTTGGTTTAGGCGTTTAGATAAAAACTTTTGTTTCGAAAGTAACTCTGTCTGTCTGTTAAGTACCTCTTCACGCTTCAACCGCTGGACCGATTTTGATGAAATTTGGTATGGAGATATTTGTAGTTCCGGGAAAGGACATAGTCTACTTTTTGTCCCTGAAAGACGCATAGGTCCCGCAGGAACGCGCTAACCGAATCCACGCGGGCGAAGTCGCGGGCAGAAGCTAGTAAATAAAAAAATAGTATACAGTTCTATTATTACTTAGAAGTGCCTAACGCCTTGAAATGCAAGTTGGTTCATGTTTATTCAGATAAGTGGTTTAATAACCGTCAGTATCTACGACAGGTTGCAAGGACCTTAAGTCGGAGCCCTAATTGGAGCGCCTGTTGCATTGTATCTGAGACAGGTGCTCCGGTAGACCGAGAGCTAGTCACAACCTGGAAACACTAAACAATATTAACAAATAATTGATCGAACGAGCGAAGCGTCTCCGTTTCAACTTAGCCGAAAACGCTTTAGTACATATATGTTCGGATGTCTTTTCAAACAATTATTCTCGTGAAATTTTGCGACCAGATTCCAAAAAATATAATAAGTATCTAGTTTTTTGTCTATTCGATTTTTAGAAATATTTCAAAATGGCGGAAAAATGGACTAGCGAGGTCTACAGCTCTCAGAGCCACTAGTTATAATAGAATGGCATCTGCGCTTGCACTAATAGTCAGGTAAGTGAAAAGAATCTGTGCGATATCTAAATAATGTTTGTTTGTCCAACATATATTAACTACAAAAACGACGAAAAAATATGTCTGTTGCATGGGGAGCCCCTTAAATATTTATTTTATTCTGTTTTTTAGTACTTAGTTGTTATCTTAGTGGCAACAGACATCACCTGTGAAAGTTTCAACTGTCTTGCTATCACGGTTCATGAGATACAGCCTGGTGACAGATGGACAGACAGCGGAGCGGACAGCGGAGTCTTAGTAATAGGGTTTCGTCCTTTGGGTACGGAACCCTAAAAAAATACAATCGTGGCGTATTGTCAACCTCCTTTTTGGAAAACTGTAAAAAAAGTATTCACCGACTCTTTGCCTATACGGGGCTCTCAATATTTCAATGTGACAGTTTACGCTAAAGCAAGATTACTTGGAAACAACAAATGCCTGCCAGCTGCGACCGGGGCCAGACGTTTCGTAATTATTAATGATTTTCACTTTAATTGATGATTTTAATTGGAAATGTTTAATCTAAAATACGTTGGGCGTCTCTTTTTTGTCTGATTTTATAGAAAGTCAATTTAAAATATACAGGGATTTTAATATTTACTTGGATTTTATGGACTTACTCGTAGCTTAATATCTATATATTTCAGTCGATGTATACTTATGGATGATAGTGTCTTGGTTTGAGCTTGAATAAAATCAAATTCTCGAATTACTTACATCTTTATTCAAGCTCCAACCAAAAAGAATTTCACCGGTTCATTCGCTATCTATTTCTGGAAATAGCCGGGAAATAGCCGGGAATGTGTCTGGACACATGTCGTTTATTTTGATATATTTTTTTGCGTCTTCTCTTTATTTTCATGGGTTCTAGGTAAAGGTCCAGTCGGAAGGCAGGCTGCCCCGGACAGTTCCGGTGACGCGGAAACGAAAAGGGCCCGGAAAATACGTTTTACAATCACATTATATTTTTTTGCCGAGTAACTCGTGGCACAAGAATACTCTTTATGATTTGTATTATGAAAAATGAACAAGAAAAATGGTATTCGTTGGTGAGATCATTTCATAAATCCGGGCGATGTAAAATATGTTTTTTTTATACAGGTGCACAAAAAGTAAACATTTCGATATTTACCTATTTAATGTGCACAAAGTTCGTCATTTCCGAACGAGCGTTTTTGTTTTTGACAGCTAGGGAGCATGCCTTAAGGGCCTATGTTGAAAAATAGTTGAAGCTATGGAGGCGTGGCTTAGTCGCGCGCGTCCCGCGCGGGGCGTGCTCCCCCGAGTGTTCCCGCGAAATTCAAAACACCTACACTAATTCTGATTTTGCGCTAGTTTGGTAAATAAAGTAGATTTAAATATCGAAGTCATTACTTTCGGATTCAATACAAAGTACGAAACAAATAACAAATTTATATATACCTACACAAACATTAGAAGCGAATATTTTATTTTTTTCATTTTAGTGGGATATAAAATTAATTCATTAATTTAAATTTAATATCTGTGATTAACAGGGATCGGAAATTCGGATACACATTTACCCAGAGTTTGACCGCGTGAACGGTATGGGGCCGGACTCAATTTAATGTTCCTATAAAAAAGTCCCGGGAATCCCGGAATTTCGAAATTTAGTGTATGCCTTGGTAGGTATACAGTCATAGTTATGAACTAAACATGTTTAAGTATTTTAAGTGTAGGACCCAATTATGAAAAAGTCTTCAAATAACTAATTCCGTGTGACCTATCTCTCTAGGCCATACGTACAACCGGTACTGCCTAAATCTGCATGGCCAGTACCTATACTACTACTACTACTACTACTGCCTATTTGATCACGAGAGGGTTTAGGCTATAGTCCCCACGCGGGCCCAGTGCGGATTGGGGACTTCACACACCTATACTAACATAGTCACAAAATAAAGTTGATGTGAGCATCTCAATTACCTTCGTGATTATAAAGATACACGTAGGTACAATGTTTTGTACATTTGCTTGATAGCCCAAATACATACCTATTATTTTATTACCTATTCATATGTGAAAATATTGCAGTTCCAATATTATTACAAAGGTACATATGCGTATTGAGTAGATAACCTCCTTTTTTGAAGTCATTTAATTATTCTCATTACAAAATCTTATTCATTTAAAAAATCAGGTAGATATTGAATATATTCTGTAATTAACAGGAATCAGAAATTCGGATACACATTTACCCAAAGTTTAACCGCGTGAACGGTATGGGGCCGGACTCAGTTTTTATTTGCCTATTAATATTCTCGGCATTTCCGGGATTCGTAAATTTAGTAACCAGGCCTCGAAATAGCTTATTTAGGTATGTATATACATTTATTTATTATAATTACTAGCCGATGCCCGCGAACTTCGTCCCGCGTAGACTTAAAATTTGCGTACCCGATGACACACACAGACTACACATACAGACAATTATAGTTATAGAAGTATTGAAAAATTGGTTTGCCCCGTGGAAAACCCATTCCCGTGGAACTATCGGAATAAAAAGTATCTTATGTTATTGCGGGGCCTCAAACTATCTCCATACCAAATTTCATCCAAATCGGTCCACTCGTTGCGACGTGAAGGAAGAGCAAACAAACAAACACATTTATAATATTAGTATGGATTTTTAGTGTAGGAATTATGAAAATCTTCAAATAACGAATTCCGTGGGACGGTCTACCTCGGCCATACGTACAACCGATATGGCCTAAATGGGCATGTTCTCTAGAATACAAAAAAAAAAGTAGTTGTCACCCCCCAAGAGTAAGAGGGGGAGCTACGACGTAACAAAGATGGCGGCTGGGCCTTTTCTACTAGCATTATTTCTTGGTAACTACTGGACCGATTTTATCAAATAAGGTGTCATATGAAAGGTAATATAATGTAGATTGTTTGTTGTCTATATTTAGTCACGCAAAGTTAATATAAAATGAAATATTTATGATAAATAACATTTTTATGAAAATTGCTTGTTTTCTTGCAGAAATAACTCGATAACCACCAGAATTATCAAATTTTAGTTTAATATAAAAGTTATAGCAAACATTTTTAGATTTTTAATGAATTTCAAATTATTACAATCGACCGGTAAATAACGAAGCAATCCAAGAACAGGACCAAAAATGAGAAATAATCCGGAAGAGCTTATTAGCAGTCAGTGAGTTCAAATAATTATATATAATTTTACATTCGGTTCTAGATGATTGAAATGAATTGAGTTTTGTTTTGGATTGGCTTCAAATGGGTTTCCTTAAAGTCATAATTGATAATAATCAATTTACATATATATAATCTGTGTATATAATAGGCAAAGGTGATTGACTGACGTATCAACGCACAGGCCAAACCCTTAAGGATAGAAACTTGAAATTTCGTACACGTATTCCTCTTATTCTTTATTATTCTTTATATATATATTATTTACAAGGGCTATTCGGGACGGAGACAAATCTAAAAAATCAAAGATCATCGAAATCGGTTCAGCCGTTCTGCAGTTATAAATGGTGTAACTAACACTATACATATTATAAAACAAAGTCCCCCGCCGCGTCTGTCTGTCAGTCTGGATGTTCACGATAAAGTCAAAAACCTTAAATAGTATAATTTAAATAGTAAATAAAGAGACATGTGAGAATTCAATTCAATTCATTCAATTCAATTAATTGTCAAATAATTTAAATAGTAAATAAAGAGACATGTGAGACTATTAGGAAAATAATTATATCATGAATGTTAAATTGTCATTGCATGATTTATTCTAATGTAAATTTAATATTAAACTTAGTTTTAAGATCAAACCTTGCTGCACCCAAATAGGGTCCATGTTTGTACTGACTACTTATTTTCTAAGAGCTATGTAATACCATGGTTGTCAAGGAATAAATGATTACTGATTACTGATTACCACTGAACGGATTTTAATGCAGTTTTCACTAATAGATAGAGTGGTTTCTAATCCAGCATAACTTGGTCTCTGCTACAAAACAATCCATGAGAATCCAGAGTTCTAAGTAAATTGGAAGGTTAAAAACTCGAAACCCTAGCTAGCTCATTTTGTGCTCTTGACACACACTTGACCGTTTCTTTGAAATCATTAAAATCGTATAAACCTGTTTATTCGGTAATTTAGGTCGGTCGGTTGTAATAATTTGAAATTCATTAAAAATCTAGGAATTTTTCTACAACTTTTATAATAGGTAAAATTCGGTAATCCTATTATCTTTGAAAGAAAACAACAAATTTTCATAAAAATGTTAATTTTCATAAATATTTATTTATTTAAACTTTATTGCACACAGAAAACTTAGTGTACAAAAGGCGGACTTAATGCTTCAAGGCATTCTTTACCAGTCAATCTTTAGGCGAATCAGATTATATTTCATTTTCTATTAACTTGATGTGAACAAATATAAGACAAAAAATAATTTATATTATATTACCTTTCATATTTTCATTTTCTGACACTTTGTTTGATAAAATCAATCGATCCAGTAGTTACCGTGAAATAACGCTAGTAGAAAAATCCTGGCCGCCATCTTTGTTACGTCGTAGCTTCCTCCTGGCCGCCATCTGTGTTACGTCGTAGCTTCCCCCTTCATATACACTTAGGAGGTGACAACCACACTTGTATTCTGAAGAACGTGCCGATTTAGGCCATACCGGTCATACGTATCGCCGAGGTAGGTCAGGTCCCACGGAATTCGTTATTTGAAGACTTTTTCATAATTGGGTCCTACACTAAAAATACTTATCTATCTATACTATAATAAAAGAGCAGAACCCGGCGTGTCTGTAGATAGAAAGAAAAGTTCAAAAAAAGGAACAGGGGGTCTAAAGATGTATGGTAGACCACAAAACAGCGATTTTTAGAAATCTTTTCTGTCTGTCCTTTTGTGTCCGAAACTACTGAACCGATTTGAATGCAGTTTTCAAGGGTAGATAGAGCATGAGCAATATATAAGCTATGTTTGATTAAAATCGGATGTCGGAAAGAAAACTTATCGGCAATTTTACATTCCACGCAGACGAAGTCGCGGGCAGGAGCTAGTTATAAATAAATGTATAGAAATACTAAAATAAGCTTTTTTGAGGCCTGGTTACTAAATTTAGAAATCCTGGAAATCCCGGGAATTTTAATAGGCAAATAAAAACTGAGTCCGTCCCCTTACCGTTCACGCGGCCAAACTTTAGGTAAATATCTATCTGAATATCTGTTTTATTTTAATTAATACGATTTTGAAATGAGCATAGTTAACCGACTTCAAAAAAGGAGGCTATCTACTCAATAGGCATATGTACCTATGTAATAATATTGGAACCGCAATATTTTTACACATGGATAGGTAATAAATAATAGGTATTTGGGCTATCAAGCAAATGTACAACAGATTGTACCTACACGTATCTTTATACTCAGGAAGGTAAAAGATGCTCACATCGACTTTATTTTGTGAATAGGTAAGTATAGGTACTGACTTTTCACTACTGTTTAGAGTAATGCAGGGGAAAGAAGGCAGATCTAAGTCGAGATAAACAGGCGAGTCCCAAAGATACCAGCTTGTCAATTGCTGGCTTCCTTCTAAATACATAAATTTCATACCTACTTGATTAGGAAATTACATGGCTACCGAGGCCGCGCACAAAGTCAACCATAAATGATAGGTAAGTATTTTTAACTAAAACGACTAGTTCTCCAGTTCATAATCCATTAGCAATATTGAATGCGGTTACACGAATAAATCGTATAAATAAATAAGAAACTTAATTTTGCTCTCTCATACTACCGGCACTTTGCCGTCTTCTTTTTAAACTTTCCCATGCTTACTTCTCTTTATAATCACGAAATATTGATTACATACGAGCGCGATACGGAGCTGGGATTGTCGAGCACAGGTCCTACTGCAGCGAAGGTTTCTGGCCGACTGGCGTAGAGTGATGCGTATATAGGGACCTTGCACGAAAGAGAGATGGCAGCGCGCACGTCGGACGAAATAAAACAACGTAAGCGCCAAAGCCGAATTAAATTAATTGTAATTGATATATATATAAATATTGACATCTAGTATGATCAGTCTTTAGTTAATATAGATGTCTAGTTTTTAAGAAAGTCTCGAAGTCCTTTTCTTTGTCGTTAAGAAGCTTCAAGCACATTAAGATAATAGCAGCTGCGACTTCGTGATTTTTTTCTATCGAACAAAATTATCTCGGTCATGTTTTGGCCTTGATCAATCCTTCAAGTATATAATCAATATACACATATCCGAAAATCAGACTCCTAACGTGAGTACTTTACGAGTTCTACGCACCTAAAAATGGGTTTTTTATTTATGTATCCTCTTAAGTTGTTTTTTACGAACAAGTGTGTAAAGTTTTATGAGCTTCGTCCTGTTCGTTTATTTCTTTATTCTTTTTTTTCGCAAGTGTATTAAACAATGTCGTTTGATACACGTGTGAAATTGACATTTTCACTCGTCCCGGGACTCGTGATTAAATGACAAACTTCTCGCACTTGCATCAAAATATAATATTATATTATACCTACTTAGTCACCACTTACTATCACCACACCACAACAACAGCCTATTTACGTTCCACTGCTGGCCACAGGCCTCCTCTCATCATGAGAGGGTTTGAGCTATCTGTAGCCCCCACGTGGGCCCAGCGGATTGGGGACTTAACACAACTTACTGCCTTCAATATAGTCAAATACTATCAATTTCTCAGATGGGTAGTAAGGTAGTTATTATCGTTTCTCATAAAGCAGCTTTAGTTACAAGATCCTAAAAAAAACATTCGACATTATAGTAACAAATTCCAAATTCAAAACTGTTTCGGGTTCCATAAAAATGAATACGCCATTACGCTGCTTATTGCTTTCGGCTTGCGTGCTGAAATAGCGAAACGGTCTTTCGAAGGAATAAAATGCAGGTCGTTTTCGTCTAGATTATTCAGAGTTGATTGGCTGGATTGTTTTAATTAGCATTCGTTTGGTGCAAGGTCCAGCTAATGCGGCCATTTGTCGGGGGCGCGAATTATGTATGTTAATTGGGGAATTAAAATGAAAAACATTCGCCGCGATTTACCTTTGACGCGGCGCTTTTCTTTGACGTTTTATTTTTCAACATCTAATCAGTGGGAGAGTTTTCGACTGCACACAGGTATGGCACGACACAACATAGAAGGCGCGCGGTGAAGCACTTAAGCCGTTGACTCAGAGCCTATTATTGCTTAATCCACGCGCCTTCTAAGTTGTGTAAACCTGTACAGTCGAGTTCGCCAATATACACACACTTCTGCACCTTACCACGTTGTAATAAGGTCCAAAAGTGTACGCATATTAATGAACTCGACTGTACTCATTAGATGGGTGAATCAACTTTTTTATGTCAATAGTTGCCATGGTTACTGTCCCATATGCCACTTTTTAAAATTGCTATTCTGTGGGTTTAAATACACTAAATGTGGGGTTTCTTTGCCATTTTCAATCCCTTCCCTAATGAAGCACTTTCTGAGCGTCTTAGAATTCTATATTGTTACAGTTTTTCTAAGAAAACCCTCTCGTTTTGTCCCCTGGACAATGGGACAGAATAACAACAAGAAATAGTTGATTGACCCAGATTGAAGTTTTAAACAGTACCTCCAGATCTTTATAAACACATTTTTATATCACATTATGCATATTATAAGGAACCAAACACAACATGTCGAAACGTGTGTCGATCGTTCTCGAAGCGAAGTCTAAAACAACCACCAAAATAAAATAAGTGTTAAAAAAAGTGTTATTAATACCTACATTTCATATCTCACAAAATATTGATGCTTTAAGTATGGGTCTCAATGAAAAAACATGTCAATGCATAGAAAAAGACATTTCACTCGTATCGTTTGTAAATGCTCCCAACCTCTCCCTTTAGGACTCGGCCCTCAGATCCTCATTTCTAGTGCCAAGATAAAGTTATAAACAATAATATTATATTCTATATTAGGCAAAAAGCCGTCGTTCAAAAACGCTCAAATAAAACGCTTCACTGCAATCTCAGTGCGTCTCCTATTTTATATTCTGGGCCATAAATTAAATGGTCTTAAGACTGAAAACTATAATTTGCATGTAAACTGTGGGCGGCTCGCTGCGCATTTAATGCGGGTACTCTGCATTCCTGTTCGATTCGACTATGAAAAAATAGGGATGACGACAGGGTGAAGAAATCGAAATCCTAATTAGTCCGTCAGTCAGGTAATAAAAAAATATTAGACACGTATTTTTTGTTTTATCAAATTAACAAAGAATGACTAAGTTAAAACGCATTAAAGTTGGAGAGTGGGGGCTAACTACGTCACCGTTAGGTATAAATCGTACCTAACCGTGACGTCACGCGACATTTCAACTCAATATATCTCCGTATAAGTTTGATTACGTGAAAAAAGAAAAAATATGTGTCCAATACTTTTCAATAATCTTCCTGATAGACTAAGAAAAAAAAGTTGTCGTCATCCCTATTAGGACTAACGAAAAACATTCTTGCAATTTTTGATTACTTTTCCTAAATACTTACTGGTATAAAACGGTATTCATTCGTATATTATAACTTTATCTGTTTGTATGTTACCTCTTCACGCTGAAACAGCTGGATTATAAGTAAACTAGCTTTTCCCCGCAACTTCGTATGCGCAGAAATATACAAAAGAAAAATCCCGTCTTTTTCCGTTCCCATTAGAATTTCGGGAAAACCTCTCTTAGTGCTCCCCTACGTTCCCTAAGGAACCTGCATACCAAATTTCAGCTCTCTACGACCAGTAGTTTCGGCTGTGCGTTGATCGATCAGTAAGTCAGTCAGTTTCTGGCTTTATATATAACGAAGTCGCAGGTGAAGGCTAGTCTATACTTACTATTTATAATAAGTCCGTAAAAGAAGTCGCGTCAGTAACTTGAAAATAAGTTGAGGGTGGGCGAATATAAACGATACTGAACACAAAAAAAAAGTTTTTGGTCAAACTTTCTGTATGTATGTCCGGATTTAATTCGAAAATTACTGGTCGGAATGCAACAAAATTTGGTATGGGGGTAGTTTATAACACTGGGCAATATATAGGCTACTTTTTATCCCGAAAAAAAAAACAAGTTTCCCGTGGGAACGATATTACCGCATTCTATGCGGACGAAGTCGCGGACAGAAGCTAGTATTTAATATTTTTATGACTGTTAAGTAGGATATAAAGTTCGTTAAAAAGTAAATTAAATTCTTACCTACTTCCAGCCGAAGAGGCTTTTCCGAGATCCCGTGGTATTTTAATGAGATACCTACGGCTGTCTTGTTTCTGTTTTCTTTGAGAAATTGGGTATATTTACTTTTCTTTCTGTCCCTTGCCGTAGGAAAAACACGGACTTTAGCCTCGGATGGGCGTTTTCAAAAAATAAAACTAGATAAGTATGGCACGACACAACTTAGAAGACGCGCGGTGAAGCACTTAAGCCGTTGACTCAGAGCCTTGCAGATTATTGCTTAATCCACGCGCCTTCTAACTTGTGTAAACCTGTACCTAACTATTGATATTCTATAATAATTCATTAAATAGTTTAATTAGTAGTTTAAAATCGATTGAGCTGAATTCTGGCATGCAATTTAATAATAAGATAAAGTGTTTCTTTCCTGATAAAGCCTTTTTGGGTGTGAATATAATGTAGCGGTTTTATCACAATTTTATTTATAAAATCTAAACGATGGTATAAAAGATAACGAAGGAAACTTATTTAAAACAAAAACTCTGCATGTCGAAGCTCTCATGGTAATGCAAGTTATAAATTTATTATTTTTATTTTTAAAAGCGTAGCATTCACTCTAAACAAGTGAGTAGGTAGGTATTTTTTCGCTAAAGTATAGCCAATATCCATCTAACATGGTAATCGAACCCGCATCCCTGGGGAAATCAAGCAGGTGAATACCGATCGAAAATTGTATTAGGAATGTTATTGTAAGTAATCGTCGGAAAATACCCCTTAAGTGTATATGGTTAGGTCACAATATACCTTCGGACATGGTTGCGTGACTGGTGTCTGCTGAATCATTATTATCATATTAATTTCCAAGATTTCTTTTTTGTGTAATTATTACCGTATATAATATTATTATTTAACATAATACCTGCTACATAATATCCGAAACAGCTAGTGTGGAAAATATCGAGATAAAACAAAAATAAATATCAATTTATAAAATCCGTTCCGTCTCATTAAATAAAGAGTGCTTCTAGAAGCACTCTCTCTACAAGCACTCTCTATCTATCTAGAAGCACTCTATCTAGTTAGATTCAAAAACGCACTTTGGATCAGGTCTGAATTAAACTGATCATTGATTCTAATTAAAAATAGCATTTTGGTCGCGTTGTTTCAACAAAAAAAAAGCAACCGTCTATTTTGTCACGTATCTCCAATTGACTCCAGTACTCAGTAAAACACAACGCTCAAATGTGACTCAAACAGAAACTGGCCAAATGCTCCGTTAATTCCTATTACGTCCTTCACACGTGAGCATAAAGCTAACATCTAGACGTCCTTCGCAGTGAAGCAAGGTAATTTGTGTGAATTTCATAAAAATGGTGAAAATGGTAAGATAGGTATAGTTAATTAAAAATAGTATGTTGGCAAATATAAATACTTTATATTTGCTCATAGACTATTCTTTAACTTTAAAATTAGGTACCAGAGCGACCAAGCATTTGGTAAGGTGAAAATAGCTGAAAATGAGTTTTCTGGATGTGAAACCTAGCTAAGTAGATTGATTTTTCTCCTCCACTTAATCCTATATTGCAAAGATATACTTGGGTGAATCAACTTTTTCATGCCCATAGTTGCCATGGTTACTGTCCCCTGGACCACTTTTTAAAACTGCTATTCGGTGGGTTTAAATACACTAAATGTGGGGTTTCTTTGCCATTTTCAATCCTTTCCCTAATGAAGCACTTCCTAAGCGTCTTAGAATTCTATATTGTAACAGGTTTTCTAAGAAACCCCTCTCATTTTGTCCCCTGGACAACGGGACAGAATAACAACAAGAAATAGTTGATTGACCCTAAGTGGGTGACCCTAAAAAATATATCGACAAAATAAGTACCTTTAAATTATAAGTCGCAAGCTACTTTTATCTCAATCGATATTCCCTCATGCCTAAGGTTTTCCCGTGGGTATTATCGCAGTAGGTAGGTACACTTTCTCTGCTTCCTGGTCATAAATTAGGGAATTTATGAAGAACCAATTAAGTGCTAATAACGAGTTTATAAAAATCTGTTATTATAACCTTCCGCGAGACCCGGAAGTTAAGTTATTATTAGCAACTTCCTTGAGTAAACAAGTTGGGCTTAGGTGCTTTTATTATGATAGGCCGATCTTGCCGTTTGGTCGACCTTCCTGAACTCCAGTAAATGTTAAGCCCAATTCAATCAATAATTGGTATTTATTTTAAGCTTATCCTTGAAATTCTGAAATGTATAATAGGAGTAAGATTCTTTCCTGATGATAAGTGAAATGTTTTCTTTTGAAAAGTAACATCAGCTGCTCTTCAGACGAAGAATGAAATATGAAAAGTTCATTTCAGTATATTTTAGTTTAACTAATAAATAGAGCGGAAATAAGTGAAACAGATATCTAATTAGATTTTATTTTAGTTATTTTTAAGTAGTTTTAATACTTGTTAAATGAAGGATAAGATAAGATAAAATACAAAGAGAGTTTTTAAATATTTCCGAATCGTCCTTAGGCGTGGTGTGAAATAGGGATGACGACAGGGTGAAGCAATCGAAATTCTAATTAGTCCGTCAGTCAGGTAATAATAAAAAATATTAGACACGTATTTTTTGTTTTATCAAATTAACAAAGAAAGGCTAAGTTAAAACGCATTAAATTTGGAGAGTGGGGGCTAACTACGTCACCGTTAGGTATAAATCGTACCTAACCGTGACGTCACGCGACATTTCAACTCAATATATCTCCGTATAAGTTTGATTACGTGAAAAAAGAAAAAATACGTGTCCAATACTTTTGAATAATCTTCCTGATGGACTAAGGAAAAAAAAGTTGTCGTCATCCCTATTATAGCTGATTTCTGTGGGTAAAATATCGTCTCCACTTTTTGCTTCACCCCGCATAAATAGATAATGATATTCATTACATCAACGTGTTATTTCTGTACCTGACGACATTCTTTACCATGATTGTCATCGTTTCCCGAACCGCTTTGTCACCGATCGTCCATTCCGGCGCATCCATCATGCACGACTCGTTGGCTTGGCTCGCGGCCGTTGACCCCGGCTGACTACCCGCTGGAGGGAAATTGTTCGTGGCTACAATATCTACTATATTACCTACAGAGCACAGGGAATTCCGAAAATATTAGCTAAAACTAAGGGCCGAAAGGACATCTAATACCATTACGGAAAAATCACTTTAGTTTTTTTTTTAATCATTTAGTTATTTTCGGTTTTCAACATTTTGCCAGTTTCTTATAATGTCCTCGATTTTCTCCTCGAGTTCTCAAGTCGTTTTTAAAATACTAAGACATAGTTTACGTAAAAGCCTCCTTTTTGACAAGATTTTGTTATATCAGAAATTCGCTACGGTGAAACAAAAAACTGCAATGAAATCTAAGACACTTTTACTAAGGGTGGTATTTTAGTCGGTATTTTATCCCTTGGCTTTGTTTTTAGGACATACTATGTATATAACTCGGATGCTGTGACGTGAATCTCAACGAGAATCGCAGGTGCCAAATAGCGGTGGAAGTGCTAGCACTTGTTGATTTCCAGTAAGGAGATAAAGGCAGCCGGTGAAATTACTCTCATGTATAGCTCAGAGGCATTCCGTCTTAGGGCCTTATCCCCTTTGCGAGCGTGTTTTGTATGGAAGCGAACACGCCGCGAGTTCGCCGCGTACGAGTTTTGTATTGAAAAACGCTTTCAACTCGCTCGCAAATCGCAAGTGGGATAAGGCCCGTAGGCCTCAGAGTAGGCAACGCATTTGTAATCTTTGATTTGTATGTATTAAAGAAGCGAACAGAGAGATTGACTGCAGTGACCGCTTACCATCAGGTGGCCTATGTGCTTGGTAGCCTACCGAAAAAAAAAACTGCGCCGTCTTTCGCTTCAAGGCACGCTCAGTGAAGCCTCAACGCCGTCCGAAGCTCTTTTTTTCCTTTTCACTGTTCTTCACTATTGGTACATATCGAGGTTAATAAGGAGATTTCATCGGAAGCAAGATTGGAATCGGAGTATATAATAGTACATTACTACAGAGGCCGGGAAGGAGGAAGTTGCAGGCCGAGTATTTATATATGACCGAACGAAGTGAGGCCGGATAGTTACGAGGCCGACAACTTCCATTCCCCGCCGATGTATGTATAGTGCTTTTCTCAAACATGCAATGAAATAAATAAATGTTTTTTTTATAGCTGTATTGGCAGAATGTCATAGCGAACCATAGTGTAAATATTGCTTGTAGCTTTTTTTAAATGGCGGAATGCCAAGATGTCACAAATATATGAAATGGAAATTAAAAAAAGTGAGTTGCCGGCCTTAGCCTTGCAGGCTAAGGCTGTTTGTATGAAATCTCATTATAGACCAATTGTCTAGCCACGCCTGAAACGTGATACTTCCCAGGCTAATAAGAAGAACATAATATCAATATTTCATTGCATGTTTGAGAAAAGTTACTTATACCTTAATTTTTTTTCGCATTCGTAGATATTTAAAAATGCTCCTACCTAGTTTAAGTGCGTCCCCACTATTGGGCTATATAGAGCTAGGACGCAAGCAAACACGTCACCTCAATTTGGGCCAGCGATCGGGACAAGGAATAATACTGTAGGAAAATGATTGATGGCGCAAAACATGCCTCACATTTTAAACGGCGCCAAAAATCTGTCGCCGTGGACGAAAGATCGTGTTTGAGCACGAAAAATACCTAGATGTATTGGTACCGGCACTTATTTATGTTCGCTTTTTTATGTCTTACAATCATCATCATCATCATCATCATTTCAGCCGAAAGACGTCCACTGCTGGACATAGGCCTCCCCCAAGGTTCGCCACTCCGACCGGTCCTGTGCTACTTGCTTCCACCGGTTTCCCGCGACCTTCACGAGGTCGTCGCTCCATCTTGTTGGAGGCCTACCGACAGCTCGTCTCCCGGTTCGCGGACGCCACTCGAGAACTTTCCGGCCCCATCGGCCATCAGTCCTGCGAGCAATGTGCCCCGCCCACTGCCACTTAAGGTTCGCAATTCTTCGGGCTATGTCGGTGAACCCAGTTCTGCTGCGGATATCCTCATTTCTGATTCTATCACGCAGAGAAACCCCGAGCATAGCCCTTTCCATTGCCCTCTGAGTGGCTTTGAGCCTTCTTATGAGACCCATCGTGAGCGCCCACGTCTCGGAACCATAAGTCATCACATCTTACTATATTTGATTGAAAATATAATCACAGTAATTATTTTTCACACTGTATACTCGTATACTTATAATTAACATGTACAATCTTCAAAATGATTCTTCAAAGTAGGTACTATGGTAGTAAAAGAAGATGGCAGAAGAAGCACGAAATTAGGATTAACAAAATTAAAAAAGCGGCCAAGTGCGAATTGGACTCGCCCATGAAGGGTTCCGTAACATAATATAAAAGTTCTTGTAGTTCGTTGTAACTTTGATCAATGTTTTAATAATAGTGTAAGGTAAATTGCGGTTTACGATTTATGACGTATTAAAAAAAATACTTACTAGATCTCGTTCAAACCAATTTTCGGTTGAAGTTTGCATTTAATGTAAGTACATTAAATGCAAACTACATCACATTTTTTTTTTAGTTTTATCATTCTCTTATTTTAGAAGTTACGGGGGGGGGGGGGGCACACATTTTACCACTTTGTAAGTGTCTCTTGCGCAAACTAAACAGTTTAGAAAAAAAAAAAGATATTAGAAACCTCAATATCATTTTTGAAAACCTATCCATAGATCCCCACACGTATGGGATCGATATTTTTTTTTTTTAGTTTCAGTTCTAAGTATGGGGAACCCCCAAAATTTATTATTAAAAAAAAATGTTTAAAATCTTAATGCGGTTTACAGAATACATCTACTTACCAAAATTCAACAGTATAGTTCTTATAGTTTCGGAAAAAAGTGGCTGTGACATACGGACGGACAGATGGACATGACGAATCCATAAGGGTTCCGTTTTTTGCCATTTGGCCACGGAACCCTAAAAATAGGCTTTATTGGCTTGGTCATGTGGAAAGGTGAATGAGAGAAGAGTGATAAAAGTATACATGACAAATGTTAATGGAGTTGATGAAAAAGAAAGGCCGAGGCGAATGTTCTTGGATCAAATTCAAGACAAACTGACTAAAGGCCAAGTAGTATTCGGTAGTAGTTAGTATTCTAAACCGAGGAGCATGTACAGTCAGCAGCAGAAGTAGATAAGCTGTCCAGGTGTTCAAAATGACCTACACACGCCCTTAACGTCTTAAGAATAAGGTCGTGTGTAGGTCATTTTGACCACCTGGACAGCTTATCTACTTCTGCTGCTGACTGTACGTACGTATGTATGCGGAACGGAATGAAAATTGATATTAAAGCGTGAAAGGTATGTCAGAGTTGTAGCAAATGGAAGGAAATAAAATTCTCTGATTCAATTTAAATGTACAGTAATAGTGTATCTAATTGTTGAATGTTGTACTACTTACACTGTCCTATATTTCTTACATAAAAATTAATTTCAAAAGGAACATAAACTACTACGAGTAGTCAATCTATCTTCTCTATACATAAAATAAAGCTAAATAGGTTCGAAAGTCCGAAAAAAGTTTGCTGGGGATACTTAGAATCGATAACAGAACACATTCCAACAGTTTTTAGAATTTTTATCTGTTTGCCTGATTATATGTTTGTGTGTTTGTCAGTTTATGTGTTTGTCTGTTTATTTGACCGCGCATCACGTAAAAACTACTGGACCGATTTTGATGAAATTTGGTATGAAGATAGTGGGAGTCCCGAGAAAGAATATTGGCTATTTTTTTCCCGGAAAAACGTATAGTTCCCGCGGGAGCGGGATAACCGAACTCTACGCAGACGAAGTCGCGGGTAGAAGCTAGTATTCATATAAATTGTAACGGAACAGTTTCAATACTGAATCAGGCTCGTCTCGGGACCTGGTTCTAATTGCACAAATTGCACCCATTTCCTTAATTGGAAAGTGAAACTTAAATAGTTATTTCTGCGTCAAGCTCGGGATCGGAGTTGAATAGAAAGAACGCTTTCTCCAAATTAGAATTGCAAGTTTTACTCACTGCTAATGTAAAAACAAAATGGGTGGAAATCAATATGAGTGCTTAATACCTAGGTGCTTGGTTAATTAACTAAGAATGATGAGTGAACAAATAATGGAATTATACCTACAGTTAATGATGAATTTCTCAGCTATGTAACAGAGTTGCTGCCAGGAGATTGAGTAGAATTTGACACTAGATTTTTGGAAAAAACAATACACCTCCTTGTAGCTTATAGTTATGAGCAGAAGCGAATAAAATAAAATAATAATTATTCTATTCTAAATATCTACTCTTTTTGAAATTATTTGTTATCTTCCTTGTATTTCTGTAATTTATTTCTAATATTGATGCACCTACTCATTTTTCTTTCTGTTTGGCCTTATGGTTGACTGGTAGAGAATGCCTTCAGGCATTAAGTCCGCCAATTGTATACATTTTGTATGTGCAATGAAGTTTAAATAAATAAATATATTAATTACTAAGTCAAACATTTTAAGCGAGAGACCTCATCATGTTCTTATTGACATGTATTAATGAACTCTTTTATACATGATGTATTTCATTATTTATTAACATTTTGAGACTGTCGACATCTATGGAATTTATATTTATTTGACAATGGAGGCCATCTCCATAATATTTTTTTTTTCTGGACCCTTGGAGACTATACATCTCTAAGATCTTAGATTTAAGTTTAAGTTAGGGACTATACATCCCTTCAATGTAATTGTAGTACGTACCGATATGTATATTTTATACATGTTATGTAAATGTTATAACTATGTGTAAATTTTGAAAAAAGGCCTTCTGCTTGAGTTTGTTGCGGCGCTTCTTCTCAAGCAATGGGTCTAGGAAGCGCTAGTAAATTCTTTTCTGACGTGTAAAAGTGCCCCTATGTGGCCAATTTGCTGAATAAATGATTGAATTTTGAATTGAATTTTTTTGAATTTTGAAATAATGAAATGTAAGGCACTACGTAAAACTTGAAAAAATGCCGTGTAACTTTTCAACAAAGAACCATTATAGCTCGAATGTAAGCCAAAATTAAATGTTCATAGGGAACTAACAATCCTTATAAATACGCTCCAGCGCGCCTCGCGGGAAATCACCCGCTTCAACCAATGAATTGAAAATTAGCGTGACATAAATAGCGCTGAGGTTTTTCACGCAACGCCGACGTCTTTTAATATTAGAAGGTTTATTGTCGATTCAATAATAAGGTATACCTACATATAGTTACTGTTTGGTTTCTACACCCACATTAAAAACAGCTTAGGATATTGGTTTGACCTATAGGTTTTCTTTCCACACTGAGTTCGTTATGTTGAGAGTTTGTACTTAGTCCCAATACAATAATGAACACCACACAATCAAGGAACATTACAGACATAATGTAATTACACAAAAGGTATGGCGTATGCAGGCGGTCTTATCGCTTAATAGCTATCTCTTCCAGACAACCTTGGGACAGTGGAGATGAAGAAAAACAAACTAGGTTGGTAGGCGATGCTCTACACAAACACAAAATGTAATAAACATACTTAATAGTACATTACAGACCTAGGGTGGTGAATTCGTTAATATCCCAGATCGCAGGTTTCTGTGGCCCGAACCGAAGGTGAGGGCCATAAATATGCGATCTGGGGCTTTACGAATTACCGCCCGTGGTTTGTCAAAAGTTTTACGTCTTGCCTTGGCCAAGAAGTGAGATTTTCTCTCCGCGTAGCGGGAAGAAAATCTCACTTTACGGCCAAGGGTGATGTAAATACATTTACACATAAGAATACCTACATAAACTTGCATGCATAGACATAAATAATACTTCGTATGGACCCGGCCTAACGTAGATACATGTCATGTTTCCCCACTTCATTGGTGTCCAATCCAAAGTTAAACTTATATCGTGACACTAAAGCTGGGTCACATTTTTTCAACAACGAGACGAGTTTTTAGATACTGAGAAACAGTTTCGAAATAAGTTTTTTAAAAACGCTTATTGTCACGCACGCTCGGTGACAGAACTTTGGATTGGACACCGTGCAAGTGGGGACATATTACGTGTACGTTAGACCGGGTCTATATTATTTACGTCTATGCTTGCATGTAAATAAGTAGATAACAGCCAAATAAATCTCTATTTATGTCTATTTCGGAAGTCGGACTTGGTTCACTATGTCGGCCAAACTATGTACTTTGGGGTGAAGTTATGTTGGCGTTGGATCTTAGTTTGTCCTCGTATACACCGAACGTGTTAGCATTAGGACAAAAATGTCTGAGGACCTGGGCGACCGAGCTTCGCTCGGGTGATAAAAAAAAGTTAATCTAAAAAAACAAAAAACCCAACTGCGTAAAAAACTAAAAAGAAAAAAACAAGACTACTTAGTTCAGTAGTAGCTAGGATTATGTTAAGTAATATTTACCGTCGCCATCAGATATATGGTAGCGAACAATGTGATCATAAATATCTGGACACGATCTTACTGTCAAGACGTTAGACTACATGCTCAGATATTTCTGATCATTCTTGCTTGCTCATATTACTTGTAATCTCCCATTATTTGTAACATTTTAACCTAGATTTTAAATGGGTCCCGACTGTAGGCATCTTTAGATTCCTCAATAGCAATCAATATTTGATTTATGTTAGTGTCGAACATGAAATTATTTCCATGGTGTCATTTCTCAGTAGGTACGATCGCCATTAGACGTACATACTCATACGTACCCGGCTCAAAGCTACATAAGCCTGACCCTTCGCAAAAATGCGTGTACCTAAATCAACCACAGCTCGGTCCAAGGTAGTTCCTTGTAGCTTATGTACAGTAACACCCCAGCACAATATCAATGGCAACATTTTCCGTTCTTTTTATTTACGGGTGCTGACCAGAAGAATTGGCAACTATATATTCTTAATAATTCATTAGGTTATTTTTCGCTATGCTAAGTAGATAAATAACACTATTAACACTCCAAATGTAATAATATGACAATAGGGATTAAAATTCTTCAAGTCAACCGATAGATGGCGCTACTAGTACTACATTAGAGTATTAGGTAGCTATTTTATTTATTTACGAGCGCTGAGTACTGACTAGTGTAATTGGTACCTATAATCACTTAGGTTATATTTCACTGTATTATTAGGTAGGAGCTGTCGGTAGGCCTCCAACATGATGGAGTGACGACCTTGTAAAGGTCGCGGGAACGCGGTGGATGCGAGTGGCACAGGACTGGTCTGAGTGGCGCGCCTTGGGGGAGGCCTATGTCCAGCAGTGGACGTCTATCGGCTGAAATGATGTATTAAGTAGGTAAATAACACTATTGACACTTTAAATGTAATAACGGGACTAAAAGTCTTCAAGTCAACGGATAGATGACGCTACTGGTACACTACATTGCACATGCGTACGTACTTGATTGAAGTTTGAGATTTATGAAAAACATTATTATTATTTTATAGTCGTCGTGACCTGCTCGAAGACTCGTTGGTCTAGATTATTTCCTGTGTTGCTAATTCGAACGGGTTTACTACTGGGTGGGTAGGTACCTACTTTACGTGGTTAGTAAAGGAACTTTGAATCCTTATAAATCATAAACGGTTCTTTTGTCTGAAAAATGGTCAAAGAAACCTAATAATGATTTTTAAATACCTATTCAACGATACCTCACATGCCATAGTTGGTCGACTTTTATTTTGTACAATATGGCCTCTGCGGGGCCTCTGGTGGCCGCCATTTTGAATTTTGAATAATTTCATATCTTCAGTGACACTCGCGCAATTCAGACGAATCGATTGACGTATGATTCATTAAAATCGACCCACGCGTTTGATCTCTAGTGTGCCACAAAGGAACAAACATACATACATACATACATAGACAGGTAAACACATAACCCTCCTTTGCGGTGCGCAGTCGGGTAAAAATAGCTAAAACCAAGTTTTCTGAGATATGAGGCCTAGCTAGATCGATTTGTCGGTTGTTTTTCTTTTCTCATTCTCCACTTTCCTAAGGTTGACTGGAAGAGATCGCTGCTTAGCGATAAGTCCGTCTGTTGTTTACCTATTAACTGTGTATCCTTTCTGTATTTCCTGTGGTTTGTATATGGTGTTCAATAAAGAGTATTGTTGTTGTGGTTTGTCGTCCCCGTAAACCCGTATGCTCCAAATTTCGTCCAAATCATTAGAGTCGTTTCTGAGATCGCTTGGATAAATACATAATACGGATAAACTGATAACTATACTTATTTTTATATAAATTCTCAATGAAATGATGAGATTGTTTTAAGCTGAAGAATCAAACTAAGTAGGTACCTACTGGTTTTCTTGCCTTTCTTTTAGGTTTTTTTTTTTTTTTTTTATTACAAATGGGCTTGCGTTTGACCCTGATCACACCTGATGGAAAGTAATGATAGGGTCTAAGGTGGAACACGCTTACCCAGAAGATGCCTATTCACTCTAGACTTGAATACACCAAGATTATAGGAGCTGGGGAACACACACGCAGGGAGGGAATTCCATAGTTTAGCAGTGCGAACAAGAAAAGATTTAGAGCATCGCTTTGTACGACTCATGGGAAACTCAACCACATGAGGATGGAAACCCTCCCGTCGTCTAGTAGTCCGATGATAAAAGGTAGACGGTGGTATAAGGTCGTGAAGTTCCTGAGCGCACTCTCCATAATACACCTTGTAAAAAACCGACAGACAAGCAACTCTACGCCGATGCTCCAAGCTTTGAAGCTTGGTTCCAACGAGCGTATCGTCGCCAATCATCCTTCTTGCTCGACGGTCTACCGAGTCCAAAGCATCCAGCTGATACTTTGCAGAGCCATCCCAGAGGTAACTACAATATTCCATACACGACCGAACTTGTGCTTGGTATAAATGGAGCAACTGTTCCGGTGTGAAGTACCGCCGCACCTTTGAGAGGATGCCAAGCTTTTTTGCAGCTGTTTTCGCTTTGGACATGACAGACCGACCAAAGCTCAAGTTAGAGGATATGTCCATACCCAACAGCTCTAAATGGTCGGACAAAGGCAAAGGTGTATTTTGGAGAGTTGGAGTCAGACCAAGCGGACTCTTTTTGGCAGAAAACAGACACGCCTGTGTTTTACTAGCGTTGAACTGCACAAGATTGGCATCGCCCCAGTCAGACACTACCCCAAGTGCTGAGTTCAACCGCTCAATCATAGCCTCTCTAAGGGAAGTGATCTCGGCGCTACTTGTGCGAGCGGAGGAAGTGTAACTCTCTGTAACAGTGCTGTCATCAGCGTATCCGAAGACACCTGGACAAAGAAGGTCGTTAATATGCAGCAAAAAGAGTGTTGCAGAGAGGACAGACCCTTGGGGTACACCAGCATTTATAGCCAATAGATCGGAAGAGCAGCCATCAATGACCACTCTTATCGATCGTTCACCTAAGAAGTCTGAGATCCAGTCGCACAAAGCAGCGGGAATTCCAAACGAAGGAAGCTTGCTCTTAAGGGCCCCGTGCCAAACCCTGTCGAAAGCCTTCGAAATGTCAAGAGAGACCGCAATGGCCTCGCCATGACTCTCCAAGGCTTGGCCCCATATGTGAGTGACATACCCAAGAAGATCACCGGTTGATCGATCACGTCTGAAACCGTACTGACGATCGCTAAGTAGACCGTTGTCTTCGAGGTATGTCAGGAGCTTATTGTTGAGTACACGCTCCATGCTTTTACAAAGAATGGAGGTGACTGTTATGGGTCTATAATTGGCAGGGTCAGCACGACTTCCCTTCTTGGGCACAGGTTGCACATTAGCAAGCTTCCAGGACCTCGGAACTTGCCCCTTTTCGAGAGAGAGGCGAAACAGGCGTGTCAGTATAGGAGCCAACTCAGGCGCACAGTTGCGCAACACCACTGCTGGAATGCCATCAGGACCACTAGCTTTGTTGACATCTAGAGTACGGAGTATTCTAAGAACCTCTTTCTGTTTAATACGTACCTCAGACATGACAGAATCACCTGGAGGTAAAACAGGAGGTGTTTTTTTTCCAGCATCCAGACGGGAATTACTTGCAAATAGACTAGCAAACAAGTTTGCTTTATCTAATGCGGTGTGAGCCAGGGTACCGTCAGGCTTTTGCAGTGGTGGAAGAGTTGGGCGACAAAAACTCGACTCAACCGCTTTGGCTAAGGACCAAAAAGCTTTACTACCCATTGGTTGCGATGCAATCTTAGCCCCAATACGGCTTATACGGTCAAATCGAGCCCGCTTGAGTACCTTTTTGCAAGATTTGGCTGCTTTATTGAACGCCTTCTTTTTATCGCGGCAGTCTGACGCTTTAAGAGACCGCGCCTCGGCCCAGGCTTTGTACGCTGATTGCTTAGCCACTTCAGCGGCGGAGCATTCAGCATTGTACCACCGAGGATGGCTCGAGCTGAGGGGAATGTCAGAATATGGAATGAAATATTCCATAGCCCGACCCAAGACACCAGCAACAGCATCTGCACAAATTGAAGGGTCAGAAGAGTTGAAACAAGTTTGAAGCCAAGGATAAGATGCGAAAAAGTGGCGCATTTCATCCCAATCAGCTGACCTGTATCTCCACACCCGCCTGGTACCTCGTGGACTGGTATCCGGGGGGGAAAAAAGGGACACAGATTTAACCAGACAGTGATCAGAGCTACCCAAAGGGGCAGTCACTGTGACGGAACAGCTGTCTGGATCAGTTGTCAGTAGAAGATCGAGGCAATTAGGTGTATGGCTGTCAACATCAGGTACACGGGTAGCCTCGTTTACCAACTGGGTAAGATTATGCGACACTGAAAAATTAAACGCCTCCCTACCCGCGTGATCGGTATCCCGGTAAGGAAAGAGCCAATCTCGGTGGTGAGCGTTGAAATCGCCAAGTACCACCAGTTGGGCCGACGGGTAACGATGTTGAGCTGATTCCGCCATTACACTAAGGTACTCAAAAAGTTTGGTCGTTTCCTGATCGCCACTGTGCGAACGGTAAACACACGCATAAATATTTTTCGTGGTACCAGTGTCCACCAAAATCCACATAACAGAAAAATCTGGTGTTTCAAGATTACGAAGACGCTTGATACAAATGTCATCTCGACCGTACAAACACACGCCAGCACGAGGAACAAATTTATGTTCAAGCGTGTACCCAGGATAGCATAAGTACGCCGAGTCAGAAGGAGATTTGATCTGCGTCTCCGTGACAAAGAGCAGGTGGGGCTTACTGGTCTCTAGGTGGTGATGGACCGCTACGAGATTAGAGTGCAAACCACGAATATTGCAGAAATGCACTTGAAGTGACAGGACGTGCTTCCGCTGTAAAACCCTTTTCCTTGTTTTTGCCTTCATGATGATTTTGGAAGAAGTGAAAGAGGCAAGAGGAAGGCAGTTGAATATACCAAGTACCGCCACCCACAGTCACTACTAATGCTGCCGTGCTGATGAGGACTCACCTGGAGACCGCGGGGACGCCCGAACCCCCCCAGAATGGCCATCGGGTCCTGTCATCCGGTCGCCAACCGGCACGATGGAGCATTATGGGATTTTTCGCGAGTTGGCGGGGCAGCCTTTCATAGATGGCTATGTATAAACACTTTGAAACAATAAATTAGACTCTTAATTCACAGGCTTAACTAAGTCCCTCCCTAATAAATCATCTAAGCCAACTTTTGAGTCCATTAAATTGCGTAGCTTGGAAAAATAATTTTATTTATTTTACTTGACTCGGAGATTTTTATAACATTTTTGGCAAGATGGTGGACAATTTGTCTAATTTCCTCTTAATTTTGATTTATTACGGGATCTTGTAATATTTTCCCTTAAAAATATTCTGATATAATATGATAGGTTTCCATTTACAAAACTGAAAGTGATTTTAATATTTTAGTAATTTTATTTTCAAATTCGTCTTTATTGTATTTACTTATTACATATATTATAAAGTATACGAGTAGTAGCTACTTAACATATACGACACAGCCATACAACTACCTACAACTACAACAGCCTATTTACGGCCCACTGTTGGGCACAGGCCTCCTCTCTTCACGAGAGGGTTGGGCTATAGTCCCACCGCGGGCCCAGTGCGGATTGGGGACTTCACAGACATCCTTGAATTACTTCGCAGATGCGTGCAGGTTTCCTCACTATGTTTTCCTTCATCGAAAAGCTCATTGGTTAATTCTAATTGAATTTCGCACATAAGTAAACTTATATTTTTCTGATAATGGCTCGAATTTTCACACACACATTTTGTAGTTCTGTTTTGGTACTTTGGTCCTGTAATTTGGCCAGTTCTTGCTGCGCCTGGAGCGTGGGTTCGAATCCCGCAGGGAGCAAACTTGTGCGTGAGTTGGGCGTGTTTGTTCCGGGACAAACAGTATTAATAATTAAACAGACTTCTCTATACGAATTATATTGTTGTTTAATGGGAGCAGGTTTCATAAGTGAGTTTCAAAATGTCAATAAACTTGACTTCAGAGGCGGCCTTAGGGGGGGGCGAAGCGGGCAACCGCCCGGGGCCTCGCGCTTGTAGGGGCCTCGCGCAGGCCTACGATAACCCAAGTTGAAAAAAAATCTAATCAAGTATTTAGTAATCTGTGCTAACACACCACACTACAGAGCGCTAATTCATGTGTTCACAGTTTAGGGTTTAAGGATTTCCGTATTTCATTTCTGATTTCATTAATTGCCGTTATCTTCAGGCAGCCGTGTCGTGCGTGTCCTTTGGATAGTCTCTGTCTTTAAACGAACGATAATATTCGTTCTTAAATCGTAAATAACATAACATAAAATACGGGGTCAAGCAAAACGTTGTGACGATATTTTACCCATAGAATCAGCTATCGATTCTAAGCATGTTTTTTAGGTTTTAAAATTGTTTTTTTTTTTGGTAAAAAAGAAATTGCATGGGTTTCAGGTATCGCCCAAAGTGCACAAACAAATAGGGAGGAAACGTGGTGATATTTTAAATGTAATGTAAAAAAGAATAAAAAAAAACCCTTATTTTTTTATGATTAAAGAAAACACCAAATATCTCCGCGCCTAAGGGTCGTATTGACTTTTAATCAGCGGGATTATAAACACAATGCGTTAGTCATGTTATTTAAATTTAAAAATGCGAAAAACAAATCAAAGTTATAAAAAAGGAGCCTTTTTACCGTGGAAATACAGCCATTTTGTATTTATAGCTCTATTTTAATTTGTGTATTATTATTTTTTACATCTACTGTTATAAGAATATTCTTAATTGTTAAATTCACCCCATTTAATAATCACAAAATAGTTTCTCGTTAGTCGTTAGTTAGTCGTTTTTTTCTATTTTTTGCAATGATTACTACTACTACTACTACTACTACTACTACTACTACTACTACACTGCTGGGCACAGGCCTCCTCTCATCACGAGACGGTTTAGGCTATAAGTAGTCCCCAAGCGAAGCCAGTGCGGATGATTCCTCGATTTATTCAAAATTAAGATAAATAATGAAAAAAGTATTACGGGTTTTTTTTAAAATTATTTTTTTCATCGATAAAATATCTTCAAGTTTCATCCCAATTCGTTAGTGCCAAGTAATACTATGAATACCAAGATATTTTTCCGCTATCCAAAAACAATGGTTTAAGGCAAAAAATTCAAGAGCCTATCCAATGACGCCCGCCCAACATCATGGAAACGTGGAAAAATAAATAACATCCCCACTTTAGGTATGACAAAAAAAACAATTGCTGATCATGACCAATCTACGTTAGTCATGAATTTTTACATTGCGCCAGACTAGGGCCTCGCAATGGTCTATTCGCCCGGGGCCTCGCAAGCGCAAAGGCCGCCTCTGCTTGACTTTATTTCCTCATTTCAGCGATACTGGCTCAAACGCATTTTCTATATTTATTGACGACTAGCGGTGCCCGCGACTTCGTCTGCGCAGGATTAGTATTTCGAGTAGCTTATATACACAATATCTTTATAAATTGTAGCCTATGTGTTATTCTGATGTATAAGCTATATTATTGTAAAGTTTAATTAAAATCCATTCAGTAGTTTTTACGTGAAAGTGTAACACACATCCATCCATACTTAGTAGGATAACTGAACAGAAAAACAGGCTCGAAAAACCTCCACTTACCCATGTTCCCAGCTCAGCCGTAAAACGCTAAGTTGAGAATTTATTGGGCCATATTTTAATAAACCTTCCACAGTGGCTTGATTTATCGCAGTTCTGCAAGTCGTCAATCATGGGCATTGATTAGTCATCCTAACGACTGAGGCATGGCTCGGCATGCGACAAAACTTGCAAGTTTAACTTGTGAAAAGTTTACCTTCATTTTCCAGGGCAGGGGAAAAGTAGGCAAGAATATGGATAAAGGGTTTATTTATTTATTATTTATTTATTTAAACTTCTTTGCACATACATAATGTATACAGTTGGCGGACTTAATGCCTAAAGGCATTCTCTACCAGTCAACCATAAGGCCAAACAGAAAGGAAAATGAGTAGGTGCATCAATATCAGAAAGATACTACAGAAATAGGTACTAGGAAGATAACAAATACCCCGACATAGCCCGAAGAATTGAGAACCTTAAGTGGCAGTGGGCGGGGCACATTGCTCGCAGGACTGATGGCCGATGGGGCCGGAAAGTTCTCGAGTGGTGTCCGCGAACCGGGAGACGGGAGATGTCGGTAGGCCTCCAACAAGATGGAGCGACGACCTCGTGAAAGTCGCGGGAAACCGGTGGAAGCAAGTAGCACAGGACCGGTCGGAGTGGCGAGCCTTGGGGGAGGCCTATGTCCAGCAGTGGACGTCTTTCGGCTGAAATGATGATGATGATGATGATGATGATGATGAAGATAACAAATAATTTTAAAATAGGATAAATATCAGTTGTAAGAGAGAGAGGATCAACCGCAGAATATGTACCTATAGTACAACTCTTTCAACTGCGGCTAACTTGTAAGCATAGAAAAAATAAGGTAAACCTAGAAAGACAAACTTCAAACAAATCAGCGTACGCCTGAAATAAGTGCTAAATGCGATATTAGAGGTCGCTGCCTAGGTACCCTGCATATAAATTTGAACTCCATGAGCAACATCTAGATGGCGCTGTACAGGCAAAGAATGAAAAGTTGCAGCGCCCTGGCTATTTCCAATGTACGCCGTAATGTAAAGATTGTCAGTCTAATTGTCAGCGAAGTTTAAATAAAAGATTGTAAATTGAGTTGACTTCAAATATTAAGATAAAGATAAAGATAAAAGATAAAAAACATTTATTCAAGTAGGATTTTACAATCACTTTTGCATCGTCATTATGTACAGTTTGATGTAGTTATCATTAAAAACATACCGTTATCCGCTGCAAGCTTCGTCATTGATTTAGGTACCTACATCTTCTACTTTGTATCACACTTTTTTTTTTTAATCACACGCACTATATCGAATTTTAACTAAGTCCTTAAGCGCACACATATTTATTACTCCAATTCAGGCCAGGCATTCTTGTCACTTAAATAATCTTCTACACAATAGTAACCTTTGCGCAGCTGAGCACTTTTTTAATATTTTTTAAGTTCCGGGAGGGGCAGGTTCATGGCTTCTCGGGGTAGTTTATTGTAATAAAGAATACATTGACCCATAAATGATCTAAAAACTTTTCTCACACCAAATTTTGGTACTGCTATTTTATGTTTATGTCTGGTGTTGATCATCTTTTTAAAGGAATTCATATTTTTTACGGCATAGATAATGGTTTCGTAAATATATTGTGAGGCCACAGTTAGTATGCCAATCTTTGGAAAAAGTTCCCTTAGAGATTCACGTGAACCCATGTTATAAATTGCTCGTACTGCTCTTTTTTGTAAAACAAAAATTACTTTTATATCAGCGGCTTTACCCCAAAGTAAGATTCCGTATGACATTATGCTATGAAAGTAGGCAAAGTAGACGAGACGAGCCGTTTCTACATTGGTCAGTTGTCTGATTTTTCTAATAGCGAAAGCAGCTGAACTCAACCGGTTTGCTAACAATGTTATGTGTGGACTCCATTGCAAATTTTTGTCCAAAGTTAAACCCAGAAAAAGAGTTTTATCAACTAATTGTAAAGTCTCTCCATTCAGTATTATATTAGTACTCGTAGGTTTTACATTAGGCAGAGCAAACCGTATACATTTAGTTTTTTTGGCATTTAGCATCAGATTGTTAATTGTGAACCATTTTAATACATTTTCAAGGGTTTCATTTATGCTGGTGTAATCTGGCGTATTCCTTTGTACTTAAAATATCAGAGAAGTATCGTCTGCAAATAACACGATCTGACAATCACTTTCAATAAAAAAAGGTAAATCATTAATATATGTAAGAAAGAGAAATGGGCCCAAAATAGAGCCTTGCGGCACACCCAATTTTATCCCAGTACCATTAGACTTACTCCCATTTACTACCACAGTTTGCATTCTATTACTTAGATAAGATGAAAGTATATTTAAAGCTTTTTCACATAAACCGTAGTGCTTTAGTTTCAATACTAATGTCCTATGATCAACGCAGTCAAAAGCTTTGGATAGATCGCAAAATATTCCAATAGCATCACAAGAGTTTTCCCACACATTGTGTATGTGTTTAATAAGCATAGAGGCAGCATCAGTTGTAGATCGGCCCTTTGTAAATCCAAATTGCTGACTGTGCAGTAGTTTATGTTTATCGAAATGTTGCAGTAACTGATTTAAAATTATCTTCTCGAAAATTTTACTGAGCACTGGTAAAATTGATATTGGACGATAGTTAGTTAGGTCGCTTTTATCACCAGACTTGAACAAGGGTATAACTTTAGTGTACTTCATCGAATCTGGAAATACTCCTTCATTTATACAGTTATTAAATATCGATGACAAGTAAGGAGCGATAACATCTATTACATGGCTTACAACTTTTACCGAAGTTCCAAACAAATCTTCAGTATTTTTTAAACTAAGAGTTTTAAATGTTTTAATTATAGTATAATCATCAACTTCATTGAAAACAAAAGTAAATTCACATTTTTGGACGTTTCTATATAGCATAGATTCCGCAAAAATAGGAGATGATTTAAGATCTTTTGTGGTATTAACGGCAATGTTAGAGAAAAAATCTTCAAATGCTAATGCCACTTCAGCGTTATTACTAATAACTTTATCTGTATGTAATATCTGGATCTCAGAATCCCGCTTTTTCAGTTTAGCACTTTCTTGGTTTATAATATTCCATCAATATTATTGGATATCTTTCTATTTATTAATAGAAACACACACTGCAACATGAAACTTTTTTAAGATGCAATCACGAGGACAAATGATTGTGATCCAAAGTCTATCCGCCCCGTTGCAATGCCGTGCGGGAAGCGTGTAACCAAAGCGCGACTGAAACCGCCAGTGTTGCCAACCCGTACCCAATTTTCTCCCCAATTATTTTTCAAATACCCTTAAAACCCCTTAGTATTAGGTAGTCTCTTTAGAAAAAAACTTTTAATTTTACTATACTAGATGTAGTTTAGTGCTAAAATCCTTGCAAAATGGCCTTTAGAAACATTGTTTTTATAAAAAATACTAGAAATTTTCATTATATCCATGTGAGACTTTTCTCATATGTACGCACAAGGTACAGACAGGCTTTGCTCTATTTAAACCCCCTAAAAAAACTGCCCCTAACATTCCCCCTTTTTTTAACTCCTTTCCCCCTAAATTTAGGGGTAATACCCCCAAGTTTGCAACGCTAGAAACCGCCACTAAATCTCGCGTGACTCCAGTTCCGGCAACTTTACCTGCTGCCGAACGAATAAACAGTGATAAATTTTCGACAACGGATTTACAGTTGTCTGGAAATAAATTCAGCTTGGAAAACTAGATCGGGTGATGAAAATCGTTAGTATTGGCAGTGTGCACGACGACAGCGCCCGCTAGCGGATGCGAATTTGACGGCGCAATAAATAGGGTCAAGCAGAACGTTATGACGATATTTTACCCACAGAATCAGCTATCGATTGTAAGCATGTTTTTTTGGGTTTTTTTTTCAAGTTGGTAAAAAATAAATTGTATGGCCGCTTATGGGATTAATGGTGTTAGCATAACCTGAGTCAAAAATAAATTTTTTACTAAGTCAAAAAAAAACCTAATAAACATGCTTAAAATTGATCAGTAGCAATACCATGAGTTTACAGTGACCGTACTCGCTAGCGACTACGCAAACGATTTGTATGAAGAATAGTAGAGCGCCCCTGGCGGTCACTCATTGAACTAAAATTCTTCATACAAATCGTTTACGAAGTCGCTAGCGAGTACGGTCACTGTAAACTCATGGAGTGCTACTGATTCTGTAGGTAAAATATCGTCTCAACGTTTTACTTGACCCTGTCCAACTATTATAGTTTATAATAATAATAATAATAATAAGTTTATGGTCGACTAAAGAGTATAATACTCTTTGGTCCACCATGGAAGTCGTAATTAATGAGCGGAACTACCAAGGTAGGTAACCAAAAAACCAAACCAAAATGCCAAAATGCTTGTATCTCTTTTTATCTAATCTCATAACGAAATAAAATGAAATGATCTTTATTGCCGAACATGTGTTACAAGTTGGTTGGAAACAATAGTACATTACAGACCTAGGGCGGTGAATTCGTCAATGTCCAGATCGCAGGTGTTTGCATACAAATATGATCTGGGACTTTACGAATTATACCGCCCGTTATTTGTCTAAAGTTTTACGTCTTGCCTTGGCCAGGAAGTGAGATATAGGTATGTCTGCTTCAACATAATCTGTCATCTTCATGACGTGCAACAATATTGTTATTAAGTACAAGCTTATTACTGACACTAAATAGACATACTTATTAATACGAGAGATAAAGATAAAAGAAGCCTCGGATGACACTACTCACTCCAGATGTACAGTCAGCAGCAGAAGTAGATAAGCTGTCCAGGTGTTTAAAATGACCTACACACGACCTTATTCTTAAGACGTTAAGGGCGTGTGTAGGTCATTTTGAACACCTGGACAGCTTATCTACTTCTGCTGCTGACTGTACTCCTATTACAAAAAGTTAGGGGATCCAACGATAGTCTTTTTATTATAAGACACACAAACACATTCGCAGTTACAACATTTTAGGGCTGATTTTTCAATTATCAGACAATAGTAAATTTTGATGCAAGTGCGAAAAGATTGTAATTTTCATGAAAATGTCAATTACGCACGTGTATCAAAAGAATTTTTTTAATATATATACGAAAGAAAGAAGAATAAAAAATAAACGAATAGGATGAAGCTCAAAAAAACTTTGCGCACTAATTCATAAAAAATTGCTTTAGGCACGCTCACTAGCTGTCAAAAAACAGGGCTCGTTCGGAAATGACAAACTTTTGGCAGTTTAAACAGGTATCGAAATGTTTACTTTTTGAGCAACTGTATTGAAAAATGTATTCTTCGGATAGTCCATTGAAAATTCGAATTTATTCCGGAAGTCCGGAAATGGACTATTCGACGAATAAATATCTGACATTTGAAAAATCAGCCTTTAAGATAAGATAAGATAAAGATAAAAACCATTTATTCAAGTAGGATTTTACAATCACGGTTGCATCGTCATTATGTACAGTTTGATGTAGTTATCATTAAAACATACCGTTATCCGCTGCAAGCTTCGTCATTGATTTAGGTGCCTACATCTTCTACTTTGTATCACACTTTTTTTTTAATCACACGCACTATATCGAATTTTAACTAAGTCCTTAAGCGCACACATATTTATTACTACAATTCAGGCCAGGCATTCTTGTCACTTAAATAATCTTCTACACAATAGTAACCTTTGCGCAGCAGAGCACTTTTTAAATATTTTTTAAGTTCCGGGAGGGGCAGGTTCATGGCTTCTCGGGGTAGTTTATTGTAATAAAGAATACATTGACCCATAAATGATCTAAAAACTTTTCTCACACCAAATTTTGGTACTGCTATTTTATGTTTATGTCTGGTGTTGATCATCTTTTTAAAGGAATTCATATTTTTTACGGCATAGATAATGGTTTCGTAAATATATTGTGAGGCCACAGTTAGTATGCCAATCTTTGGAAAAAGTTCCCTTAGAGATTCACGTGAACCCATGTTATAAATTGCTCTTACTGCTCTTTTTTGTAAAACAAAAATTACTTTTATATCAGCGGCTTTACCCCAAAGTAAGATTCCGTATGACATTATGCTATGAAAGTAGGCAAAGTAGACGAGACGAGCCGTTTCTACATTGGTCAGTTGTCTGATTTTTCTAATAGCGAAAGCAGCTGAACTCAACCGGTTTGCTAACAATGTTATGTGTGGACTCCATTGCAAATTTTTGTCCAAAGTTAAACCCAGAAAAAGAGTTTTATCAACTAATTGTAAAGTCTCTCCATTCAGTATTATATTAGTACTCGTAGGTTTTACATTAGGCAGAGCAAACCGTATACATTTAGTTTTTTTGGCATTTAGCATCAGATTGTTAATTGTGAACCATTTTAATACATTTTCAAGGGTTTCATTTATGCTGGTGTAATCTGGCGTATTCCTTTGTACTTAAAATATCAGAGAAGTATCGTCTGCAAATAACACGATCTGACAATCACTTTCAATAAAAAAAGGTAAATCATTAATATATGTAAGAAAGAGAAATGGGCCCAAAATAGAGCCTTGCGGCACACCCAATTTTATCCCAGTACCATTAGACTTACTCCCATTTACTACCACAGTTTGCATTCTATTACTTAGATAAGATGAAAGTATATTTAAAGCTTTTTCACATAAACCGTAGTGCTTTAGTTTCAATACTAATGTCCTATGATCAACGCAGTCAAAAGCTTTGGATAGATCGCAAAATATTCCAATAGCATCACAAGAGTTTTCCCACACATTGTGTATGTGTTTAATAAGCATAGAGGCAGCATCAAATCAAACCGATATATCATGTAACAAAAATATGAAAGGAGAGGAACCGATTCCTATAGTGAAAAATAACATTGATAATGAATCAAACTTGGAAATAAATGCTCTCTCAAATGTTGAGAAACAAATGTCACTTGAATCAGGGAAAAACACGAAAACAACTACTAGAACAATTGAAAAAGAGTATCCTTCAAACCGATCTGACGATGTTATTCCACAGCAAAGAGTGATGATATTCAGTGATGAGTATGGCAAGGGACTTCGTAAAGTACTTCAAGACACGTTAGGCAGTGAATTTACAGTAACTGCAATAATTAAGCCCAATGCACCTCTAGAACAAATTCTTCTAGCGTGTAACACTGTTTGTAAAGACTTTAATAAGCTAGACTACGTGGTTATCTTGGGTGGAAATAACGACCATAGCCCTCTCGGCTATAAATCATTTCTATACTACTATTTGTCTCTACTTGCCAATACAAATGTGCTAGTTGGAGAATTAAGTTATAGTAAACATTTAAATGTAATCAAACAAAACGAGTTGCTGAGGTTGATTGCCTCTCAATTTACTTATGCCAGATATATACCTGTAGAAATTCGTTATGCATACCAAAAACAAAATCGCAATCTGTATCCGTGCGGTTTGTTGGTAAGAGAAATACTGCGCATCTCTTACAAAAACAGATGGTGGAATCACGTAAAGACTAAAATATCAAAAAAACACGAAGTAAAAAATACACAGCATCAAAAAATAGAACAATTACTAAATGGAAGTGACAAGTCAAATAAAATGAAGAAATTAGAAGAAACGGGATTGTCCCAATGTACTATCCCATATTTATTTGAAAAAATGAGACTAAAAATTAACAAAAGTAAAAACATTATACATAAGGATTGTCAAGAAAATAATGTTAAGAGTTTGTCAATGAATCATGAAAGTCAAACAGATTTTTTTCGTGACCAATAAGAGCAGTGTGAATATTACAAATAACTACAACCTCGTTATCATGCACCTTAACACGCAGAGCTTAAAAGCTAAACTAGACCAATTAGAAATATTTTTAAATGAAAAAGAAGTTGACATTTGTTGCTTTACGGAGACATTTTTAAAAGATACTGAAATTGAAATATTACAAATTGAAGGTTATAAGAAAGTTACCCATTTTTGTCGTAAACTAAAAAAACGTGGCGGTGTTGCAATATATATAAAAAAATCTATTGAATGCCATGAACTTAAGTGGGTAAGTGAAATGTCAATAGAAAGTCACTTTGAATGCTGTGGTATTGGAATAGGTCACATCTTGATAGTATGTGTCTATAGGACACCAAATAGTAATTTTGATACATTTTTAGTAAACATGGAGTATTTGCTTCGCAAGTTGTTAATGAGAACAAGACACATCTACAAAAATGTTTTTATTTTGGGTGACTATAATGTAAATATACTAAATAAAACAGATAAAACTGTCAATTTTATTAACATGTTTCGATCATATAAACTTCATCCGACTATTACAGTTCCTACTAGACTAACAAATCATTCTCAGACGTGCATAGATAACATTTTTACAAATGTAAAGAAATATAATGTAGAAGTATTAGATCTTGGCTTATCTGATCACACCTGCCAACTAATTGCAATTCCGAGCGATCTAGGCTTTTTAGAACAATATTGATACATTTACAGTAGAAATCCGGATCCGTATATAGATATTTTTCTAAAATATATATCACAAATAAACTTTTCTGAGATATACAAACAAACTAATCCAAATACTGCATATAATATGTTCATTGAGACTTTTTGCCTAATTTTTGACCTATGTGTACCGTTTAAAAAAATTAAAATAACATATAGCAAAAAATTAAATTGGAAGACAAAGGGGATTACGGTAGCCAGTAAACAAAAACGGATATTATATTTGCAAACAAAAAAAACGAACTGTGCTTTGGTAAAAAGGAAATATAAAAATTATTGTCATATCATAAAATGTGTAACTAAACAAGCTAAACGGCTTTCTAACTTGAATTTCATGAAAAATAGCTCTAATAAAAGTAAAGCCACGTGGCAAATAATAAAAAGAAATACATCACGCGTTAATTCTATTAAAGACACAATTGAAAACATTATTATAGACAACTTGTTAATTAATAAACCCATGGATATAGCTCAAAAAGCAAATAAATATTTTATCGAGCATAGCACAAATAGAAACACTGAACATAATTCACATAATTTACCTTTTAAACCCGTAACTCACCCGAATTTATCTAGCATATTCATGACTCCAGTAAGTACGGAAGAAGTAATCAAACTTGTTAAAGGTCTAAAAAATAAAAAAAGTACCGGTTGTGATAACATCCCTATGAAAATAATTAAATCAAGTATTGATTACATAGCAAAACCCTTGGCCCATATTATTAACTTGACACTTGAAACTGGTACTTTCCCTGATAGTTTAAAAAAAGGATTAATAAAACCACTGTATAAAAAAGGACAAAAATCTGATATAAGTAACTACAGACCAATAGCATTACTACCAAATTTTTCAAAATTATTTGAAAAAGTAATATACAGTAGAATTATATCTTTCTTTGAAAAAAATAATATTATAAATGACAATCAATTTGGTTATCAAAAAGGAAAAAATACAATCTTGGCTATTTTTAAAATTCTCAAACAAATATGGAGTGACGTAAATAAGAAAAAAACTTGTATTGGACTTTTTATTGATTTATCTAAGGCGTTTGACTGTGTTGCCCACAACTTGCTATTAAAACAACTGGAACATGTTGGAATTCGGGGAACTCCTTTAAAGTTAATAGAGAACTATCTCACAAACAGACTGCAAGCTACTGTATTAGATACTTACGATAAAACTTCTAAAACCGTAAAATCAATAAAGTCAGATTATGAAAAAGTTTCGCAGGGTGTACCTCAAGGTAGTGTGCTCGGGCCCCTTTTGTTTTTGGTATACATTAATGAGTTTCCATTGATAATCAATCATCTATGTGTCATGTTTGCTGATGATGCTACCATTTTTATAACTGAAGACAAACTCGAGGACTCTGATGTCACAAGTGAATTATACAATATAATAAATACTATTATGAACTGGTTGTCATCCTTGAACTTACAAGTAAATTTAGATAAAACGAAAATTCTGGAATTCACAGGCTATAAGCAGGCACAACAAAATATAAATGTAACTATCAATAGCAAAAAACTGGAGCAAATAGATAACACAAATTTTTTGGGCATTACTATAGATCGTCATTTTAACTGGAAATCGCACATTGAAAAAATGAACAAAAAGCTTTCCAAAAGTTGTTATGCACTGACCATATTAAAAAATGTAACGTCAATAGAAGTAGCTTTTCAAACATATTATGGATATGTGTACCCTCTACTATCATAAGGCGTAATCTTTTGGGGTAACTCAGTTAATGTACTATCCACATTCATGTACCAGAAGAAATGTTTAAGAATTATATTTAATCTCAAAAATACTGACTCATTAAGGCCTGTTTTCAAAAAATTTCAACTGTTAACGCTAACATGTATATATATATTAGAAATTTGCGTATTTATCAAACAACAAAATGAGCACTTTGTTAAACAAAGCGATGTAAAGCCTAACCTTAGGAGACAATACATGTATGACCTATGTACTGTGCCACCGTCCAGCTATATAGTAAAGAAAAGTGCATATGCTAATGGTATTAAAATTTACAATCATTTGCCGACGTGTATTAAAATACTGGATGGTAATAGATTTAAGATGAAAATTAAAGAATGGCTCTTAAATGAATGTTTCTATGACTTAAATGAATATTTTGGTACAACAACTAATTAGAACACGAGTGTCATTATCACAGTAATTAAAATTGTATAAATTAATAATTTTGTTACATTACATCTTAAACCTTAGTTAATTAAATGTAAGACTACTTATATCTTAACTATTGTACGTCCGGAAAGGGCAAACTGTTGAATCTTTTTTTTTATAATTTAACACCTTGTACTACACAGTTTAAACAATAAAGTTTTATTATTATTATTATTTGTTGGTACATTTTCATGTCACGGGCCCATGGGGACCCGGTCATTCGCATTCATGGGGCCGAAGCCAACATGAAGAGGCTTATGGTACCTTTTACTATAAATGTGAGATGGCCGCAACTGTGGAGATCTATCCTCCCAATACAACATGTGGCTGTACTGGCGGACAGCCCTCCAAAGTTGCCAAACTATTGCCGAGGAAGGAAGAGACTTGGAGTGGGCTATGTGGATGGGAGGTGTGGACTGGAAAATCGGGCTATGGAGTAAGATTACGGACATCTGCCTGATCAATATCTCACAAATTGAAGGCAAGGCAGACGGTGACTCGCCGCTTACGCACTAACCTAAAGGCTAGCCTTCGTGGGCCCCCTATACAGGCCACCGCACGGGTGGCGAGGGAGCAACACTGATGTAAGCAGCTAAGGGTGTGGAGAGGTGTGCACCGGTTTCGCCATCGCGGGTCGCGCCTCGTGCGCACCCGGAGCGGGTTTCCCCGTTATTACGCAGATTGAGCACTTCTACCGTTACAAGCATATAGCTCCTGCGCTCCACTCTGGGCGGCCAACTAAGGCAATCCAGAGGCGGGGGAGGTGTGTAGCTGTGTGTATGTGTGTGTATGGCGCATGTGTGTGTGTGCCCCCAGGAGTCTCGGGTGCGAGGTGTCGCCGCTCACCATCGGCCCGCCACAGGCCGCCCTGCGCTGACTGACTGCACCGGTGGTACAACACCAGGTGGGCGATGGGGTCGTCACATCCCTACGCCGTTTATTATTATTATTATTATTATCAGTTGTAGATCGGCCCTTTGTAAATCCAAATTGCTGACTGTGCAGTAGTTTATGTTTATCGAAATGTTGCAGTAACTGATTTAAAATTATCTTCTCGAAAATTTTACTGAGCACTGGTAAAATTGATATTGGACGACAGTTATTTAGGTCGCTTTTATCACCAGACTTGAACAAGGGTATAACTTTAGTGTACTTCATCGAATCTGGAAGTACTCCTTCATTTATACAGTTATTAAATATCGATGACAAGTTAGTAGTTAGTTAAGTACCTAAACGTTTTCGTATATTTATATTGAAAAGCATTTGAAAAAGTCATACCCACTACAAGTACTCATTAAGTGAACCGTCAGGGTTACTAAAACTAGTCCGCAATTTACTTCCCCAACGACATCAATTTAGAATAGCGTTTACAATATTGACAAATACTTTGCTCACGGCTTACGTCGCCGTTAAATTAGGGGCCTGACCCTTTTCACGGAGATTGGGGGCCGCCACCTGGGGGCTTCGGTTCGGATGCGGCAGATTACCGTCCCGCCTTAGAAATCGGGAGCCGCTGCGAATATAAACAGTAGGTGTACATTTACGGAAGTGCTAATAAAGTCAGCCGAAGCCGTGAAGCCCTGGTGGCCTAGTGGTTCGACCTACCGCCTCTCATGCGGAGGGTCGGGGGTTGGATTCCGGCTCGCACCTCTAAGTTTAATTATGTGCGAAAATCAATTTGAATTAACCACTGAGCTTTTCGGCGAAGGAAAACATCGTGAGGAAACCTGCACGCATCTGCGAAGTAATTCAAAGATGTGTGTGAAGTCCCCAATCCGCACTGGGCCCGCGTGGGGACTATAGCCCAAACCCTCTCGTGATGAGAGGAGGCCTGCGCCCAGCAGTGGGACGCAAATAGGCTGTAGTAGGTAGTATAATAACATATGAACGAACAGTGCCTAACAGAATATGTCAAAATATATGGAGCAAACTGACACTGACTGTAGTAGTAGTAGTAGTAGTAATAAGGTCAGAGGGTGACCTAGAAATCGTCCGATTCATACGGTGCCACTTTTTATCCCAGTAAAATCTACTTATATAGTTCCCGCGGGAATGCGATAAGCAATTTCCACGCGGGACAAAGCAGAAGCTAATCTATATCCATACTAATATTATAAATGCGAAAGTAACTCTGTCTGTCTGTTGCCTCTTCACGCTTCAACCGATAAACCGACTTGGATGAAATTTGGTATGAAGATAGTTGGGGTCACGGGAAAGGACATAGGCTACTTTCTATCACGGAAAAACGCATAGTTCCCGCGGGAACGCGATAACCGAATTCCACGCGGGCGAAGTCGCGGGCAGAAGCTAGTCTAATATAAAAAAGAAACTAATTTAAAATCAGTTCACTCATTGTAGAGCTACAGTGTGACTCACAGACCCACACGTCTCACCTTTAACCCTCATTTTGGCGTGGGGGGTTTTGAAAACCATTTTTCAAAGTTTCCCTCTGCAGATGCTGAAAGTCTGATATCGAATGTCGGTGTTGATGACAAGCTGTTCTCTAGATGATGAGATGATGAATTACTTACTACTAATTGCGAATACACTACAGTTAGGCGTAAAGAGAAAAAACAAGTCTAGTAAAAACATAGAACCGCCCTTCAAACTTTTTTAAATTAATTTTCCGAACATTGCTTTGTCAGGACGTAATCAGAAGTAAGTGGATAACTCTGTATTTTCGTAATTGACTTCAAAATCATGTTATTTTGTGGAACTTCCTCATTGATCTCATCATCAGGATCAAATACAATCCGATTGTAGATTTCTTTTTTGACAGCGAAAACGATATATTCCATGTTTTCTACTCGTCCATGGAAATGTCAAGTAAGTAGGTCAATTGATTACGACCTTTCTTAAAAAATAAAAAAGTATGTTTAGAGTTGAAATTCGCGCTACATTTGCATTGGCTTTTTGTACAAACTGATAGACCATTAGGCTACTAGGGTTAACCGGTAATTAAATAATGTATCCTGTTAACCCTAGTTGTACATTTTGAAGTTTAGGTAATTACAGCGGGTGAATGCTCTTCAGAACCCGACGGTCCCTTGTACAACTAATATCGTTATGGTGCTCAGCCCGAGCAAACATGGTCTTATGTACACACCTAAAAGGTTCACTTCGAGCTCAGGTACCTACTTCACTTATACATTAAAGTACGGAAAATTACCTATATTGGCGGGCCTCACTCACCTTCGGTTCGGGCCACAGAAACCTGCGATCTGTGACATTTACGAATTCACCACCTAGGTCTGTAAAGTGCTATTACTACCTAAAGTGTAATAGGCGTAAATAGACGTGGAGTTGCGGAAAACCAGCTCGCGGAAACATACCTACCCAAAGGTAAAATCACTCCTGTTTTTTAACACAAAAATTACTTTCACGCGTCTGTAAGTAATTTTATGCGTTTCATATTGGATATTTTCACTATAATATAACACTAGAAAACTTGAGACTTGACTTTTCACGAGTTTCAGCAAAATTTCACTTATTAACATTGGCAAGTCCAACTGTTATGAAAATATCAAATTTGCTGAAACCCGCGAAACGAAACAGAACGAGTAAATGCAATGTAGAAATTGCACGTTTTCAAAACGATAGGTAAACAGTTTTAGAGAAATTTAGTGAAAAAAAACTCTAGAACGTTCGACAACATGCGGATTTTTAACACTCAACGAAAAAAGACCGCGTCTGAGTCAATCTTGTGCATAAACAGATAAACCAATTTTTATTTAAGTAGTTTATTTTGTTTGTGAATTGATCGAGAATATTCAAATAAAAATAACGTACCTAATAGTCGATAATCTTTTTAATAAAATTTAGTTCCATCAAATTTTTATCAAGTACATACCTAAGCCTAACAGAAACAGAAATAAAGTAGGTACAATCAGATATTACTAACATAAAATTGCCCAAGTGAAAATATCTCCACTTTGGAAATTCCTTCAAAATAGGTACAATGTTGATAGCGTGCACTCTGCACAATCAGCGTTACATTTTTAACAAGGGTAAGTCCAATCAGATTTCACCCGGCTGATTTGCTCCTCAATTAGAATTTAACAGAATAAATGCTCGGGACGGCTGTCTAATCCAATTAAGCAGTATATCCGGCCCCGGTGCCCATACAAGTGTTTTGAGTCAATTTAAACTTTATCACGCCCGCGGATTTTATAACTGAAGGGTTGAGCATATTGGTCACAGAGATTTACCAAATAGTCGATAGAATTGAGAATTAATGGAGGAACTTGAAACAGTAATGTGAATTTGTTTACAGTTCTGAAATAAAAATGAAAACGTTAATTTTAGGAAATTAAAGAATAAATAAGTCTTGGTTTTCAGACATTGATTTTATTATTTAGTTAATAGCTTAAAAAATACTGTGAATGTTTTAGGTACCACAAGGAAACCTGGGTCTCTGGGATGAGCTCATGTTAAACTGGGTCATAGTATCATAGTAAATTTGTTTACTATGATAACATTCGAAAATGTTCATATTGAGTTCAAATGAGTCCTGCCTCAGGGCTAGTAACTTAAAATGAATGATTTTATTTATAATATTTTTTTTAACATGAGCTCATCCCAGAGACCCAGGTTTCCTATATCAGTATTTAAATTAAATCAAATAAAAACGTGGTGGCCTAGTGGTTATGTAGAGGGTCGCGGTTTACTTATGTGCGAAATTCAATTTGAATTTACCACTGAGTTTTTCAGTGAAGGATAACATCGTGAGGAAACGGGCACGCATCTGCGAAGTAGGTAATTCAAAGATGTGTGTGAAGTCCCCAATCCGCACTGGGCCCGTGTGGGGACTATAGTCCAAACCCTTTCGTGATGAGAGGAGGCCTGTGCCCGGCAATGGGACGCAGATAGGCTGTAGTAGTAGTAAATAAAGACTAATAAGAAATCAACACGATTTGTATGACAGCTGAGCTCCCGGCAGGCTCTGAAATTGCGCGTGCCGCGTCGATTCTCCGGCAGTAATGTACGGAATGGCAGAATTATATTGAGGCCTAGCGAATTTAATTTAATCATACCTACGTTGAATTTGAAAACCATTTATATCCCTGGCACGAGTGGGTATGGTAATATAAAATCGAGTTTGTAACCGTGGTAGCGTAGATGTAAAGTTCTACACCCTTTCATATTTTTAAAACGTTCTTGCAAATATATGAAGGGGCTAAAATTTTAGTATTAAATTCCATGTAGCCACAATTAGTATTTAATAATAATAAAATGTAAATCAACATTGTTCTTCGAGAAGGTATATAGTACCTAAATCACTCCATTGTGTTTTGTCTCGAAATAGAACCAAACACCGTAAGTAAAGACACAAATAAATCACCCGATACAAAACGCCTTAGAGCTTCATACAACGGATCAAAATGAATCTCGTAGACGCCCGAACAACATTGTTAGATATCCTCTTCTAACGTCATAGGAAGGAAAAGGACACAATGCGTTCTCAAACGTGAGTGTACTATTGAAATCCGGACAATAAATCTTCACAATACAATATTTTGATTGGTAAACTTCCGAAGCTCCTATTCCGATTGCGTTTCGATACCTGAATTTTACCCAATTTACCTTGCGATAGAGTTTACTTTGGAAGATTTTTTTTCTTATAAATGAGAAGTTATGAAAGTTATTTCTAGATTCGGGGATCTATCCGAAGACAGTAAGCTACAATTACAGGCTGAATCCTCTGCGAACGAGTTCGGATCCACTTTGGTGGTAAAAATAAGTGGCGGATTTAGTTTCGGTGCAATATAATGAATATATTTGGTGTGATTGTGATATTTGTGGTAAATTTTGAGAGAAAACGTGAAAATGTTTTTACTGTTAGTTAATATATATATAAATAACCAAATTTCAGTGCACAACAGATACCTAAAGCAAGAGAATTCTAAAATGTTAACTCTTTCAATGCCTTGGTACACTTTCTTTACCCGATTGTCGTGATACAAAGAGCCAAGCCAACAAGTCATATAAAATTGATAAAAATTCCGCCCGTGACAAAGTCTCGATCACATGGTCGCGTGGCTCTCGGGGGTGTATTGTGCCTTTTGTATGGACATGGCGAGTGCAGCGACAGGTCCCGTAATAGACCCCCGAGCCGGACGTGGCATGATTTTAGATTTGGATTGACGTTACAGTCGAAGATAAATAAAATGAAAAAGATATGGTACGAGTAAATATACGAAGTACGGGTCTAGGAAACGCTGGTATAATCATATCTGACTTGTATCAAAGTGCCTAAATGTAGCTAATTTACTATAAATAAACTATTGAATCTTGAATTGTGGTCGAACAAGTACCTGCTTTATTTATTTTAAGTTTCCATTGTTGTGTTAACTGCATAGCTGCAACATATTTTTTTATAGACAAATGAAGCTTAATTATATATTTTATTTCAGGTTAATTTCCTTACCTACCTAAGGTTTCTGCTATAAGGGATTTTACCATGAAGGAAAACATAATTTCAGAGATTTTCACCAAAATAGTATATTTTTATTTTTTGCCGATTCACTCGCAACAACATCATAAATTGTCCTTATTTTGTATGGGTACATTTTCCTGTTCAGTCCTAACTGAATATTAGCAGTAACATTTAGTAGTAATGTTTCAATCTATTCAAGTCGTTTTGCTCACAAACATAACTTCCTGAATGGAAAACTCAAAGTCACCGAGATGTGCATAAGTTACTTAGGTTCAGTAGAGCAATAAAAATGAATTGCATAATTTAATTCCACCATCCCCATTTCGTCTCTACGGGACTAGGCGGATTATATTGTGGATATTCCTCCAACGCGTACGAAGCTCTTCGCTTCATGCTTCATCATGCGAACAGCTAAGGAGTGAAATTTTCCACCGGCTGTGTCTCTTCCCCGATAGTTATAACTTAGATCTTTTCAAGTCGAAACTGAACAGGTACAGTCAGCAGCAGAAGTAGATAAGCTGTCCAGGTGTTCAAAATGACCTACACACGACCTTATTCTTAAGACGTTAAGGGCGTGTGTAGGTCATTTTGAACACCTGGACAGCTTATCTACTTCTGCTGCTGACTGTACTATCCAAATAAGCATGTATCACCTTCGACCACATCGTCACTTACCATCAGGTGAGATCATGGTCAAATGCTTGCTTATAATAAAAAATAATAAAAAAGATGTAGACCTCGTAATCTTGTTCGCGATGCCGCCATAATAGGGTAGTTTGGGGAGTAAAGGGAACAGAGTAAAATATATTGGAATTATCTTTATCAATATATCTGAGATTGAATAAGTAGTTAAATAGGTGTATCAAGCCAACACTGTCAAATAAAGGCTTTATATTTTTAAAACTTGTTAATAATAATATGTTGAATTAAAGTAGATAAAACAAGGTTTGAAGTTGCCCCAAACATCTAAGATACATTAAGGGCTCACGGACATAGCGGACGAACTATTTTTATGTGTAAATAAATAATATTACATTTCTATTCTGCTCCAAAACTATTCTACGTCGCGCGACTCGGCCGAGAAGATTTATCGTGGTTGAATGCCGTCTTTGTCTCGCCAAATGACTTTATACAGAATAAGCCCATTTCGCTTAGGTTATAGTGATTATGTCATAAGATCTCTTTTGCAATTCCTCTCGTACCTACCGGTACTATTATGGCGCATTTCTAAGGCGCGTTTTCTTTCAGTCGCTTGGAAATTTAGCAACTATTTGTGTTTAGAATTCTGATGATGACCTATTTTAGTATGTAAGTACCTGGGCGTCTATCCGAGTCCGCGGAGTGATTCTATAAGGAACGGTAAAGAAATCTCCCTATAGCTTCTCGGATAATCCTGTCATTCGGAACGTCAAATGTGACTGCTAAAGTGAGTCATTAGATCATGGACTTTATAATAAATAAGGTTCCCGGGAGACTGAGCTGTGCCCGGGTGAAAACATCTAACAATAATTTAGTTTTGACTTATTGTCTATATATTATACATTATTACATATTAAAAGATCATTTCTTTTATTATCAGTTATGATGAAAAGTGACGGACGTGAACAGTTTCTAAGTTTATACTTATTTAAATTCAACTAGTTGCAAATTTATTTACTGCAATGTAAAATATTATGAATATTTTACTCAAATAAAATCGATATTGCCTGCAATTTCAATACTCGCAATCAGATTTGCAGAGCAGCGTCGTCTGAGACGCCATATCCGATGCGATGAAAACATTTCATCCAGAGCAGATCCACAATTTTCTGATTCATCTGACTCAACAAAACATAACAAGATTTCATTTGCAAATATAATTTCGCGTCGGAAACGCAATGAGTTACTCATTTTGTTCAAGATTTTACACTCTCACCTAGACTAGACTGCCCCTCTCTTCTTTCGCTACTCACTTACAGAACCAGGTTCAGGTCTCGTAACTCTACCTCGAATATATTTGTTCTCCAAACATACATCAATAATACCTCATATTATAATCCCATTATCAGAATGTGTCGACTATATAATGACACCGTAGCGGAGCATTCTTCACTGGACATATTTAAAAGCCGTTTTCCGGTATTCAAGAGACAAATAACTAAAATCTTTCCCTGATCCAATTTGCGTTAATATTAGATAAACTAAATTACTAACACTTCTTTATTGACTAATTCACCCTCAACTTAACTCATAAACGTTATCTCACTGTGTACACATAGTTTAGAGCTTCAGTCTAGTTCTATAAGAAATATCTTGCTGTATTATTCTAGTTACGACTGTTACTTGTTTTGTGTGCCTTATTAAATAAATAAAAATAAAAATAAAAACTCGATAAAAAAAATATAACCGACTGCAAACAAACTTTTGATGTCATATTATATATTGTTGTACTCCGTTCATTAAACCCTTTATTTTACTAGCCCACTCGATAGGCTTTGAGAGAAAAATAATTTTGGAAACGTTTAAAATGCCTCCAAAAGTCAGCCATTTTGTTTTTTGCAAATTTGATATACTTACCCAGTGTTACTCTCACAATTAAGACGAATCTAACGACACCTCGCATGGTAAAATCCATCATGCCATTTAGGCTACAGAGCGTGCCAATGAAATTATTCATACATACGCTCGAAAAACATAACCCTCCTTCGGCAGTCGGGTAAAAATACGGGTAAGTATTAAAATAAAAATGAACTGTGAGATCGACAAAGTAGTCACAGCGTTCCAGTGGGACTGAAAGAAAGCACAATGTGCAGATTCTGCCATGAAGCAGAGGAAACGCCCCTGCATATCCTCTGTGAGTGCCTTTCATACACAAACGTAGTATCTACCTAGGGTGGCATATTATACACCCAAAAGAGATACAGGATATCACCGCCCAAAGAATCTGGAAATTCCTGGACTTAACGGGCATTTCAGGTGAACTTTAACAAAACTAAAGGGACGTCACAAAAGATCAACCATGGTCGAGGTGACACATATATGGTCCTACAAAACCCCCCAATAATAATAATAGTGTTCCAGTGGTACTGGGGAAGGATCTATTCTCGATAGCTCGTCCATGTAGTGCGAACAATTGGGAAAAAAAATCCCAGTAGTCCGCACTCGCTATACCATACCGCATACCGAGATTGCGGCGCGGGCGCGGCGGGTGCGGACTATGGAAGGCTCACATCCCCAAATAACAGTTCACTCTTGCGCTTTTTAATTAGCAATATAATTATAATAAGTAAAAAAAAACTATGCGTGGAAATGAATCTCCTATTCCAATTATAAGGACTATATTGGACTATTGGTGACATTGCAATTGAATTTTGTCCGCTACATTTGGGAGATACCTAACATTGTATCATTAGATATTTCGAAATATGGGGATCCCATTTCTTTATTTACAAACTCGAATAAGGCCCCTAGTTCCAGTGACTGCTAGTATCTATGGGAGTGGTGGTCTATGGGATTGATGAACTTAGGTATAAAAAGAGTAATGGTAAAATTTCTGCTTGTATGGCTTATTCCTACTTCAGTGTTTATTTTTCTCCTTTAAAAAGGCTGATCCAAGCCGCAATGCCATTCTATTTTCTTAGCTTTCAAAAGCAAAAGCGTGTCAATGATGCTTTAAACTGACCTCAAATCGTTTCGTTCCTCATGAGTCATGAAAAACAAATTAGTAATTAAAAGTTTCCCGTACACCTCGCCAAATACAGGTTTGAAAGGAAAATAAAATCCCGTTGAGACATCGGGGAGCTCGATTAAATAAATTTGAAAAAGTTTCATCGAACCGGGCAGCCAATTAAACTTCTCCCAGTAACGGACTCGATTCGAGAGAACTGGCCGATTTATCAACCTTAAACGCACCTCTAGAGGTTAATAGGTGAGGCAGTACCATAGACATAAATAATACTTCGTATGGACCCGGCCTAACGTAGATACATGTCATGTTTCCCCACTTCATTGGTGTCCAATCCAAAGTTAAACTTATATCGTGACACTAAAGCTGGGTCACATTTTTTCAACAACGAGACGTTTTTAGATACTGAGAAACAGTTTCGAAAAAAGTTTTTTTAAAAACGCTTATTGTCACGCACGCTCGGTGACAGAACTTTGGATTGGACACCGTGGAAGTGGGGACATATTACGTGTACATTGGACCGGGTCTATATTATTTACGTCTATGGGCAGTACCTATCCGTTTAATTGTTAGTAATGTTAGTATGTTTGGATAAAATTATAAAAATTACAGATTGCGATCCTCAGAGTCGCTGAGCATTTGAAGCCCACTTGGGAACCCCTCTCATAGAGAGGCTAAAAACTAGTTTGTTCCTCATTTGTATCATTTTGCGTAGGTATTGGGCACGCGTATCTGTATTGGACGTCAATTTAGGAGCACGCCATAGCACTAGCAGTCATGCAAATCTATCTATCTATCTATACTATAATAAAAGAGCAAAACCCGGTGTGTCTGTACATAGAAAGAAAAGTTCAAAAAAAGGAACGGGGGGTCTAAAGATGTATGGTAGATCACATAACAGCGATTTTTAGAAATCTTTTCTATCTGTCCGTCTGTTTGTTAGAGTTAATCTCCGAAACTACTAAACCGATTTGAATTCAGTTTTCAAGGGTAGATAGAGCATCATTTGGAGCAACATAATATACTATCTTTGATTAAAATCGGATGTCGGAAAGAAAAGTTATCGACAATTTTATATTCCACGCGTACGAAGTCGCGGGCAGAAGCTAGTAAGCAATAAATACTTCCACACTAGCCGGTGGCGTAGCAACGTATCGTAAACAATATCATAACGCCGGATCATTTTCGTTTACTATATAGTTTGGACGCTTATCCGCATCCCTTTGACGATCGGCGAAAAACCGCCTCGAGATCGATCACGTATCAAATCATAACTGCGTAAATATGGTATCCAAACACGCATATAAAATTAAGAGGCTCTATTCGAAGTGTTATATAGGGAAAGGGAGATTCTCGGTCCCTGCGCTAACGGGTCCCGGCGCACTTTAAGCCGCTGGATTTAAACATATTCTTATTCTTATAAAGTTTGATTGAGCGCGCCGTGACGCGTGACCTCTAAGTTTACTTACGTGCGAAATTCAATTTGAATTTACCATGAGCTTTTCGGTGAAGGAAAACATCGTGAGGAAACCTGCACGCATCTGCGAAGTAATTCAAAGTCCCCAATCCGCACTGGGCCCGCGTGGGGACTATAGCCCAAACCCTCTCATGAAGAGGGGAGGTCTGTGCCCAGCAGTGGGACGCAAATAGACTGTAGTAGTAGTAGTAGTAGTGTAGTGCTACGCGTGAGTGCAGGGATTGGGAATCTCCCTTTCCCTATGTAACACTTTGAACAAGTGGATCGCAAACTATTTCTTTTTGCATTACGTTAACGATCATGATACGCGTAGATACGATATATCTACGGAAAAATGATACTAATGTGTATACAGCTTAAAAGGCTGTTGTAGTGAAGTGTTCATCCAGTTATGAGAATTGGTCTGTATGGAGAACTTTGGTAGTCAGCCAAATATGTTCAACAGTAGGTAGGTACTATTGACCTATAATAACGGCCGGATTGGTCCAGTTGGTAGTGACCCTGCCTTCTGTTCCGATGGTCGCGGGTTCGAGTCCCGCTCGGGGCAAACTTTGTGTGATGAACACGAATGTTTGTACTCGAGTCATGGATGTTTAGTATTTATATATGCATGTATTTCTCTATATAAGTATTTATATCGTTGTCTAGCACCCATAGTACAAGCTTTGCTTAGTTTGGGGCTAGGTCAATATGTGTGAAATGTCCCAAGATATTTATTTATTTATATTTATTTATTTATTTATTTATAACATATGGACGAACAGTGCCTAACAGAATATGTCAAAATATATGGAGCAAACTGACATTAGAAAATACGTTCCAATATGTTAATAACGCCTCTTTATAATATGTGGCAACATAAATATTTTATACAAAAGTAAACCTAACAGACTTAAGTGTCAAATTTACTGAGCGCCAAACGGGTGCCCGAGTTGTTCGGGCTCCCGTTTCGATGGGCCATTTTTCTCCGGCTTATTTACTTATAATAGATCAATGGTAGGTACCTAAGTCTTTCGGCTAAAGTGATGATGATGGTATTACACCTGGCTGTACCTAACAATACAAATTCGAAGCGTTTTTAACTTGTCTATCAATGTTACAAGTTCGCGACTATTCGGCCGAATAGTTGGTCGAATTTGTTAATAGTTGACGAGATTCGAATAGCTGGCTTCACGCTGTGAAATTTAATTAAGGTTAATTTGACAACCTATTTTGAATTTTCGCTTAATGCGTAACTACCTGAAACCTGGGTTAGATAGTGTAAATTTTAATATCTGAATAATTGGGTTTGGGTTAAAAATTACAACGTACTCACAATAATTATTTCTGGATGGGAATAACATTCTGTATCAAGCGGTATAACGGCGCACTAATGTGATGAATTCACATTATATATTTATATATTTTGAAATGTACTCAAATTATAATGTAATTTTATATTGATGAAATAAATATCTATCTATCTATCTATCTAAAGGCGGCTGTCTACTAAACAGGAAACAGCCGTCATGCCACCAAAACATTTATATTTTTCAAGCGCAATCTACGACACGGAAAATTCTGAGATTTTTTCCTCTTGATACGGAATGTTATTCCCGTCCAAAAATAATTATTTCGAGTAAGTTGTAATTTTACCCATACCCAATTTAGGTACAGTTAGTATTATGAGTTCGTAGAAAGAAAGTCTGTATCGCAATAATTTAAGTTTTAGTCGAGTATGAGAAGATTTTCGCCACCGTAATTACAAGGTGCAACAAACATACGATTCAAAACCTAATTTCTAGACATATATTCCAGGAACTTTATACTTACAAATGGAGGAACAATGACAATTATAAAACGTTAACCATGTTAACATAAAAAAAACGGTAGAGAGTGCCACAATTTTTTGAACCACTAAACACACTAGAAATAATTCTATGAAGAGGGCATCATGAGAAACCACAATATTCTTTAAGCGTAGGCGGTAACCATTTTTCAAGCGCTCTACCTTGTTGCAACTCTGTAATAAGCAATTTGTAATTACTTGTTGTGTTTATTTTGTTGAAAAAAAAACTAATATTGATAATGAATTTAATGTAAGTCAGCCGTTTACATTGTCTCAAACTTTCGCGATACACACTCATATTAAACACACTAAAATGTCTCTGCTCTAGACCACGGCCGCTGCACCGGGGCCGAAACGTCGAGGTAAAATATAAATAGTTTTTTACGCGATTACGTCCCAATTTAATGTGTTTAATATGAGTCAGCAGTTTGCTACGTTATTAACTTAAACACGAACATTCCCGAAGCTCCTAAACACTGAGTCTGAAAGACAACGCAAATATTGCAACGCTGAGCGCGTCTACTGTTAATTAACAGCTGAATAACGAATATACGTCGCCCAACGTCAGCATGCAAATTAGCTGACTGACTAACTAGCCGGCTAGCAGGGGAGCACAAGAGGTGATTTTGATAGCTGCTTTCCAGCTGTGACGCGCTATATGTCTAGTAGAGAATGCCACAAAGTATTAAAGCCCTTTGTCCGTAGGTACACTTTTGTCTTACTTTATAAATATCTAATAGGTACGTTTATCTTGAATACATCTACTACAATATCTTGGGCCTCAATTTGGTGCCGATCGTGTAGAGCGAGTTTATAAAATAATCTCGAGCCCTCGCCTTCCTTCTGAGTACTGAATAGAAGCAAACAATAATTTACCTTTGAATATTTGACATTTTCGTACTGTCGACCTGAGCCATGCAGACAGTGATTGGAGAGACTTAGGATATTATAACCTCTCCTTACATTTCATACGCTCAAGTCTGTGAATGTTTTATTTCTTTGGAATATCACTATCCACTGCACTGGTGAATTCTCTTATCGGTACGTACTACGAATACAGCAACTTAATCGTTAAACCCAATAGATTCACCTACAACGACGCTCGAGTAACTCCATGTTTAGCATCGTGGGCTCCCTTAATATAACAGACGTGCATCGCAAAAATACAACAAAAGGAAGATAAAAGTGATGGATCACTCTTGAAATTCACTTAGAGACTAACAGTGTGATTGATAAGTGTTTAGTTGCTTTTTAAATCCACTAAGGAATGATTAAATACGTTTTTGATTAGTTTGCTATCGTTATAATTTATAATTTATAAAGGTTATTTTTTTAGTGAAATATTACGATTACCTCTATGAAGTTTTTCCGAGATAAAAAGTAGCCTGTCCTTTCTCGGGTCTCCATACATATAACAAAACGGGCCAAGGATCCCTTTACTTCGTTGGATGAAGTTTCAAGATATGTCAAAGAAGTCATTATAACGCCGAAATTAATACAAATTACTAACAAACAATGATATCTTGTTTATTAATTGAAAACATCCATCATATTTCGCATTTGAGGTTGTTATTTTAGGCAAATTGCTTTCAAAGGTTCCTGCTAGGGACAATACCGTCGTAGCCTTTGGCTTGCTCGATCCTGCCGTGTCATCGCGGAGGCTTTGATCTAACGGGACGACTACGATTGGAAAGTAAATAAAAAGCAAATAACGAGCAGAATCAATTCAAACTTCGCACGAAACGCATTAGGGTGTGTTTGGCTGCTCTCGCCCATCTCAGGCCTCAAGCCATCGTTTGAGTGACCGACCGCAGTAAAGTTGGTTGTTGTCGCCGCTGGTTTGCTCTTTATGTTTTGTTGTCCAATACCAGAGACAATCTAATTATATAAGACTGTCAATCTCCTTACATTACAGCGTAAGTATATCGGAAATAGCCAAGGAGCTTCTTCATACTTCGCCTGTACAGCGCCTCTAGATGTTGCTCATGGAGTTCAAATTTGTATGACGCCCCTGCTTTTTTTAACTAGCTTTTAGGGCCTGGTGCTAGGTCCGTCCGGGGTGGTACCACCGTCTTTCCCCACTAACCTGCCGCCAAATAGCAGTGCTCGCACTGTTGTGTTTCGGTAGGGGGTTAAGGCAGCCGGTGAAATTTCTGGCACAGAGGCATTCCATATTAGGCCTCAGGGTAGGCAACACATTCGAGATCTTATGGTTTCTTAATGGGGGATCATAGGATTTCGGTGTCTATGGGCCGCAGTGACCAATCATAGGTCCTATAAAAAAAAATTAGAAATGATATTTAAAATTACTTGCCTCATAACTTAACATTTAGAACCTGCTTACAACGTTATATTAATAATTTTGAATGGTATGTATATTGAATTTTTACTTTTCCGTGCGCGTTTTATAAGTTGGTAGACTCTGACTCGTATTCTTGTACAGCTTACTTAGCCGTGATAGTTTTCCTTTTAGCTACGTTATGTATGGCTGGCGAAGTAGGGTAAAAAATAGGAAATGCTTTGAAAGGTCGTGTCTTGGTCGTGTCGGACCAGTTACTCCTAAACGGTCTTCACCCGATCACGTCAATCGGCCGATATTAAACCGGCCCTTGATGGATAGTGCCCCAATAATAGTGCTTTGAGAATGACTTGCAAGAGTTGACGGCGATGGCGACGTTTTCGGCACAAAACCTGGCTGTCAAGTTGACATGGACAAGCCTTAGTATAAAATATCAGCTACCTAATAAATAAAAACCGGCGAGTGAATGCCTACTAGAGATCTCCTACTATCTAAAGACGCGCGCCTTCATATTTCAAAACGCTTCAATTTATTTATTAGTATTTAAAAAGCACCACCAACACTCTCAACGCATAGTTGATGGCTGTCTCAGCTCGCACACATGTGTTAATGGTGTTTTTTAGATACATTGAAGCGTCTTGAAATGTGAAGGCGCGGGACTTTAGATAGTAGAAGATCTCTACCAAATCTCAAAATATTTGTTCGCCAAAAAAAAACATGCAAACTGATGGTTTTGTGTATTTGTGTACTTTTGATTATTTCCGTAGAAGAGCGTAGACCGTTTCGATGTTTGTTTTTTTTTATACCTATGGTATAGGCAATTTATTTTTGCATAACTTAAAAAATATACAGGTGTCCATAATAAAACTGCTAACATACCAATTCTGGTCAGGAGCGGGTCGGCATCGCTATATTCCAAAATTATCCCATATCTCAAAAACTAAGATTAGTTTCGTTTGAAGTTTTTGTTGAATTATACATTTCATTTCATTTCCGAAGTTGACGCAGTTTATTTCTTGTTCAATCCAAGCGCCTTAGTTGTGTAAAACTATAAATCAAATAAGTATTAAAATATTTTTCCGAATTAAAATATTCATTTCTCTAATAATGACTGCGGAAACCATACAAAAATCCCATTCCATTTAATTCATTTCCATATGGTTTAAATGCTTGCTTTTGCTTTAAAAAAACAAAAGAACAAAAATATTTATTTTTAAAGCACAGCAGCAAGCATCGAAAACGACTAAATCCTCTTTTCTAATTGGATCTGAAAATGAATTCAAACAGAGAAACAAAATACAATTAAGGAAAGGTCAGATTTTTAATATTCCTTAACTTTTGTTTCATTTTGGGTTTTGACATTTACAAAAAGGGAAGCTTTACTTAAGAGTATAATTTGTCCACATTTATTTTAGAGGTGGTTTGTTACACCAGGCCTTGAGAATGAAATTGTTACTAAAATTAATTTTAATTGCTATCTATTTTGTTTTAATTTCCTCGCACATGTATTAAAATATGTGGCAATATGTGGAATAGCACCGTATAAATCTTGTAAGCCTATTTTTAAGAAATTGTCTGTACTACCTTTGCCTTGTCTATACATTTTAGATGCGTGCCTATTTCCAAAAAAGCATATTCATTTATTCCGCACTGCTAGAGATATTTTCCCCCACAATTCACGAAACCCTGGGAGACTGGTCCATGGATATATTCCGCGAACAGCTTTTTACATGAAACAATGTTACACAATGTGCATGAAACTCTTCGACAAGCTGCCTCTAGATATGCAACAGTTACCATTAAAGTTCATTCCGCAACAACTTAACCAATATGTTACAAAAAAACAATACTACGACGTGAAAGAGTTTATTGTCGACAAATTGTAATGTTTGCATGCTAGTATTTATTCACACAATACTTATAGCAGAATGGGTTACCTATATAAATGTATTACCAGCTTTTGTACCATTTTATGCAAATAAATATGTTTGAACTTAAAAACGTTTTATCATTTTCACTTGGCTCTGATATTGACAGAACTAGAGCAAGACTGTGAAAGAACTATTATCTCTCCCTACCACCACCAAAATACTATTTGAATAGCTCTGGGATTCCGCACAGTGTCGACTGGGGACTTCACACACATACTTGGATAAATTCGCCGATGCATGCAAGTTCCCTCAGGATGTTTTCCTTCACCAAAAAGCTTGTTTCACAATTTACTATTAGTCAAAGGTCCACGCTTCAAAACTGACCACCGCAATACCACCATACCCTGTACAATTCTACAAACGAGTACGCCAATATTTACATGAACACTTTGGAAACTTAATCTGTTAATTGTAGTAAGCTCCAAAAGTGCATTTACTTATATTGTTCATGCAATGTGGGATTTTTTTAATGTTCATTTTTCTGAAATGAGAGCATTGCGGAATATTGCAAATGTTAAATTGAGTGATAGGGTAAGGAATAGCGTGATAAGGGAGCGGTGTGGTGTGAAAGAGGATGTAGTGACAAAAATAGAAAAAGGTATGCTATATTGGTTTGGTCATATGGAAAGGATGAATGAGAGAAGACTGACAAAAAGTATTTATATGGCTAGTGTGAATGGAGGTGCTGGAAGAGGAAGACCGAGGCGAATGTTCTTGGATCAAATTCAGGACAATCTGATTAAAGGCCAGGTCAAAAGTACTTTAAACCGACGAGCATGTATGCGGAACGGGATGAAAGTTGAAGAAGCGAGAGAAGTATGCAAGAGTCGTAGCAAATGGAAAGAAGTGGTCTCTGCCTACCCCTATGGGAAAAAGGCGTGATATTATGTATGTATGTGTAATTTTTCTGACTTACGTTTATCGCCCACTTGCCGCGGTCGTGTTTCTCGCTCCCTCCAATGCAAACAGATATTGTCCGCTGAGACAGTTGCCTGCCTCGATTGCTCAAGGTCATTAGCTCATGTCAGCGTCTTAATTAACTCTACTATAGTTCTTCTCATTGGACTAATAAACATGTGGGACACTTAAGGACTTAGTTCAAATTTAATAATTGTGCGTGTGACTTAAAAAAAATATATATACAAATTAGAAGACGTAGTAGGTACCTAAATCAATGACGAAGCTTGCAGCGGATAACGGTATGTTTTTAAGGCAAACTACATCAAATTGTACATAATGACGATGCAAAAGTGATTGTAAAATCCTACTTTAATAAAAAAATCGTTATCTTTTTATCTTATCTTTTATGTTTATCTTTTTACCGTTCGTGACGTGCAATCCTAGTCGCATGTAAGCACAGAATAAGTAATAGTACTTGATGTTAATCAAGAGCAAACTGTCCGGTCACGTAGCACCGCATCCCGCGGCGAAACTTTGGCCTCATCTCTACTCAATTACTGTTTATTCACATCTGCTATGAATTTGCACGAATGTGTAATATTATCTACTAGCTTCTGCCGGCGACTTCGTCCGCGTGGAATTCGGTTATAGCGTTCCCGCGGGAATTGAGCGTTAAACTATAACAAATTATATACGAAAACCTTCCTCTTGAAACACTCTATCTATTAAAAAAAACCGCATCAAAATCCGTTGCGTAGTTTTAAAGATTTAAGCATACATAGGGATATAGGGACAGAGAAAGCAACTTTGTTTTATACTATGTAGTGATTTAACGTAGTCTGTTCGGTTTAAATCGCATGTGCAATAACATTAATATACCTAATCAAGGACACACAAATAGGACATTATTAAAATCAAGTTTTGCAATTAATAATTTATTTAATTATTTAAACTTTATTACACACCACCACCACCACCATAACAGGCTATTTATGGCCCACTACTGGGCACAGGGACAGGCACTACAGGCCCCCTCTCATTTCAAGGCATTCTCTATTAATTTTATTTTCATTTTATTCATTTTTTGTACCATAGGTTCTATCTATTTACAAGTGGAGCGACGACCTCGTGAGGGTCGCGGGAAACCGGTGGAAGCAAGTAGCACAAGACCGGTCTGAGTGGCGAGCCTTGGGGGAGGCCTATGTCCAGCAGTGATGATGATGATGATGATGATTCACAAGTGCTTATATGTAATGTACTGCACATTTCGCGAATGAGGAAAGCAAAAGTAACACTTGAGGCAGGGAAATACCTAAGTGTAAATAGCAATAGAAAATTCTACATCAACACTGTCTGTTTCTAAGGGAGCAATCAGCGAGGTTAATGAACCCAGATAATTGCTCCATAATCTTAGGTAATGGCCTTGGAACAGCTGTTTAAGAACAGATTACTCCAGAAGTTCCTCCAAGTCGTATCTTTCATCACAGCGCAGTTGCAAAACTTATCTTAAACTTTGTGGCGAAAAGTCAAATTTCGAATGCTACAAAACTTGCCAAGTATTTTTGAAAAGTTTTTTAGTTAAACTGTGTAGGCGGTTAAAACCAATTATTTTAATGGTTAAATTAGTTGGTAAAAAGAGAACTGAGGATAAGGCAGTTCGTTAATCATACCTTAACTTAATCTGAAACACTTTAAAAGCTGTTGAATAAAAGTGAAGACGCTATAATATAACTAAGCAAAATTTGTACTGTGGGCAGTGCAGAACAATTTTTAAATCTTCTTCTCGATAAACACCATTTTCCGAAAAAAGCCCCACTTCAAAACGGCGCACTTATTTGCTTCATTATTTTTTACATTACGTGTTTTTCATCATGAGAATAAGGTTTTAATTTAAAAATAATTTTCTTTACAAGGGCACTTGTGCAAAGCCGGTGTAGGCAGCTCGTTAACAAATCTAAAGCAAAATCCATTTTATATTTTCCTGGCCAGTTAATAAAAAGAAAAGCATTTATTCATTTTATTTTATTTTCTAGCCTATTTGAATGTCCCACTGCTGGGCAAAGGCCTCTCCCGTGACCTTCCAACTTAATAGAGCGTAAGTCACGCAGCAGTGAATCGAACACTTAGTTCAGCATAATGCTGGGACTTATGTACCTCAGCGGTGAATATCAGCCAGCACCGCACCGTCTGTGATAAGATCACAGAGCGTCGTCATTTAAAAGAGATAAAAACTCTCAAGATCTCACGAAGATTTCTCAAGATATAAAGAAACACTCCAATTCTTCTAAACTCGTTACGTTCACTAGACAAAGCCCCCGCCAACTCGATAATACAGAACGCCTATCCAATTTGTTCGCAATCGGAACATACATTAAAGTACATGCAGGCACTCTCAACTTGGTCGGATAAAAACATTCTCCTTAAAAGTAGCCCGTAACCCCGCCCTCCATACAAACCTTCTTTTTATAGAAGGCTGCAAAATCTGCTCTGCGAAAAAACGGAACCAATGTTAAACTTATCAACAGAACTCGATAATCCAAAAGAAATTCAAAAATGAAATGGCTTAGGTATAATGGAAGATGATTCTTATAATGTAAAAAGAAACTTAAATCCATATCCATATTATTATCCATACTAATATTATAAATGCGAAAGTAACTCTGTCTGTCTGTCTGTGTGTTACCTCTTCACGCTTCAACAGCTGGACCGATTGAGATGAAATTTGGCATAGAGATAGTTGGGATCCCGGGAAAGGACATAGGCTACTTTGTATCCCGGAAAAGCGCATAGTTCCCGCGGGAGCGCGATAACCGAATTCCACGCGGGCGAAGTCGCAGGCAAAAGCTAGTTAATATTATAAATGCGAAAGTAACTCTATCTGTCTGTCTGTTACCTCTTCGCGCTTCAACCGCTGGACCGATTGATATGTTTGGCATGGAGATAGTTGGGGTCCTGAGAAAGGACATAGGCTACTTTCCGAGCGACTTAACGAGTCCAAACTCATTGGGGTTGTGTCGTTTAACTACCGAGTTCCTATGATCAGATCACCTTCTAGTTTCATCATCAGATCAGCTCCATGTCATAATAATTTTGCATTGTCATCCAATTTACACATGCATGAAAAATTTCAGCTCAATCAGTAACCGAAAAGTGGATCAAATTTAACTTGCGAGATTTAATTAAAGACAAACAAACATCGGAACAGATGAAACTAAATAAAATCTTGTAAAAAGAACTAAATTAAACAACGGATGACTCCAATTATAAAATTAGAGACATCCATTGTTTAATTTAGCATCTTTATTTTTCAAAAGGGATGAGAGTGGGGTATGACATTTTACGCAGATAAAAACGAAATCTAGTTTGTTTGCCACAATTTGTAAATTTTGTTAAACGAAAATACTAAAACATCTTGCTATTGCGACTTGCGTTTGTATGGGCAAGCGAGTACCAATCAACTCCTAAGAACTCCAAGGGGCGAATTCAGTTATCTGTTTACGGGTCAGAACTTCTTGTCCCCAGCCTTCATTTACATCCTACTTAATTCTTTAACTACGTAGTACTACATTCAATAATAGGTACTTTACCTATGGGATACCTGGATTCGCTGTGTGCAAAGACAGTGGTGGGGGGCACAAAAATCATCGCAGCATGTGACATGGCCAAATACGACTGACGGACACCAGTGAAGTGAAATGTCACTGCTGCGTTTTTGCATTGCATTAAGTTTAAGTACACACAAAATATGTCTGAAATTAGAAAACAATAAAAGGTGATAAAAAAAAAACACTTTCCGATAAATTTAATTCTTCGGCTATATGTTTTATTCCAAATCCCTGCTCCCTCAGGGTCACAATGGCGCTCCGCTGGATCGTGGAAATGTTTCTGAATTGGCTCATGGTTACGTGTATTGCGGGAGATGGTGTGTCTACACAGATGTGCTAAGTGCAACTGACCACGACAACTGGCCAGATGCGAAACTTCCCGAAAGCCATTAAACTAGTCATAAAAACTGATCCTTTCTTAATTTGAAAGCTGCTGATTCGTTAACTTAATGAACGAACGAAATTTCTGCTTGCAAACGATTTAATCGAAAAAAGGTAAAGGCGTTCTCTGTGTCGATAGTACATCAGTCTGGAGCGAGTAATGTCATCCAAGGCTTCTTTTGTCTTTATCTCTTGTTATAAGGTTAGAGACATACAAGCTTTTTAAGCCACAATTTTTCGTCACAGAGTTAGTTCCACTTATTAGATGGCCCATAGTCCGTCGACCAAAGAGTATAGTTGCATATTGCGCCTCCGGATTCGCATCCGCTAGTTGGTGCTGTCGTCGTGCACACTACCAGTAGTTACAGGTTTACACAACTTAGAAGGCGCGTGGATTAAGCAAAAATAGGCTTTGCGTCAACGGCTTAAGTGCTTCGCCACACGCCTTCTATGTTATGTCGTGCTGTAACGTTGAGTTTTTCAATTTTCTATTGTGACTTGAAACTTTTACTGTTTTTTTTTTACAGTATTGTCAAACTTGAATTAGGGAGAAGCCTTTGTAAAGGTACAAGAACTTTATGACTCTTTCCAATTTTTATAATAGTACATTATTGCAGAGGCCGCCACGTAGCGCATTGCCGGACGAGTCAGTTAGAAGGCTGAGCGAAGCGAAGCCTTCTATTAGTACGAGTCCGGCAATCGCATTGCGGCCGAGGTATATATAATGCTTTTCTCAAACAGCGAGGAAATACAGTCAGTCGGGGCAAGTGCGCCAGGATGGGGTAAGTGCGCCTAACATAAATATATCGAAACCTATAAATATTACTCAACTAGTAGTTGGCTGTTTACAAGGCATAGGGGCGAAATAAATTTAGGCGCACTTACCCCACATCAGTATTTACTACTTCCATGATCGTGGATGATTTGGCCATGGAAGTTGTACTTATTACCTCCATGGATTTGTCAGTTTCGGGGCAAGTGCGCCAGGATGGGGTAAGTGCGCCTAACATAAATATATCGAAACCTATAAATATTACTCAACTAGTAGTTGGCTGTTTACAAGGCATAGGGGCGAAATAAATTTAGGCGCATTTACCCCACATCAGTATTTACTACTTCCATGATCGTGGATGATTTGGCCATGGAAGTTGTACTTATTACCTCCATGGATTTGTCAGTTTCGGGGCAAGTGCGCCAGGATGAGGTAAGTCGCCTAACATAAATATATCGAAACCTATAAATATTACTCAACTAGTAGTTGACTGTTTACAAGGCATAGGGGCGAAATAAATTTAGGCGCACTTACCCCACATCAGTATTTACTACTTCCATGATCGTGGATGATTTGGCCATGGAAGTTGTACTTATTGCCTCCATGGATTTGTCAGTGTCTAGAGGTGTCTCAAATAGCAAGCGAATTTAAAAAAAACACACACGACAATAATGTTTTTGCTGGCCAAGGCCGGCAATGGACAGCCTCGCGTCTTATTTTTTTGAAAGTAACACGAACATTTCCGAGCATGTTTGAGAAAATGTATATTTATTTGGTTTTGACTTTTAGTAGGTATGTACCCTTGAAGCACATGTCATATTTCCTGATAGATAAATTATGCTAAAATTCGTTGGACCGGTTTTGTTATCCGGAATTATAAACTAACTTTGGTATAATATCACTATCTTCCCAAGCTATTGCTTTACCAACTCATCAAAATTTATAGCGCTCGTGGCGCCATATTGCTTTCTTTCATCTCGGAATAATATCATACTTGCTATGTTAAGATACTTTCAGAGTTCACTTACGAGAGGGAAAATATTTTCAGGAGAGTTTGTGTTTTTCGAAGAACATATAAGTATGTATTATACTTAGAAAAACGGTACTTTGGTAATAAATATTTGTACCACCAGAACAGCCTATTTACGGCCCACTGCTGGGTACAGGCCTCTCTTCACGAGAGAGTTTGGTCTATAGTCCCCACGCGGGCCCAGTGCGGATTTCATTTCATTTCATTTAAAGGTGCGAGCCGGATTCGAACCCTGCACGAGAGGCGGTAGGTAAAACCACTAGGCTACCACGGCTTTTACGTACTTTAGTATTGTTTTTGTATTTGTACTACATGATAATATTTTGTGGCGAAAAGGGCTTTTATGTCTCTTTATCTAACCTCATGACAAGAGATAAATACAAAAGTTCAAGTTTTTGTATTCTTTAATAAAATAAATAAATAAATAAAATAATAAAATAAGCCTCGGACGACATTACTCGCTCCAGATGTACTTAATGCAATGCAAATAAATACGTAACAGTGACAGTTCACTTCACTGGTGTCCGTCAGAGTTTTCATATTTGGCTATCGCATTCACTGCCACCGACGCATATGACATAGACATAGACATAGACATAGACATTTATTTCTCAATATCAAATTACAGCATATTTTACATGTCAAAATAAGAGAATTTCACATTGAGATCGTCAGAAAGAATACAAAATAAAAATATAATGAAAATCAGGAATAAAATATTTCACCGTTAGGATCGTCTTTTTATACCAAAATAAGAAATAATGATAACAAATAATAGGATTAATATGGTACAATTGGTATGTCAAATTATATATTACAAATTTATTTATTCTTTAACAGAATATAACGGATGTTCCATAACAAAAGGTTCTTAAGTTGACGTCGAAACACCGCGTCAGACTTTCCCGCAGTGCCTTGAACGCACATGTGCGTTGCAATATTCCCTTAATGACAGCTGTGGCACCTGGCGAAAGTTCGTAAAACAGAAGTGGCAGTGAATGCCTTAAGTCACACACTGCTTTATTTGCCATTACCCGCGATTGATTGATTGATCACGCTGCGATCGTTTTCGTCTCCCCCACCACTGTCTTTGTACACAGCGAATATGTTTTTGGTGAAATCAAGGGCTATTTAAGAGGATACGTGAGCTGAGCCCCCTTTCAGATTTGAGAAATTTAAATCAATGTTGCTGTCTCGCAGGCGCGGGCGGAGCGACAAAAGCTGCGGTAAGAACGAAGTGTCGGACCGTTTTGATTTTTGTGTTTATTATTGTGATTTCTTTGCGGCCTATTCATTCGGACCGTTTTCAGCACTGTTTGAAGTCACCTAGTTCTATTAAGAACAAAAATATCACGTACAAAACGTACCGACACAGATACTGACGAAATTGATCTTATTTCAAAAAATCATTGATCTACCATCAAAATCCAGGGAGGAATATGTCGAGAACGCTTGCATGGAAAAATTATCACTAGCGTGTCCTCTTAAATCTGAACATTCGTGTGCCTTTCCATCAATACTCGGTGGCACAAGACGGGGTGAATCGACCTCCGTCAAGGCTGGGATCGGTTCTGACAACGTCCGGACAGCCCGGCATTGTATAAATTTCGTAATAATTTCTTGGACCCGCGGCAACAGCTGCCGAGCATGTTGGCAGTTTTATTAATTTTCAGACTTCAGTTATCTGAAAAATAAATACGCGTAGGTTTAAGGTATCGCATGTTAACAAAGGGATTCCCCACAAATCTGAATATTCTTCTATCCTTTCTGGACATCATTTGTTCACATACCTTTGCAGAGAATTTGTCTTTAAATTCGTGACATTTATTTTATAAATTACGTATACTTACACTAAATATGTATTTCTGGCAACTAGGCGTAATTCTGAAATTCCTTTGTCCTCTTATTTCCTTAACACCGATCTCCCTCCCAATTCTGCAGCATCTTTTAACGTCTACTTAACGTCTTTTAACGTCGACAACTGCTGAATTGAGACAATCCCATCTGAGGTTATAAAAAACCAAAATCGTATTGACAAAAGTATTTTGACATATGTTCTTTTGGAAACGGTGGACGAAATTGTATTTATACGGTTTTTTTTATTTATGGTATCTTAATTGCCAGTGTCAATGACGGACGGACATGAAGAAACTACAAGGGTTCCGTTTTTTAGGGTTCCGAAGTCCACAAGGAACCCTTATAGTTTCGCCATGTCCGTCCGTCCGTCCGTCCGTCCGTCCGTCTGTCCGCACTATTGCTTAAAGATGCTTAGGTCTAGAAAGCTGTAATTTGGCATGAATATACATATTAGTTACGCTGACAAAGTGGTACAATAAAACTTTGAAATATATTTTTTTATAGGGTACCTCCCCTACTCATAAAGTGGGGATGTAATTTTTTTTTCTTGCGTACCCCATGGTGCGGCATCTCGTTGAATAGGTCTTAAAAAAATATTGTGGGTTTGTTAAAACCATTTTTTGATTAAGTGATGCGTTTGTGAAATATTAAGCTTTAAAGTGCTATTTTTTGTTAGAGTCACGTGTCCCCCCCCCCATGCCAGCTAAATGGTGGTATTTGGATGGCTGAAAAAAATCACAGTTATGGCATATATAACGTAGTTGAAAGGAAAACTATCACAGCTAAGTAGGCTGTACAAACTTACGAATCATAGTCGACTAACTTATGAAATGATTAAAAAACCAATGATTTTTCTCGAGCGGCAGGGGCGTCGTGCGGGCACGTCATACCACAGGCTAGCTAGATGCTAATAAGTCTTAGAAAGGTACTGTACCTCTAGTGTATTTTTCGGACCTGGAAAATACTTCTCGACCGCGTTCGCGTTTACATCAAGATTGTATGAAAACTCGAACACCGCCCCTAGCGGTACGTTTTGTAACAAGGTTTAGCGAGTGTATTTTGATTAATACGAATGAGTGACGAGCGAGTAAGTGAGTAAACGAAAACGTTCACGTTTTCGAGTGACTTTTAGTATGACTGAAACGCAGTAGTATACGCAATTCGATCTGTCAAGGTCACTGTCAGGCTAATAGTTTGAACATTTTTGAAGATAATAAACATGGAGATAAAATTTAGAAGACACGCGGCATGCAGGACTTTTCAGTGTCTTACAAAGTTGCTGGTATTTCCTACATGACATCAGTAGAGCTAGTATTTGGGCAAGAAGCGAAAGAGAGAACTCGGTTGAAGAGTTACCTACCATATTATAGTTGGGTCTTAGGAGTTGTTTACAAGTATAGTTTACAGGAAGAAACCGGTTATTGCGCTGCGAAGAAAGTATATGGAATACCGATTAGGCTGCCGCAGGAATGTTTTTCAATGAGCAACTATTCCTACGATACTTTTACAGAGAAGCTGTTTAAGGGAAGATACTTGAGTTTTATTGTCTCGCTCCAAGAACGGAAAGGCCCCATCGATCAATTTTCCTTCACCTAATACAGAAATGTTCACAAGAAGCGTAAGAAGCGTCATACTTTGCCCTACTCTAACGCCACCTTATAATGGCCCATTTCTAGTGGTTGAGAGGAGCAGCAATGCGTGGGTACCTGATTAAAAGAGAAGGCAAAGCGACGTGCGAATCAATCGGTCGCTTGAAACCAGCCTTTTTGCTGAACGATTAAAAGGCGTACATCGCGACGTAGTCGATATAGGAATAGTCTTTCCAGGCGTGGAGGATTGTGCCAGCACCATCGGCATCGTCCACAAGGCACGGCACGGACGAGAGATAGGCCGTGTCATTGGATTATCGTTTCGGTACTACATAAGTACATATTTGGGTGAGGCTCACAAGAATTGTGCGGTAACACACGGGAACTTGTATGTACTGTCGCCGTCGTGCCCTATAAGTTCCGGTGTGTGACGGCACATTCCTTGTGAGCCTCACCCATTTAAGAATTCTAAATTATTATGAAATAAATAAAATTGAAAGTATCCAAGACGTAGTTTGTTCTCATCATCACCACTCCCAACGTTAACGTTAAATAAATTACGCAAAGGGAAATATATAAAAATGGAATATTGTGGCTTAGTACTTATAGCTGTATACGTATGAGTCAATACCTATGAGTGAATACCTACAAGCATTATATCAATCTAGCTTATTCTGACCGCGACTTCATTCACGTGGAATTTGGAGAGCTCCCGCGGGATTATGCTTAGTAACACCCCCCAATTCCCCAAGGAACCCATATGCCAAATTTCAGCTTTCTACGGCCAGTAGCTTTGGTTGTGCTTTGATCGATCAGTTGCTGACATTATGCTAAAGAAATATAGATACTTACAATAAATAACACCAATAAAAACTCAATGGAATATATTACACGATTTATTAGTGTTTAAAATTAACTCTGATGAAATTCAGGTAGGAATCAGCAGTTGGCTCAGCCACGGGGTCTGGTCTTAAAGTTGCCACAGTTGTTCTTGACTTGCCGGGGCAGAGGCAGAAGGAACACTGAAAGAAAATATGTATAAGTGTTTGTTTATTATATTAGGTAAGTATTTGTTTGAATCCGTGATGGTGGCATGAGGAGTTCTAAAGGTCGAACCACTAGGGTTCGACCTTTAGAACTCCTCATGCAGTGGATCGGCGGGTGTTCGAATTCGGCTCGCATCTCTGAGTTACTTATGTGCAAAATTATCTACTACTTGGCTTTACTGTGAACGAAAACATAGTAAATCTTAAAGAAACATGCATGCATCTGCGGAGTAATTCAAGGATGTGTGCGAGTCCCCAATCCAAACTGCGCCCGTGTAGGGACTATAGCCCAAACCCTCTGGTGATGAGAGGAGGCAGTAAGACGTAAATAGACTGTTGTGGGTGTGCATTATAGGTATTGCATATTATGTTAAATAAAAATAATTACCTACTATAATATTATGTCTAATACTTACTGTCTTTTGCTTGTATGCACGCATTCTCCTTCGTATTTGATAATGATAAACAAACCACGCGCCGCGCCAATTCTTTTTACGTTGCCGGAAATTTAGCTCAATTCGAAGTATGGATCTTAAAGTATGATTCTTCTCTTCTTTCTACATGCAAGACAATTTTGCCAATCTCAAGTATGGCCTACGGGCCGAGCATTGTATGGAGGAAACAATTAATGTACGATATAAAAGATAAATCAAGTAAACTTGGTGAGGCTCAACAAACGGCAACGTCCATCTTTCAACTCAACTCAACACACTTCGAGTAAACTATTCGTAAAAGGTTCATCTTTAACCTTTGAGTGCATTTGTCAACACCGTTCTCGCACACGTTCATGTATTGTCACCATCACTTTGCGACATCCGCTATACACTATAAAATTGAGGGTTTCTGTCTTGGACACTTCGCCATTATCAAAATATTGGCCTCAGGCCGGCAATTATTCAATAATAAACATTTAAATTATCATTAATATCAAATTTGAGGAGGCTTGTTAAACGTCAATCACGACAATGTCAAATATGTGACGGAAGGCAGTGAGTTAAAACGTCTCGATCGCGTTTGCGTTTCTTCAGGTTTTTTCTGTCAAAATTGACAAAATGGCCATAAGTGTTGCCAAGTTACCTACATTTTCTAAAATTTCTAGGCAACCCGGAGTAATTTATGTAATTTAGTTTTTTGTTAAACCAAATCGAAGTACATAGTTATAGGTATATTCGTCACAAACGTGGAGTATCTCAACATTAAAAAAGAAAGACACACTTATACGTATGCGAAAAAGCTTAAATAAATAACATACTTAGTAAAAATTATCTCAAGAACACAATACAAGCATATTAAGACATAGACGACATACATATAACATTTATTTCACTTAAAAAATCTAAAATTTTGAAATAAATTTGTATTCGACAGGTTGGAAAACCTAAGTTCTCACGTTCTCACGTGATAAAGTCGGGTGAGTAACTTTACTTCTTGCGTTTCGTTTAATTTACTTTTCAAACTGTCAAATACGAGCTTACACTCGCAGTTAGTCGGAAAACGTGTAAACGAATTCACATTCGTTTTCGTAAAGTAAACGTCACTCGCTGAATTGACTCCCATGTTTTGCCGCTAGGGGTGCTGTTTGTGTTCTCATACAAAAATGATGAATAAACTCAAACGCGATCGATGCGTTTAGCGCGCATAAAGATTTACACTCATGTGAGAAGAGGTAAAAACAAACCGAGCCCGAAGTTGAAGCTTACACTCGCGTGTTAAAACAAAACTGTTCGTGAATAGTTTACTCGAATAACTTCGTGACATCGTTTTGCATTTTTGGTGTAAAAAATACACTAGACCTACTGTGGGCATCCTCAACTTCGGAACCCTATACTTTGCGCGTGGTCCGACATGCACTTGGCCGGTTTTGCTAATAGTTGCGTATTTATCCAACCAGTAATGAGTTCGTACTTTCTCCATTCTATTATGTATTTTTGAAAAAGGGCCTTCCGCTGAGTTTGTTGCGGCGCTTCTTCTCAAGCAATGGCTCTAGGAAGCGCTGGTAAAAACATTTTCTAACGTGTAAAAGTGCCCCTATGTGGCCAATTTGCTGAATAAATGATTGAATTGAATCCGTTTGCAATGCGGAAGACGACCAGTAGTTTTTCAATACAAGTGGCGCACATAAGGTTCAATTTCTTTGGTATTGAAAAACTATTGATCGTCTTTCGCATCCAACAGTTAACAAAATCACTTACATAAGTATAGAGTATAGGTAAGTACTGCCTCCACAGATAAACAGTCTGTGAGTAGGCGAATGAAAGGTTAGCATATTTAGAGAAATACCTTTGTTGTTTCTGTAACAGGTAAGAGATCAAAGTGATTCTGTGTAAGGAATCAAACGAAGAAAAAGCCCTCCAGTGAAAGACTGTTCTTCATACCCAATTACTTGATCGTGCATGGATTTTTTTACCGACTTCATTAAATAAAGTTTTATGTAAGCAGGGTAATCCATATCCATATCCATACATATTTAGTAATTATTATAAATGCGAAAGTAACTCTATCTGTCTATTCACGCTTCAACCGCTGGAGTCCCCGGAAAGGACATAGGCTACTTTTTATCCCGGAAAAATGCGTAGTTAATGCGGGAACGCGATAACCGAATTCCACACGGGCGAAATCGCTGGCAGAAGCTAGTAGTATTGTTATAACTGTCAAAATATAACAATTAGATATTCTATCAGGTTTCCCGAGCCAATATAACAGAGATAATAAATAAATAAATATCTTAAATATCCTGGGACATTTCACACATATTGACCTAGCCCCAAACTAAGCAAAGCTTGTACTATGGGTGCTAGACAACGATATAAATACTTATATAGAGAAATACATACATATATAAATACAAAACATCCATGACTCGAGTACAAACATTCGTGTTCATCACACAAAGTTTGCCCCGAGCGGGACTCGAACCCGCGACCATCGGAACAGAAGGCAGGGACTACGAACTGGGCCAATCCGACCGTCTAAGGAGAATAAGGAGATAGTTCATATAAGGAAGTATGGAAGGAAAAGGAGCCACTAATGTGATTTTTACCCTAATGCGCCAGAAACAGGGTTTCATATATTTGTTTGTTTTGCCCTAATATATACGGTGTAATTAGAGTTTTGATTAATCAAATCGACATCCGAGCTATTCATTTCCAGTGTTTGCTTTCATTTCACTGTGTCTAATTACGATTTCAATTGAAAAGCTTCAATTAAAACTTTATTCATTCCATGAAACAAGAAATATCACTAACATGAAATATAGTGTGATATTAATATCGTTCATGGTTAGATTAATCTGCGAAATGAAAGCTCTGCCAGTTTCCGCCGTAAACCAGCGTCAAAACTACCAGAGTGCTTTTTGAGCTCACTTTTTACTACTTAACTGATTTATATACGAAACTTTCAGCTTTCTTAGGAAATTGACGTCGTATGTTGCAGTCACAACTAGGATATTGCTTATATTTAATGTTTATTTAAAAATTGCTTTCGCTTGCAACTTCGCCTGTGGTCAATATATGTGAAATGCCCCAAGATATTTATTTATTTATTTAATTAACATTAATTAGACGGCCTTTATTTTTTAATAACTGGCTTCCCACAGTAAATGAAGGCAAGCGCCCCAGTTAACAATAATCTGCATAAAATTACCTTTCCAATGATATATAAGTAAATTATGTCTATTGGACCTGAGGCCAGGTTTCATACATTTTTGCCCATTCTCCTTTCGTTTTCTAAGAATTTTTAAACTTAATACTTTTGCTTCTTACTGTTTCTAGTCGGTCAGCCAGTTTCTAAATCTTTCATAGAATCGATTAGGTAAGCCTCCCAAACCGAACTAACAGAAAACGCGCAGACTAAACCAATGGGGCGGGCTGAAAGCGAGAGATTATTGAGATATTGTTTATGTATGTTTATCTTTTATATAATTTTTATGTACGTTTATGTAAATTTATCCTCTTTTTGAATTATTTGTTATCTTCCTTGTATTTCTGTAGTTTCTTTCTGATATTGATGCACCTACTCATTTTTCTTTCTGTTTGGCCTTATGGTTGACTGGTAGAGAAGGCCTTTAGGCATTAAGTCCGCCAATTGTATACATTTTGTATGTGCAATGAAGTTTAAATAAATAAATAAATATTGTACAACAACGGCTAATTAACACCACAGACAAGATAATTATTTTGTCTATGGTATATCTCTATATTATATAAACTGACAATCTCCTAACATTGCGGCGTATAGAGGGTTGAAGTACAGGAGATCTTTATAGTTTCAAAAGTGGACACCAAATGGTAGATTAGAGGTGCTGCGGTCGCCACTCCTGTCAAGCCACCTAGGCATCCGCCACTATCCAGTCTGCAGTAGCACCTTCAGATGCCGCTGCTGAGGCGAAAACGGTTGTGAGGCGAGTGTGTTTTGTTTTGTTGCTTATCAAATCCGCTGGGCACGTTTTCAACTGTTTCGCCATATAAGATTGCGCTCCTTACCAAGACACATTCCACACTCCATAATAGGGATGGCGACAGGGTGAAGAAATCGAAATTCTAATTAGTCCGTCAGTCAGGTAATACAAAAATATTAGACACGTATTTTTTGTTTTATCAAATTAACAAAGAATGACTAAGTTAAAACGCATTAAAGTTGGAGAGTGGGGGCTAACTACGTCACCGTTAGGTATAAATCGTACCTAACCGTGACGTCACGCGACATTTCAACTCCATATATCTCCGTATAAGTTTGATTACGTGAAAAAAGAAAAAATACGTGTCCAATACTTTTCAATAATCTTCCTGATAGACTAAGGAAAAAAAAGTTGTCGTCTTCCCTATTGCGGCGTACATCGGAAAAGCTCTGTATGTGAGGAATACCTATCCAGGGGGCGCTTGATTTTTTTTCATTTAACACTTGGAACCTGGGCGAACCTTTGCTCGGGTGAAAATAGCTAATAATTAATTTTCCCACGTATTAAGACTTAATCAGATCGATTTGTCACCCCTGAAAACACTTTTGTATCGATTTCATCGAAATCGTTAGATCGGTTTTCGAGAACATGATTACAGATACGAAGAATAGCTTACGTCCTATTCTCAGACCTACTGAAATCAGTCCTACTGAATACACTCCAAATTTCATAAGAATCGGCAGAGCTGTTTCGGAGGAGTTTGGTTACAAACACTGTGACACGAGAATTTTATAGATTAGATATAAGGATTTCGACGAGCGACCTCGTGAAGGTCGCGGGAAACCGGTGGAAGCAAGTAGCACAGGACCGGTCTGAGTGGCGAGCCTTGGGGGAGGCCTATGTCCAGCAGTGGACGTCTTTCGGCTGAAATGATGATGATGATAAGGATTTCGGGCGTACGCTGATAATACATTAAATGGATTACGTCCATGATATTAAACTAAGTTGAATATTATTTGATAGACTGAGTGGTTCAAATAGAAATGTCTATCAAATAATATTCAACTTAGTTTAATATCATGGACGTAATCCATTTAATGTGTTATCAGCGTACGCCCGAAACCCTTATATCTAATCTATAAAATTCTCGTGTCACAGTGTTTGTAACCAAACTCCTCCGTAATGATACCAATTTGAGTGGTTCAAATAGAAAATTGCTATCATTACGTAAACCGACACAAGTAGCCCGATGCCAATTAAAAACAAATTACTGACCCTGACTGCAGACTGATGGACCCCGTAAAATGGGGAGTCGGGGAAAAATGGGAAACACACTGATAAACTGTATAAAACATCGCTAACGAGTTGTTGACAGGCATCTGGCATCCATCAACACCCGCATAGTACCAGGGCAAACGTATAGGTACACGGTGGGTCAGAAAATATGGCAAATAATTAACCCACAGTATCGGCCATCGATTCTAAGTATATTGTATAGGTCTTTAATTTTTTTTGAGTTGGTAAAAAAAATATTTTGTATAGGATTCAGGCGTCGCTCACACAACCAATCCCATATACAATTTTTTTTTTTTACTTACTCGAAAAAAATTAAAGACCTATACAATATACTTAGAATCGATAGCCGATACTGTGGGTTAATTATTTGCCATATTTTCTGACACACCGTGTATACTACTACAGCCTATTTGCGTCCCACTGCTGGGCACAGGCCTCCTCACATCACGAGAGGGTTTGGGCTATAGTCCCCACGCGGGCCCAGTGCGGATTGGGGACTTCACACACATCTTTGAGTTAATTCGCAGATGAGATGTTTTCCTTCACCGAAAAGCACAGTGGTTAATTCAAATTGAATTTCGCACATAAGTAAACTTAGAGGTGCGAGCCGGAATCGAACCCCCGACCCTCTGCATGAGAGGCGGTGGGTCGAACCACTAGGCCACCACGGCTTCCAAACTTATATAATCAATCAGTATTTATAAATGTCTCCCGTTACTGACTCACTGACTGTTTGACTGGATGACAACGCACAACTAAAACTACTGGTCGTAGAAAGCTGAAGTCTGGTATATAGGTTTCTTGGGGAGTTTAGGGAAAAACTGAGAGAGGATTTTCCAAAATTTCCACAGGAATGGAAATAAATGGGACATGCATGTGTTATTATTGGTATGCGCAACTCTCTCGTGTTGAAAAGAGGTCTGTGCCCAGCAGTGGGACGGAAAAACGCTGTAGTAGTATTAGTAATGCTACTACTAATACTACTACAGCGTTTTTCCGCCTTATACCACAGGAGATGGATACCTAGTAATTTGAATTAATTTGATATTTTCATTAAGAAGCTTACCTATTGGTTACCTACCGCTTCTCAGGCAGACGCATTTCAATTTCGCGCTTTTCAAAGTTATCTGAAAACCTGCTTGATTCTTCGGCAGTGGACGTAAGTGCCATTTTTAGGCAAAGAGACAGCTATAGCGGTGATGGTAGTAGTTTTTCTTTGAATGGTGCGACTATTTAATGTCATGCCGTAACATGTAAACTCAAGACACCTGAACCAAGCACAATCAAACAGCGAACAGGAGACGTACTTACTCTGTATCAACTTAGTTTTCACTAGTCCAATCTAGTTAAATCCAGTTCATAATCAAGTTTTCATTGGTCCAATCTAGTTCAATCCAGTTCATAATCATCATCAGCCCACTGCTGGACAAGCCTTCCCACAGCACGCCACTCAGCTCGATCCTCTTTTCCAGTGTTTGCAACCCTACGTATATCCAGTTAAGACCGGTTCAAACTCATTCGTCCAATCCGCCAACAGATGTAGCTGGCAGCCGGCCAGAGGCAACAAGTCCGCGCTTCTACATTATTACCCGGTTCTTATTGCTCCATGAATCTGTAATGGGGGCATTGCAATATTGATGCTTTGGGGACTATGTATCCTGACGAAATCAAAGTTTCGGACTACAAAGATCAACGACCAATGATATCTAATCTACAAACTAAAATACTATAAAACCGCCAGCTTCTGCCCGCGGTTTCACCCCCATGGAATTCGGTTATAGCATTCCGCGGGGCTGGTGATTTAAGCATTCTTTACATCACCCTTGGCCATAACGTGGGATTTTCTGCCCGCTACGCGAAGAGAAAATCTCACTTCTTGGTTGGCCAAGAAGTGAGATTTTCTCTGCAGGCAAGACGTAAAAGTTTTGACAAACCACGGGTGGTAATTCGTAAAGCCCCAGAACGCATAATTACCCTGCGATCTGGGACATTTACGAATTCACCACCTGTCTGTAATGTACTATTGTGTGTAAATCTTGTTAGGTAAGTAAGTAACTATAAAACTCGGGCCACACCGAATGCGTCTGCAGCACGTCGACGGCTCACCAGCATCTACGCGCGTGTGAAGTGGGGCGCGAGCCGCGCAGCACCCATATGTCACACCGTAGGCTGTCAGCCTAAGCTGTCCGCTCTCGGCTGCGCATCGCCATTTTAGCCGCCATTTTTGACATAGTGTCAATATCACTGTTTAATTTGACGTAATACGTATATTGTCGTCTCGCTCTGCTCTATACAACTCTGGCAGCTGTTGCACTGCTCGGCGTCGTTGTGCCGACGTAGCTGCAGCGAACGGCGGAGCCGTAGACGCGCTGCAGACGGCGGCCAAGCGGTGTGACAGGTCTTACTAGAACTAATGCTATAGAGATTCAGGCGAGCCGTCGACATGCTGCAGAGGCATTCGGTGTGACCCGGGCTTAAAGCAACAATCGCAAGACGAAGAAGTGCAAGTGCTTCTCTTTGTGTTGATTGTCAAGTGGTTCTTCTTAGTACGCGTCCTGTAAACCAAAAAGGTATATCGGCAATGTAAGTAATCGTTCGAATCTCAGTTCTTTGTGCAACTGGGTAGAGCTTTAAATACGAATTTTGTTATCAACTGTGTAATGAAATATTAATGGTAGAACTTGAATAAAATGTGATATAGCAAAATTTTAATTATTTATGAATTAAATGAGGACATTATTTAGGTCACAAAACAAATAAAAAAACACGTTGAAAGTATCCAGCTTTTGACAGCAGGGCCCCATCATCTTTTTGCATATCAACTTTTTCGGAGAATTTTACATGGGGATAAATTTGGTCCAGGTCATCCCCCCGTCGGTAGGTAGGTACACCTATTTCTGAGAACGTTTTAAATATACTTACTTGAGAGCTTTCAGTTATGGAAATAATCTGTAATAGACAACTTACCTTTGTTTTTGTTCACAGTAAAATCGCTTTGCAAGTCACTCGGGCATTCCTGGCTTTGACGCTGCACTCACTCAGCCAATTAGCAGCCCAGCTAGAGAAGCGAGCGGTACCCAGTTCCCAGTAAGTGTTCCAATCGGTATGCAAAGATCGCCTTGTAAAACAGGCTCTACCTCGTCGAAGTAGCTTAGTCTTTGTTTAACAATACTTGTAAGAATGAGACAAAGGTCTCAGCCTACTTCGGCAATAGTTTTAGCTCCAGCCAGCACAACGGCCTATTTGTGTCCCACTGCTATAGGCGCAGGACTTCTCTCATCAGACGATTGCATAGCGGGCCCAGAGCATAATATTGGGGACATCATACACTACTGCTACTACTACTACAGCCTATTTGCGTCCCACTGCTGGGCACAAGCCTCCTCTCATCACGAGAGGGTTTGGGCTATAGTCCCCACGCGGGCCCAGTGCGGATTAGGGACTTCACACACATCTTTGAACTACTTCGCAGTGCGTGCAGGTTTCCTCACCATGTTTTCCATCACCGAAAAGCTCAGTGGTAAATTCAAATTGAATTTCGCACGAACTATAGGCCACCACGGCTTCACACACACATCGTTGGATTACTTCGCAGATGCTTGAAGGTTTGTTCGCGGTGTTTTGCTACGCCAAAAAGCTCTGTAATAAAATAAAAAAGTTCGCATTTTATACAAGTAAACTAAAAAGCCGAGAGTTAGGGACGTAACTCAAATAGCATTGACAAGCGGTACTAACATTTGTTGGCTTTCTCTCCCCGTATCTGATGAAATCAGCTGTATGGTAAGACAAAAAAAACTACATACTTAAATCAAAAGCTAAGAACAATATATACTTCCTTTTTTCAGATGAAGTATGTTCCGAATAAAATGCTTAGCTACGTCTGATATGACGTTATGGAAAGTAAAGACTATGGAGGGTTGATGACTTGATGTAAAGGAGCGCAATCTTTATAGTTCCAAAAGTGGACACCAAATCGGGTAGGTTGGGGGCGCTGCGGCCTCCACAACTGTCAAGCCACCTAGGTCTGCAGCAGCGATGATGACGCTTCAGATGACGCTGCTGAGGCGAAAACGCAGCGAAAACGGTTGTGAGGAGAGTGTGTTTTGTTTTGTTGCTTATCAAATCCCCTGGACACGTTTTCAACTGTTTCGCCATATAAGATTACGCTCCTTACCAAAACACATTCCACAATCCATAGTAAAAATGTCTAGTTAGAGACTCGGTCGGTTTGTCAATTACCTATTCCATTCGAGGTTCGATCCCGCTACAGAACAAAAGGCTTACAAATTAATATTTCGGGGCCTCTCGAGGCTAGTTATTGTTCCCAGGTTCATTATCGACGACTAATGAATGCTGGAGTCTTTGTAAATCGGATGTTCATTGACGATTTTTAGATCGCGTCGACCTTTTTAAATAGTCTCAAAAGCAGTAAAGGTAAGATGCTATAATATCGTACACAATATTCAATAAGAACATTGATTGGTCTGTGGACTATGATTTAATGCTGCAATGCAAGCATTTTCAACATCATAAAGAGTGCGAGCACCGACCACTGCTGTATAACACGAAATGGTCTTAAACTTTCCAGTGAACATAATGGTCTTTTTTAGGGTCCGTACCCAAAGGGTAAAGCGGGACCCTATTACTAGTTAGGTTAGGTTAGGTTAGGTTAGACTCCGCTGTTCGTCCATTTTTCACCAGGCTGTATCTCATGAACCGTGATAGTAGACAGTTGAAATTTTCACAGATGACGTATTTCTATTGCCGCTATAACTAGTAATAATAAAAAACACAATAAAACAAATATTCAAGAGGGTTCCCATACAATAGACATGATATTTCTTGCCGTTTTTATAGATAATTTTACGGAACCCTTCGTGCGCGAGACCGAGTCGCACTTGGCCGGTTTTTTATCATTTTTTTTATTGTGTCTGCCTGTTGATATTGTCAAGTAAGTAAGTACCTACCTACCCTATTTAAATGAAGTGAAAATATTCTAATACTAGCTTCTGCCCGCGACTTCGTCCGCGTGGAATTCGGTTATAGCGTTCCCGTGGGAATTGAGTGGAACTATAATAAATTATATACTAATATAAACCTTACCCAACTAGCAAATTATGCACTTATAGTACTCTTCAAGCCTATTTTTATTGCGCTTATAAAGTACTTGTAGCTATCTACAAACCTGGATTTGGGCACACTTATAGGAGCATTTGTTTTTGTAACAGTCTTATAATCTACTTACAGAATGCTATTAAGTCCTATAATATGCTCGTAATAGCGTTGAAGAAGAACAAATAGTCATATAATGTATACTCAAAACCTTTATAAGTACAATTGCTCTTGTATGTGCCTGTGACAAGCTCTTTATAAGATTAAAATAGTAAATGTCAGTACATCTTGCAAATGTGGTTTAGTGTTTGTGTTGTGAGTGATTTTTGGAATTAAAAAGGTAAGTACAATATCTTTTTGACATAATACTAATATTTATCGTAGCCGGTGAAGTAGGGATGTGAATATAGGGTTAATAGAGAATGAATTAGTGGGGAAGTGATATTCATCGTTAAAATATAGTATTTTAGAAACATATTTTAAAAGCGCCTCTAAAATTTCATCATTACACCATTCTTTTAATAAGTTTATTACAATATATTGTAATAAATATCCGCCATAACAAAAACTGGTTTAAATGAGAGCGTTTTAAGTGTATTATAAGTGTAATAGCACTTATTCAAACTATTATAAGAACATCATGCCCTCCATGTTGACATTAATTAGGGTTCCTCATAAATTCAATATAAACACTTCTAACCCATGATTTTTTTACAGTTTATAATTTTAAAATGTAGTAAATCCCTATAAATCGTAAAAAAATGTTTTTTTTTAGGTCTTGAATGTTTTGTCTGACTTTATATTATAGGTACTAGATTTTGCCCGCGACTTCGTACGCGCGTAAACATTAACATGTATTTTTTTTTCGTTCACGTGGGCATTTCGAGAAATCGTCTTTAGTGCTCTCATACACTAAGTTCACAGTTCATTGAGGACTACATTATATGTGGTACGTTATACTTCAGGGCCAGAGATTTTTATCTTTTTCACTTTCTTAGTTATTTTCTTCTGTGTAATTTTCTTTGTCGAAAGCTTTACCTTTTTTATTTTCATCTTCACTTAAATTATCTAAATTGTTTGATTCTACGGGACCCTTTCTTAATAAAGTTCCCGTTTGATTCAGTGGGTCAACTCTTATAATAGCATCAAACAAGAGTAGATACGTTTTTGAAATCTTATTAAGGTTCTCCTCAAGAATGTAATAAGAGCTATTACTCTTATAAAGGTTCTGCTCAAGAATGTTATAAGAGCTATTACTCTTATAAAGGTTCTGCTCAAGAATGTAATAAGAGCTATTACGCTTATAAAGGTTCTGCTCAAGAATGTTATAAGAGCTATTACTCTTATAAAGGTTCTGCTCAAGTGTGTAATAAAACCTTATACTCTCACCGAATGCTACTATTGGAGCTGAAAAATTACAAAGACTATTTGTCTTGTAACATGCACTTATAAGATACCATCTCCTATAACTGTCTTATAACGTACTCCTATAGTAAACTAAAAAGCTTTGTTATAAGAACAAGTGATCTTGAGTTATTGCTCTCATAACGCTCTTAATAAGAGCTTTTACTCTTATAAAGGTTCTGCTCAAGAATGTTATAAGAGCTTTTACTCTTATAAAGGTTCTGCTCAAGTGTGTAATAAAACCTTGTACTCTCACCGAATGCTACTATTGGAGCTGAAAAATTACAAAGACTATTTGTCTTGTAACATGCACTTATAAGATACCATGTCATATAAATGTCTTATAACATACTCCTATAGTAAACTATAAAGCTTTGTTATAAGAACAAGTGATCTTGAGTTATTGCTCTCACAGCGCTCTTAATAAGAGCTTTTACTCTTATAAAGGTTCTGCTCAAGTGTGTAATAAAACCATATAATCTCACCGAATGCTACTATTGGAGCTGAAAATTCACAAAGACTATTTGTCTTGTAACATGCACTTATAAGATACCATGTCCTATAACTGTCTTATAACGTACTCCTATAGTAAACTATAAAGCTTTGTTATAAGAACAAGTGATCTTGAGTGTAACAAGACTTATAGCTTAACCTTGTAGTACACTACAAGCCTATTTATAAGAACACGAGATCTTGAGTATAACAAGACTTGTGGAATGCCAATATAAGAGCGAAAGTCTTTCTCAGTGCACTTACTAGACTATTATGAGAATTGGTAGTCTTATAATTTTGCTTATAGGACTACTTTGCTAGTTGGGTAAGCACTGGACCCACCGCGAGCGAGTGAGCGATGAGCTATCGGCTATAAAAACGAACAAAAGATGAGCACTCCCGTGTAAATAAAAGAGACGCGGCGATATTGATAGTTCACCGCTGGGCGAGTAACTATAAATATCGCCGTGTCTCTTAATGCCTTACTCTTGAATCTATCTATTTAAAAAAAAACGCTTACAAAATCCGTTGCGTAGTTTTAAAGATCTAAGCATACATAGAGACAAACAGCAGGGAGCGACTTTGTTTTATACTATGTAGTGATTCAGTCCAGTATATGATACCTATTTCAGTTTGAATTCAGCTCCTATTTATTACTTTTGTCGATCAGTTATCGTGCCTTTCTACATGATAAATTTTATTGACGTGTATTCATATTTTTTCATTGACAGGTACCTTTTTGGTATCGTCGAATCTGTAAGCCGCGTCAACGGGCGTCAAATGCGAGTGAAACGCTGAAAATTTCGGTTTTGTCCAATCCTAAAAACACAAGCTGATCAATCATGGCGGCTCAGCACGTCAACGACAGCCCATCGTTTTATCTCGCCGAGGGTTCCGTGGGAAAATGGAAAAACCCCAAGTCATTAGGGAAATTAGCACGGAAGTTCGCAGATCCTTTTTGGATCTTTTCAAACGTTGTTTTGTTATTTTTTAAAATATTTTGAATGAAGTTCAAAATACAATAAAGGTTTTTTTTGTAATTGGTACGCAAACGAGCAAACAGACCACTTGATGGAAAGCGGTCACTGCGGCCCATGGATGGACACCGAAATCATATGATTTTTTTTACGAAGCTTTCGTGTCTTTGCTACCCGTACTTTCATACAAATCAATGTTATGTTATCAACGAATCGTTATCCAATCTTTCAAAGGAACCAGAAATCAAAAACCAACGCTTTCTTAACGGCGATAATACGTTTTCTAAGTCCCGGTATTTTTCATTCACTAAAATATTCATTGAAATTGATAATAAATGGACCAATGTTTCCCGACCGCTGGCCGTGGTTTAAAACTCCCGATTAATTTACTGAGACACATTAATCTTTTGCGGGTTCAGAAAATGTTTCCGGCCACTGCTTTTAATGTTTTTTTTTCGCGACATAGTAGAACGCCTCCACAAAACATAACGCTATTGATTTTGAATTAGTTTTAAACGCTTTTTAGGGTGTCGAACCCCAATAGGTAAAAACGGAACCCTTATAGGAGTATTCGTGTGTCTGTCCGTCCGTCACAGTCGATTTTTTTATCATTTACTAGCTTCTGCCCGCGACTTCGTCCGCGTGTAATTCGGTTATAGCGTTCCCGCGGGAAATGAGCGTTAAACTATAACAAATTATATACGAAAACCTTCCTCTTGAATCACTCTATCTATTAAAAAAAACCGCATCAAAATCCGTTGCGTAGTTTTAAAGATTTAAGCATACATAGGGATATAGGGACAGTGAAAGCGACTTTGTTTTATACTATGTAGTGAATACTTGATTGAATCACAGTGTTTTGATATTTATTTTTCATTTACACTTCGAAATCGTGCTTTCATAGGCCGTGTCCGCCGTGTGTTTCCGTCATATACGCAAATAATATAGACCCGGTCTAACGTACACGTAATATGTCCCCACTTCCACGGTGTCCAATCCAAAGTTCTGTCACCGAGCGTGCGTGACACTAAGCGTTTTTAAAAAAACTTTTTTCGAAACTGTTTCTCAGTATCCAAAAACTCGTCTCGTTGTTGAAAAAATGTGACCCAGCTTTAGTGTCACGATATAAGTTTAACTTTGGATTGGACACCAATGAAGTGGGGAAACATGACATGTATCTACGTTAGGCCGGGTCCATACGAAGTATTATTTATGTCTATGGTTTCCGTTATAACCTGCGCGTGTGAAATTCAGAGTCATCGACATTAGAAACGAATTAATGTGACGTCGCGAGACTTCATTAGGCGCTTCGGGTGAGGCGTTTATACGCGACGTAGCGAGAAGTTGAATTCATTCCGAAGTTTACTAGTGACTGTGCTCTCCTAACGATATTGTACCGAGTGTCTTCGAATTGGTAATACGAAATCAATTCTTTAAACACATCTTTCCCAAACTAAGCCCTTCTACTGATTCTTATAATACTGCGAATTTAATCAAAATCTTTTTTAAAGTATTCGAACGTGAATGATTTAATTAAATTAAGATTAACGTTCATTAAGAACATTTTTACTAAGCTATTAATTTTAACAACAAAGTTAATACACTATTTATCATTAACTGAGCCAGAGTCTACAACAACAACAACAACAACAATACTCTTTATTGAACACCATATATACAAAACACAGAAAACACAAAAGGAATACGCAGCTAATAGGTAAACAACAGGCGGACTTATCGCTAAGCAGCGATCTCTTCCAGTCAACCTTGAAAGTGGAGAATACGAAAAGAAACCAATGATGGCCTACTACTACTACTACAGCCTATTTGCGTCCCACTGCTGGGCACAGGCCTCCCCTCAGCATGAGAGGGTTTGGGCTATAGTCCCCACGCGGGCCCAGTGCGGATTGGGAACTTCACACACATTTTTGAATTACTTCGCAGATGCCTGCAGGTTTCCTCACGAGCCAGAGTCAACTGTTATTTACTATCAATTCGGAATCTGCATGAGGATCTTCTCGTGAAATACATTTTGTGGGTATCAAACTGCGTACTTTCGCCTCATGGAAAAATCGTGAGATGTAAAACACATCACAGCATGTTTACAGAGGCGTGTCTGATGCTATTGCGGCGTGGTACGTCTAAGTACCTACGTTACACGGAATAGGTAGGTAAGTATATTAGTTAATACCGAGCAACCAACTTCAAGACATGTAGGTAATTATGATAGTTAAGATTTAACCTAGACATGCATACTTACCTACCTAAAGTTTGGCAACATTCAAATTCAAATTCAATAATTTATTCAGCAAATTGGCCACATAGGGGCACTTTTACACGTCAGAAAAAGAATTTACCAGCGCTTCCTAGATCCATTGCTTGAGAAGAAGCGCCGCAACAAACTCAAGCAAGAGGCCTTTTTTCAAAATTTCCACATAGTTACAAAATTTACATTACATGTATTAAATATACATATAGGTTACAACTGTTTGCAATGTCTGCAACAAGGTTTGCAATAAAGACAACTTAACAGTGGATAATTAGTACCAATAAGTACCTAACTTAAATGTACCTATATGTGCCTAAAACGAAGTTACAGATAATCTACTATAGGAAGTCCCGCGCCTCCACATTTCAAAACGCTTCAATGTATTTATTATTATTATTACAATACACAATACAATATACTTTATTGAACACCACACAATCAAGGAACAGTAGACATTATGTAATTACACAAAAAGGTATGGCATACAGCAGGCGGTCTTATCGCTAGATAGCGATCTCTACCAGACAACCTTTGGATAGTGGAGATGAAGAAAAACAAACTAGGTTGGTAGGCGGTGCTCTGTACTAAGATGTGCAGAAGAAACAAACACAAAAAGTAATAAACATACTTAAATACTTTTATATATAAACATACATAAACTTGCAGATAAATAGATAACAGCCAAATAAATTAAAATATGTAATCCATTATCCAAGAAAAGAAAAGCAGTACATATTCAGACAAGTGACAAATAATGCTCCTTAACCTTGTTCTTAAACACTGAAAGAGATTTAGCTAGCTATATTTATTATTATGTATTATTGTATGTATTATTATTTAAATAGCACCCTTACACTCTCAACGCATAGTTGACGACTGTCTCAGCACGCACACATGCGTTGAGAGTGTTGGCGATGCTTTTTAAATACTTTGAAGCATTTTGAATTGTGGAGGTGCGGGACTTCCTATAGTAGATTATCTCTCTCTTTTATCAAATACCAAATTAAGGAAATTGGGGTCAATTTTGCTTGCAAAATACTCATAAAGATTAATAATTTCCGTAACAAGAAAAAACAATGAAAGATATCCTATTTTCTTATTAAAAAATAAATATATGGCATACCTATCTTCAAACTTATTTTCCTTTTTAGGGTTCCGAAGTCCACAAGACACCCTTATAGTTTCGCCATGTCCGTCCGTCCGTCCGTCCGTCCGTCCGTCCGTCTGTCCGCACTATTGCTCGGAGATGCTTAGGTCTAGAGAGCTGTAATTTGGCATGAATATGCATATTAGTTACGCTGACAAAGTGGTACAATAAAATTTTGAAATATATTTTTTTATAGGGTACCTCCCCTACTCGTAAAGTGGGGATGTAATTTTTTTTTCTTGCGTACCCCATGGTGCGGCATATCGTTGAATAGGTCTTAAAAAAATATTGTGGGTTTGTTAAAACCATTTTTTGATTAAGTGATGCGTTTGTGAAATATTAAGCTTTAAAGTGCTATTTTTTGTTAGAGTCACGTGTCCCCCCCCCCCTGCCAGCTAAATGGTGGTATTTGGATGGCTGAAAAAAATCACGGTTGTGGCATATATAACGTAGTTGAAAGGAAAACTATCAGAGCTAAGTAGGCTGTACAAACTTACGAGTAATAGTCGACCAACTTATAATGATGATTTTTCTCGAGCGGCAGGGGCGTCGGGCGGGCACGTCATACCACAGGCTAGTTAGATGCTAATAAGTCTTAGAAAGGTACTGTGGGCATCCTAAACTTCGGAACCCTATAATTTGCGCGTGGCCCGACACGCACTTGGCCGGTTTTTCTTTCATCGGTAGCATGTCACACAAAGTACACCAACACCACTTCATTGTAAACAAAATAGGCAAGTAAAAATATTTAAGTAACAAACCAAGTCTTTTCCATGTCTAAAACAATAACTAGACAGAGTGGGTTGTCTGCTTTAAAAAGTGACTACAGAACAGCGCCATATTTCTCTCGTAAAAAGTGGAAACTAAACAGAACATGTTCCGTAAATCCTTGCGCGGCAACAATAAACACATAACAGAGTAGCAAGTAATATTTTACGAGAGACTAACGCGTTTAGAAGTGTAATATTATTTCCGACACTTTAAGAGTTTCCAACTCGACGTTCCTCTTAAACAAACGTGATTACTGAAATAACTTCACGAATTTAACATGAACTTTGTAATGGGATCAATTTTTATTGGAAATTGGTAAAAGTAAATTAAGGTGAAGTAAACATGAGTAACTACTACAAAGCTACTCAGTAAGCGTACGAAAATCCGAATCTATAACACAATTATTCGACCCATTCTAACGTATGGCTGCGAGGCCTGGACACTAACACTAAAGGAAGAAAACAGATTGTTAGTCGCTGAACGAAAAGTCCTTCGTAAGATCCTGGGTCCCACCAAAAGGGATGACGGCAGTTGGCGGATTCGGAAAAACGTCGAAATGGAAGACCTAGTGTGCCAACCCAATATAGTAGGGGAAACCAAAGCTCACCGACTTCGCTGGCTCGGCCACGTTGAGAGAATGGGAGAGGATCGGGCAGTGAAAAGAGCGTATATGGGTCGTCCGACTGGACGTCGCCCAGTGGGGCGACCTAGATATCGCTGGAGGGACGTCATCGAAGCGGCCCTGCGGCGCCTCCCAGTCAGCAACTGGCAGGAGGTGGCGCAGGACAGGACACAGTGGCGAGAGCTCGTTTCGGAGGCCAAGATCCATTTTGGGTCGCTGAGCCAGCGTAGTTAGTTTTAGTTGTTAAACATGAGTAAATTGCAGCCGCGCGAAAATCTATACTCCATTGGAAATGGGAGGAAACGCGTTAGAAAAGTAAACCATTTGGATCAGGTGGACCATCGGCGGTTTGTTCGTACGTACCTAAACATATAATAACAATATTATTTATTGTATGTAATATTTGTTTCGAGTACAACTAGCAGCAGACGTCGGTTTGCAGCCCACCACGCGTATTCAAAGTACAAAAAAAAACCTGGCATCACCAAACCTAATGTCAATTCGTTGAGTTTCGCGCCCGAAGCTTGGTTAGATATCATGAAATTTCAAGTTTTCAACGATTTTATTCTGTAAAACTTCCTAAAAAGGATGAGTCAACACTCGGAAATGGTGAAAACTTAAAATAAGGTGGGAGTGTGAAATATATGGACGAAATCCCGCCTCGGCGGTTTAACAAAACCGGTGTTCTTATATAGTTCTGTTTGGTTGCCAAAGAAATGAAAAATATAACGTAAGTATTGTATCCATTTTAACAGACTTCAAGCAATGTTGTTTATTTTTTTATACCATCACATTAAAGACTAACACTACTTTGTATTAATTAAAAGAAAAAGGTAATATAGGTAAGTATTATGTTTGCAATTATACTTAAGAAAATAATTATACTCGTACGAAGTCGTAGGGCAAAGCTAGTTAAAAGTGATTAAACTATTCATACATACATATAACTTACAAAGATATTTTCCGAAGCCGTGGTGACCTAGTGGTTGGACCTACCGCCTCTCATGCAGAGGGTCGGGGGTTTCGGTGAAGGAAAATATCGTGAGGAAACCTGCACGCATCTGCGAAGTAATTCAGAGATGTGTAAGAAGTCCCCAATACGCAATGGGACCGCGTGGGGACTATAGCTCAAACTCTCTCGTGATCAAAGGAGGCCAGCAGCGGGACGCAAATAGGCTGAAGTAGAAGTAGTAGTAGGTATCTTGAGAACATGACGGTTCTGAAGTGTTTAGTCTCTATCTGCAAATTTCCAGAAACAACGAGGAAGCTGTGTGCGGGTAACAGGTGGCGCAATATGGAAGGATCCTGCTTGGAATGCGACTGTGAGAATTGGGAAATGTGAAGGCGGTTATATATACCATTTACTTACCTACGAGTAAGATCTTCAATATGCCAAGGTAGCCATAGCCTAGATGTGAATGACTGAGTGGATTTGACCCACCATAGGCATCTCATGCAAAGGGACGTATACTATGACCATCCTATTATTATTATACTATTAAACAAGCAATATTTGTATAGATATATATATAAATATATTTGTAATCGCGTTCTCGAAAACGGCTCTAACGAATTCTTTGAAATTTGGAATATAGGGGCTTGCGGAGGTTAGTATAATCGATCTAGCTAGGACTCATATCTGGGAAAATTCGTTTTTAGCTATTTTCACCCGAGCAATGCTCGGTCGACCAGGTACTACACACATTATGCCAATCGAATCTTCTTAGAAATATAAAACTCAAGACTGACGACTGACTGATTCAATGCATCGCTCAAACCACTGGACGGATCGAAATGAAATTTGCCACACTAATAGTCATTATCACGTTTACATTTACCGGACTTATAAAGGATTTTTGAAAATTCCACCCTTCAAGGGGTAAAAATGGGGTTAAAAGTTTAAATTAATTTTTACAGTTTTCGACTAAGCCTCGAAACCAATATATGATGAAATTTAGTGCGATTACAGTTAGGATTTCAAAACGCTTCAATGTATTTAAAAAGCACCACTGACACTCTCAACACATGTGTGCGTGCTGAGACAGCCATTAACTATGCGTTGAGAGTGTTGGTGGTGCTATATAAAAAATAAAAAATAAATTGAAGCGTTTTGAAATGTGAAGGCGCGGGACTTTAGATAGTAGAAGATCTCTACAAAAAAGAGCATGCGACGTTTTACCCCGAAAAATCTCCGATCGAATTCCACGCGGACAAAGCCGCTAGTTAGATCCATAAAAAGTGTTTTGAAGAATTAATTTCCAGGAAGCTGGAAATCGTTTTAATACCTTCATTTATAGTATGTTTGTCTGTATGATGATCATGATGATTTACCTAAAGAAAATCGGTTAAGCTCTTTGAATCGTCGCAACTGGTACATATTTAGAAACCTGCAAACACAAGAGATCCTGTTTAAACATCTAATTTGCAAAGCAAGCGTGGCAAAGAGAATTCCTCATCCAAACAGACCCAAGACTAATGATCCAAGCTCGTCGTCGCAAGGACCTGTCAAGGTCTGTCGACACTTAATCTTAACTCCAGTGCAGCATTCACACTACCCTTTAACGCCACCGTCTTCTCCAGGAGCCATGAAGTCATACGTCTCTAGTAATCGTGGCAATCGACGGTCGAAAGGGAAGATGTTTTAAGGTCATATTAACGCTAAGGGACTGCTGTTTGTTGCGATATATTGTAGGGACTTGTTTCAATTATTCCCGTGGGAAGGCTACACTGGTGGCCTTAAGTATGTACTGGGATTTAGTTTATGTTATAGTTTTCTGTAATAGTTGTAAGCGACGGGTATTTTGGGACCAACACAACAATGTTTATACATTTGTATTGAAATGATTCCAGTGCCTTTCTATCTACATACTGCTTCTAGAGTACCTAACTGAAGACATAGTAAATGAATATCTGCACATCATAGGCAAACGAAAAGTGGCTATTACCATTATTTCTGAATGGTGTGCGTTATCCTTCGTAAAACTGTTATTCAGTTGTTCTTTATTACGTAAATATTTCCCCCTTTTTTGTTTATTTATTTCAAGGTATATAAATACTTTAGATCTTAAGTGTAACAATTATTTACAGGTGAACACCACATGCAAAGATTAGTACGAGAAATGTTTAATATTAACCTAAGATCATAAATATCATAATACAGTGTAAGCCGTGGTGGCCTAGTGGTTCGACCTACCGCCTCTCATTCAGAGGGTCGTTGGTTCGATTCCGGCTCGCACCATTAAGTTTTACTTATGTGCGAAATTCAAATTTACCACTGAGCTTTTCGGTGAAGGAAAACATCGTGAGGAAACCTGCACGCATCCGGCAAGTAATTCAAAGTGTGTGTGAAGTCCCCAATCCGCACTGGACCCGCGTGGGGACTATAGCCCAAACCCTCTCGTGATGAGAGGAGGCCTGTGCCCAGCAGTGGGGCGCAAATAGGCTGTAGTACTAGTAGGAGTAGTATAATACAGTGTGACTTATTAGGTGATTAGTTTAAAAGGTATTCTAAGCACATCCATGAATTATTTACTAAAACCTTTTCAATAACCACTTTCTTTCCCTCTTTAACTAATTGCGCATCATAAATCAGTAACTGACAGACAAACAAACATTTTGGATAACGTCCAAATGCGAATCTCTACCCCTTTCAGCGATTTGGCGACGGATAGTGTGTCGACGCGTTCGAGACCTCTCTGTGTAATTCTGCCAGATGATTACTGTTGGCGACTGGTCGACTTGCCGCCTCCTGAATATTAGCCTTTTTAGGGTTCCGAAGTCCTCAAGGAACCCTTATAGTTTCGCCATGTCCGTCCGTCCGTCCGTCCGTCCGTCCGTCCGTCTGTCCGCACTATTGCTCGGAGATGCTTAGTTCTAGAAAGCTGTAATTTGGCATGAATATACATATTAGTTACGCTGACAAAGTGGTACAATAAAATTTTGAAATATATTTTTTATATGGTACCTCCCCTACTCGTAAAGTGGGGATGTAATTATTTTTTCTTGCATACCCCATGGTGTGGCATATCGTTGAATAGGTCTTAAAAAAATATAGTGGGTTTGTTAAAACCATTTTTTGATTAAGTGATGCGTTTGTGAAATAATAATTGTGTACAAACTTACGAGTAATAGTCGACCAACTTATGAAATGATTAAAATACCAATGATTTTTCTCGAGCGGCAGGGGCGTCGGGCGGGCACGTCATACCACAGGCTAGCTAGATGCTAATAAGTCTTAGAAAGGTACCCACAGTACCTTTCTAAGACTTATTAGCATCTAGCATGGTCAACTTCGGAACCCTATAATTTTCGCGTGGCCCGACACGCACTTGGCCGGTTTTATTTTATCTTAAATTCAAAATTGTGACCGTCGTAGCGACGGCTTGTTGATTATTGTTATTTTTCAGCAGTGAAGTTCAGTATTATTGTAAATAATCCGATTTTATGTAAATATACTGTCTTTTCCACTACTTCTTGTCTTCGTCATCTCATTTATTATACAGTCCACCGCTCTCACTAAAGATTACATTTCTTGAATTATTCGCAACTTTGACGTCTCTGCGTATAACTATGCTTTTAGGACGATATTCGTAAATTTTGGTTCAATAAAGTGAACACCTTTGTTTCAAAGTAAGACAGTATATTCAGATTGGAAGTTTTAAAAAGGACACATCTATTTTTTTTTTTGACTTGATTGAATTATAGCTTTTTCTTTTAAAGTTGTGAATCCTATCCTATCCTTAGAAATCCTCTTAATTAAAAACAGTTTGCTGGAATGCTTAGTGATACGGCTCTACAAGCAATTTCTTGGTTGATGTGAACCTATTGTTCATAGATTTAGTGTTTATTTGCCGCGAATCTCGTAATAACATAGACATTTATGTGTTATGATTATAGATCGCAAATAGTACTGCGGCTCGCTATAATGTTGTAGTTATTTAACTACCAACACAACATACAACATTAGTGCCAGTCGCAGTATATTTACAAACATAAATATGTTGTAGATATTTGTTTAAATGACGATTGAACAATTACTTATGTTACTACAGTAAGTAAATTGTTATTGTTTAGCAATAAGTAAATTAATCATTGAGTAAATTTTATATTCATTATTCTTGAAAATATCTGGTCATATTATCTACCTGATAAATTTTCAGTACCAAGCAAAGTAACTACAAACATATTATTATAGATTTTAATCTTAACTCCATTGTATACGAAAATGGCTTGAACCCTATTAACTATAAGACCTTATCGTAATAACTTCAAGCACCGCTTTCAAGCTCTTCCTATGTTTTCATCGATAGAGACGAAAATGCATGTCCGTGCATAAGAAGGCCGAGCTACGACACCTCAGCTCGATAGTCGGGCTACTACACTTGAACGCAATATTGACTGGAAAATACCTATTCTCCAATCGCGGGGAGTGCTACGACACAGCTTTGTCTTCCTTACTTAGATAGATACCATAATAGTGTGCCGCGGTGTTACCTCCTATACGAAAAGGAGTACTACGTTCCCCATTTAGAGGGAGCAAAATGCTATTTTGCTCCCTCTCCATTTCTGCCCAGCAAACAGGGAGCAAAGTAAGATTTTGCCCTCTAGGGAGCAAAGTAAGATTTTGCCCTCTAGGGAGCAAAGTACGATTTTGTTCTCTGCTGCTACTGGTTTTCTCATAGGAGGAGTGAAAAGCAGAGTGTGCAACACGGTAGCAAAATTATTGAAACCTTGGGTGACATAGCTTGAATCCCTCGCTAGCTCAAGATTCCACTTCTGGAATCTTTCGCGTCGCTCTGGATTCAATCCGTTTTTGGATTTTGCTCCCTTAGTCACACAATCTACTATACCTACTCCTGAGTACTACCCCCTTATTCCGCCCAATAAACCGAAAAATCGTTCCTCAAGTTAAAACGGAATGCATGCGCCACTAAACGAGCGTATCCAATACATAAAGTTGAACGGACGAAGTGCTAAAGTTCCCGAGCCCTCAGACAAACCCGAGGCGGCTTGAGGACACTCAAATCAGTTAAGAGTTTTGAATAGGGATGTAAGAGGTTCGAGTCCGAAAAGTCGGAAAAGTTGGATGTCGGATACGAAACCTGTAGGTAGCCGATAAATACTTATATAAAGAATACGAAAGTAACGATGTCAGTCAGTTTATCTGTCTATCTGTCTGTTACCTCTTCACGCCCAAACCGATGAATCGATCTACATGAAATTTGGTATGGTGATACCTACTTGCCGTCCCGGGGAAGGACTACTTTTTATCCCGAAAAAAACATATAGTTCCTAGTGAGCGTTATGAGCGTAGTCGCGGGCAGAAGGTAGTATGTAAATTCAAAATTCAACCATTTATTCAGCAAATTGGCCACATAGGGGCACTTTTATATGTCAGAAAAAGAATTTACCAGCGCTTCTTACATCCATTGCTTGAGAAGAAGCGCCGCAAAAAACTCAAGCAGAAAGCCTTTTTTCAGAGTTTCTACATAGTTACAAAATTTTAATTTAATTTATTATGTAAAAAAGATGTCTCGAACTAAAATCCCAAGGGCCATGCCCGGCAGTGGATGAACTTTTACAGCTTGTGACCCGTTCACATCATTCCGGACTGTCCAATGACTCGATCCGCCGGTGGCCCTCCTGAAGACCTGATTACCCTCAACGACGAAGCTGATAAGACTCTGTATGTTACCGTTTTTTTTCTAGCCTCTTTGAATGTCCCACTGCTGGGTAAAGGCCTCTCCCGTGACCTTCCAACTCCCTCTATCCTCGGCCATTTGTAGACTCGACTGCACAAAACAGGCCACGTTAGAAGGCCTAATGAGTATGTAGATGCTGGAAATCTCCACACATCTGTCTCCTCCTTTAGATCCGATTCTGACTCCAAATTTGATTAATTTATTAATTCCGCCTTCGATTTGAAATTCTTCGTAACATCTCTAGTTTTGAGGGCAGCTGTGTGAGTGTCAGGTGCTCCATCGCTCTGAGTGTTGATTTATGACGTTGTAAGGCTCTTTCCCAGTGAGATTTCTGTTGTTTCACTTTTTTTTTCAAGTGTGTTCTTGTTTAGAGTGTCTTCCGGTCTAGGGTAGTTTTGTAACTCTAAGTTCCTATTCTTCTATTTATGATTTAAAATCAACTGCGCTAAGCTGTATCTGACTGAATTAAGTAATAAATTGTGATGTTATCATTATAAATAATGTAATTCGACGTATTTAAGATTATATAAATATAAGAATAAATTTATTGAGCTTATTATCAGTTACATATTTTGTTTTGAAGGCTCTGACCTCTGAGCTAGGAAAACCAAAAAATTATGCACAATTACAATATTCTTTATTGAAAACCACACATGAAAAAGGTAGGCGGTCTTATCGCTAAATTGCGATTTCTATCCGAAATTATACCATATCTTTCAGCCTTTAAATATCCTAAAACAGATTAAAAAATAGAAGGTATCAAACTTCTTAAAAATCGAAAAAGGTCTTAAACTATGATAAGAAACAAATAAATTTCATTTCAATTTTGCAAATATTCATACTGTATAACAAACACTCATTATAAAACTTCCGAGAAATCTCGTCCCTACCTATACCAGCTCCATAGCTATCACTGTCTGGGACGTCGAGATAAAAAATACCATATTTAGGACAGCTATATCCCTTCTTTATAACTGATGTTGTGCCAACTCCAGTAATAATCGGAGGCTCTGCGGTCGAAGTTGTTGACCATTATGTATACCTGGGACAAACAGTCCAGTTAGGTAGGTCCAACTTCGAGAAAGAGGTCAATCGTCGAATCCGACTCGGCTGAGCAGCGTTCGGGAAGCTTCGCAGTGTCTTTTCGTCCAAATTACCGCAGTGTCTTAAGTCGAAAGTCTTCGACCAGTGTGTGTTGCCAGTGATGACTTATGGTTCCGAGACGTGGGCGCTTACGATGGGCCTCATAAGAAGGCTCAAGGTCACCCAGAGGGCAATGGAGAGGGCTATGCTCGGGGTTTCTCTGCGTGATAGAATCAGAAATGAGGATATCCGCAGTAGAACTGGGGTCACCGACATAGCCCGAAGAATTGCGAACCTTAAGTGGCAGTGGGCGGGGCACATTGCTCGCAGGACTGATGGCCGATGGGGCAAGAAAGTCCTGGAGTGGCGTCCGCGAACCGGTGGACGAGCTGTCGGTAGGCCTCCAACAAGATGGAGCGACGACCTTGTAAAGTTCGCGGGAACGCGGTGGATGCGAGTGGCACAGGACCGGTCTGAGTGGCGCGCCTTGGGGGAGGCCTATGTCCAGCAGTGGACGTCTATCGGCTGAAATGATGATGATGATGATGATGATAACTAGAGAGTTAGTCAAAGCAGGCAGCACCTGGGACTGAAATAGACAGAACTAGAACAGGAATCTAGATTGATATCGCTACTTTATGATAGCTTGGTTGGATTGCACTATCTAAATATATAAAACTCAAAGGTGACTGACTGACATAGTGATCTATCAACGCACAGCCCAAACCACTGGACGGATCGGGCTGAAATTTGGCAGGCAGGTAGATGAAACATTTTATTCCTGATTTTCATTTTATTTTTATTTTGTATTCTTTCTGACGATCTCAATGTGAAATTCTCTTATTTTGACATGTAAAATATGCTGAAATTTGATATTGAGAAATAAATGTCTATGTCTATGTCTATGATGTTATGACGTAGGCATTCGCTTAAGAAAGGATTTTGCAAAATTCCCACGGGAACGGGAAAAATCGGGATTTTACTTTTTAATATTTCTGCGCATACGAAGTTGCGGGGAAAAGCTAGTCTTATATGAAATCAGATAATTCAATATTGAATTTGTTAATAACTCAAATATTTATAAGCTACGACGCCACGAACGGACACACATATGCATACTACTACTACTACTACTACAGCCTATTTGCGTCCCACTGCTAGGCACAGGCCTCCTCTCATCACAAGAGGGTTTTGGGCTATAGTCTCCACGCGAGCCCAGTGCGGATTGGGGACTTCACACACATCTTTGAATTACTTCGCATATGCATAAAGGTTTCCTCACGATGTTTTCATTCACCGAAAAGCTCAATGGTAAATTAGAATTGAATTTCGCACATAAGTAAACATAGAGGTGCGAGCCGGGACCGAACCCCCGACCCTCTGCATGAGAGGCGGTAGGTCGAACCACTAGGCTACCACGGCTTAAATCAAACATACACATACGTCAAACTTAAATAGATAACACTCTTTTTCTCAAACATGCTCGGAAATGTTCGTGTTACTTTCAAAAAAGTAGACGCGAGGCTGTCCATTGCCGGCCTTGGCCAGCAAACACATTATTGTCGTGTGTGTGTTTTTTTTAATTCGCTTGCTATTTGAGACACCTCTGTAGAGAAATTGACAAATCCATGGAGGTAATAAGTACAACTTCCATGGCCAAATCATCCACGATCATGGAAGTAGTAAATACTGATGTGGGGTAAGTGCGCCTAAATTTATTTCGCCCCTATGCCTTGTAAATAGCCAACTACTAGTTGAGTAATATTTATAGGTTTCGATATATTTATGTTAGGCGCACTTGCCCCATCCTGGCGCACTTGCCCCGACTGACCTTAAATAAAGCTATACTTACTAGGTATAGCTTGAGTATGACAATACGAGTATTTAGTTAAAATTGGTGTAAAAATAATAATAAAATGAAACGATTATGCCGAGGGGCTTTATTAATCCTCGCACCGTTATAATCGTCTGCTTGTATTTCCAAAACATTTATTTGGATTGCTATTAAATTTTCTTCGTTACCTTTTATCTAAGGAAACACCATCTCCATTTTTAAATTACCTACACACTCCGAAACAGTTTTACTATCACGTTCTGAACTGTGTCCAGTTTTTTTATACCTACTTAAAAAGTCTGCAGGGAAGTGAAAAAGACAAAACTCATTTCAGCAAAACGTCGCGAGCATAGCTTCATATTTCATGAACTTTGAGTACTTATTTAAAATACACGCTTCTGAAGAGCCACTTTTCAGTAATAACCCGCAAGTTGTTTCAAAAATGTTGCCAGTTCCCTTATCAAACGCGAACAGAGGAATGTAATTCGAAGTAAGATGAGCGCTGAGAAATTTATTCCTGGCAACTTGCAGGAGTCAAGTGGTTGGTGCTTAGTAAGTTGCTAAGCGAGACCTGGTGTTGCCACGATATGCACGTGCTATGGCAACGAAAATGACTGTGTTGCACTATGTAAATTGGGGACGTATGAAAATTTTGGAAACGTTTTTATATTATAGGGTCAATCAAAACGTTGTAACGGTATTTTACTCACAGAATCAGCTATCGATTCTAAGCATGTTTTTAAGGTTAGGTTAGGTTAGTAAATTGGAGACCTGTGAAAATTTTGAAAATCTAATATCAAACGTTTTTATACAGGGTCAATCAAAACGGTGTTGTGATATTGCTGATAGAATCAGCTAGTATGGGATTGATGGTGTGAGCGATACCAGAACCCGTTTTTTTTTTACCAACTCAAAAAATATCGAACCCTAAAAACATGCAATCGATAGCTGATTCTGTGGGTAAAATATCGTCACAAAGTTTTGCTTGAATCCCGTATAAGAAAAAAAAAATTCAATTTGCATTTACCACTGAGCTTTTCGGGGAAAGAAAGCATCGTGAGGAAACCTGCACGCATCTGCGAAGTAACTCAAGGATGTGTGCGAAGTCTTCAATCCACACTGGGCCCGCGTGGGGACTATAGCCCAAATCCTTTCGTGATGACGCAAATAGGCTGTAGTAGTAGTAGTAGTTAGAAAATAAATTGTTACAATTGCAACCTCATTGTTCTGCAAGAGTTAAATTATAATTCTATGAAAAGTCTAATTGGGCATGATACAAAATTTTAATATTATTTTTTGTGACCAAAAAAAAAACTAAAGACAGCTGGCAATACATCCTTTGATTTTATGCATTAAAAAAGTCGGTAAGAAAATTAAGGTAAGAGTGCAATCTGATAGTTGACCGTGCAGGAATCAATCAACTGTCATTTTGTTGATGAACAAAGTTGGTAATTTGATGGCCCTTGCAAGTCCCATTAGTGATATACTTAAAAGGGATATACGTACATACATATAGTAGTACTTAGCTCAATTATTTTGTTTCGAACTTTCCAGAATTTTAAACTGTCCTCATAATGTAAAAAAAAAGGTATAACTGTTCAAGTCCCAGTGCCATTTATCTTTGATATTTAGAAGCCTCCATTTGTAACTTTCTCCGCTTTTTCACCGATCGAAATGGCAACATTGAATATGCGGAGCGGACCCGTGATATATCATCTTTATGTGCCTTCACTAGCCATATAACATTTTTAGACTTAGTTTACACAGTTGCTTGGCAGAAAATCCTCAAATTGTGACCGTTTGACAGACGATGTACCTACTCGTATTTGATTTGACTGGAAGGGAGCGATAAGTCCGCCTGTTGTTTACCTATTAACTGTGTATACTTTCTGTATTTTCTGTGGTTTGTATATGGTGTTCTATAAAGAGTATTGTTGTTGTTGTTGTTGTTGCGCAAACAACGCACGCTTCATATCCTTGAACAGGAAGCGATATGAAATGCGCGTATTAAATACTTTTCAAACAAGTACCCGCGATTTCAAGCATAGCGGTGGGCTAGTAGTAAAGTTTATAATACGTACTATGGTGCTACATTTCGGCAAATGACAATAGGGATGACGACAGGGTGAACAAATTGAAATTCTAATTAGTCCGTCAGTCAGGTAATAAAAAAATATTAGACACGTATTTTTTGTTTTATCAAATTAACAAAGAATGAATAAGTTAAACGCATTAAAGTTAGAGAGTGGGGGCTAACTACGTCACCGTTAGGTATAAATCGTACCTAACCGTGACGTCACGCGACATTTCAACTCAATATATCTCCGTATAAGTTTTATTACGTGAAAAAAGAAAAAATACGTGTCCAATACTTTTCAATTATCTTCCTGATAGACTAAGGAAAAAAAGTTGTCGTCATCCCTATTGTCATCGCGGTCAAAGTACATATTAACATGCAATGAGTTAATAAAGTTTGTTGAGCTACTACTGATTTGTCGGTGGAAGGTCTTCCTTAAAAAAGTATCCAATCGTATATGAGAAAACATGTATTTTACCTTGCTCTCATGCAAAAAAATCTTCGTTTCTAGTGCATAATAAAGGAGCATCTAGATAACGCTAAAACGTCCAATGACGAACGAATCGAACGAGACAAATTAACGTCGTTATGTGTTCCAGCAGTTTGTTACCAATATCTATTTGATAAGTTAATCACGCTCTATTTGCATGGTATTTGCTAAAGATAAGATAAAGATAAAAACCATTTATTCAAGTAGGATTTTACAATCACTTTTGCATCGTCATTATGTCCAGTTTGATGTTTATCATTAAAAACATACCGTTATCCGCTGCAAGCTTTGGATATATTTAACCCTCTCATGATGAAGGGAGGCCTGTGCCCAGCAGTGGGATGCGAATAGGCTGTAGTAGTAGTAGTAGTAATTGGATATATTTTATATAAGTACGTTATAGATCTACCCATAAATTATTACCCTCCTGTTAACTCCATCTGCATATGTGCCTCGGACGGTGCCAAGTGTGCAACACAACCCCAAATTACATCCTGGCAAGGAACCTTACTTACTTGTGCTGCTAACTGTACTTGTGTAGATCCACGCGCTCAAGAATCACACGATCTACAATCAAGCCTTCCTTCGCCAAACATGATTCCAACAAAATTTGTCAACAGATCCTTCAATAAGGAACCCGATCCCGCAGTCACAAACATTTTAAGGATACGGAAACTTTTGCCAAGACCACTTCGTGATCGGAATGATAAATGCTACCTAGTGGTCGCAGGTTGGATATTATAGTTCTGTATGTTGGTTGTCCTCGCAATTTTATCTATAAATACTAACCTAATAATTTTAAGCCTTATAACAATAATGCTAAGAAATTATCAGAAACGATCCTTCGATTTAGTTCAACATTCCTCCATTATTCTTTGTCTTTATTGAGAAAATCTTGATATTTCAGTAGCTATTAACATATGGAAGCATCGGGGCGGGGGCCTGGTGATCTGTCATACAGGGAATCCTAGAACGGACACCAGGCTCTCACACTGGTTAAATTGTCTCACAAATGTATAGCAAATAGCATGTAAGTACATAATACCTGCTACATGAAAGTAAATAGTGAGAGCAAATAAAGACTTAATGATAGGATATAATATGTTACTACACAATATCGTCGATACCAAAGTTTAATCATTGCAGTTACTTATTATTTTTATATGAATTGTAATAATTGAAATTATGATGAATAAGGTGATTCTGATTGTAAATTAAATAGGTGTAATAAATAAACGCTCGACTTTATCCCAACTATTGTACTACTACTACTACAGCCTATTTGCGTCCCACTGCTGGGCACAGGCTTCCTATCATCACGAGAGGGTTTGGGCAATAGCCCAGACTACGGCGGGCGGGACTATTGTACAGTATAAATTTATATTTAAAAACGGTAATTTACCGTTACCGGTTGTTTTTGTTAATATTACTCCTAATATTGTCTATGTTCACAAAAGGCGATGTCTCGAAGGACAGAGCGAAACAGTTTGCTTTATTATCAGTCAGCACTTTACGTGAATAATAATTATAATTAGGTCGGTGTAGGATGCCAGTAAAACTCCAAAATACACCCTTAACTGTGATGTTTCGTCACTTAATAAATTAAAAGGAGCTTTATAACCATTGTTGGCTGCAAAATAATTCTCACCTGAAAATGCCATTAATCCTTATCTAGACGCCTTTGAAATTTCTATGGCTGTTATAAAAAAACAATCAAACGCAAACTACCTAACAAAAACTTTACTGTACCGTGCTCGTTAAATTCTCGTAGGTATAGGAAAAACCATTTATTTTTATCATCATCATCATCATCATCATTTCAGCCTAAAGACGTCCACTGCTGGACATAGGCCTCCCCCAAGGCTCGCCACTCAGACCGGTCCTGTGCTACTTGCTTCCACTGGTTTCCCGCAACCTTCACGAGGTCGTCGCTCCATCTTGTTGGAGGCCTACCGACAGCTCGTCTCCCGGTTCGCGGGCGCCACTCGAGAACTTTCCGGCCCCATCGGCCATCAGTCCTGCGAGCAATGTGCCCCGCCCACTGCCACTTAAGGCTCGCAATTCTTCGGGCTATGTCGGTGACCCTAGTTCTACTGCGGATATCCTCATTTCTGATTCTATCACGCTGAGTGACTTTGAGCCTTCTTATGAGGCCCATCGTAAGCGCCCACGTCTCGGAACTATAAGTCATCACTGGCAACACACACTGGTCGAAGACTTTCGACTTGAGACACTGCGGTAATTTGGACGAAAAGACACTGCGAAGCTTCCCGAACGCTGCCCAGCCGAGTCGGATTCGACGATTGACCTCTTTCTCGAAGTTAGACCTACCTAACTGGACTGTTTGTCCCAGGTATACATAATGGTCAACAACTTCGAGCGCAGAGCCTCCGATTATTACGGGAGTTGGCACAACATGGACATTAGACATAATTTTCGTCTTGTCCATGTTCATTTTAAGACCAACTCGATCGGAAACTCTGCTGAGGTCAGCAAGCATAATACTGAGGTCCTCCATGGTCTCAGCCATGACTACAATATCGTCGGCAAATCGAAGGTGAGAGATGTACTCGCCATTAACATTGATGCCTCGACCTTTCCAGTCCAGCACCTTGAACGCATCCTCCAATGCAGCGGTGAACAGCTTCGGAGAGATCACATCTCCTTGTCTGACTCCCCGCTGCAGTGGAATAGGCTTCGTGGTCTGGTCCTGTAGTCGGACGGACATGGTGGCATTTTCGTACAAACACTTCAACACTTCGATGTACCGGTAGTCAACTTGGCACCTCTGGAGAGACTGCAGCACAGCCCAAGTCTCGATCGAATCGAAGGCTTTCTCGTAGTCCACAAATGCAAGGCAAAGGGGGAGGTTATACTCTTCGGTCTTCTGTACAACCTGCCGCAACGCATGTATGTGGTCTACGGTACTATAGCCCTTTCGGAAACCGGCTTGTTCGGGAGGCTGGAATTCGTCAAACCTGCGCGCGAGATGGTTCGTAATGACTCTCGAAAACAGCTTGTAAACATGGTTCAGAAGTGAGATGGGTCTATAATTCTTCAACAAGGTGTTATCACCTTTTTTGAAGAAGAGCACCACCACACTTCTGTTCCATGCTCGCGGCGTTCTCCCTTCATGAATGACGGAATTAAACAGCGTCTGAAGGGCCTTAAGGACTGGTTTACCACCCGCCTTCAGGAGTTCGGCTGTAATTCCGTCGTCACCAGGGGCTTTGCCGTTCTTAAGCTGTTTGAGAGCCATACTAATCTCGTACATGCTGACGTCCGGGATATCTTCGGTATAGTGTCGGGTTAATCTAGCTCTAGGGTCTTTAGCTGGATCAGCGATGGGTGTTCGGGTTGTCGTGTATAACTGTCCGTAGAACTTCTCGACTTCTCCCAACAGCTCGGGTTTGGATGAAACGATCCTGCCGTCTTCGGTCTTCAGCTTTGTCAATTGGCTTTGGCCAATAGACAGATCTTTGGCAAATACCTTCGAGCCTCTGTTACGCTCAATAGCCTTTTCAATACTGTTGGTATTGAATCGGCGTACATCACGCTTCAGAGACTTCGAGATCTGTCTATTGAGCTGCCGATAATGACAAGCGTCACCTGAAGACTGCAGAATCATTTTACGTCTCACCTCCATGAGCTTAAGGGTTGGGTCTGAGATTTTCTTGGTTCTTATACGGCGGGTCTTGAAGAACTTAGACCCAACCGTATGAACAGCTTCCACAAACCCGTCGTTATAATCGTCCACGTCGCTTTCTAGGCATGCAAAACGGTTATGGAGTTCGAGCTGAAAGCTCTCGGGGTTTTGGATCTGGGCCGGTGCCGGGCGGAGCGTAGACTTTATCAGTCGAGATCTCTCAAGCTTTACTTGGATATTCAATGTGCCTCGTACCATACGGTGATCGCTCCCGGACTTAACCGAATTGATCACTGAGACATCATCGAATATCTGCTTCCTCGTCGACATGATAAAGTCTATCTCATTCCTCGTTACACCATCAGGGCTCATCCAGGTCCACTTTCTGTGCTCACGTTTCTTGAAGAAGGAGTTCATCATATAGAGTCCCTCCTTCTCCATGAAACCAGCCAGTAGGTGGCCCCGGTGATTCCTGCGCCCTACTCCAAATTGCCCCACTCTCAGCTCTTCACCGTCTTGTTTGCCCAGTTTCGCGTTGAAGTCCCCCATAACAACCTCATCGTCGGATTGCGTCGAGGTCGGAGCGTAAACCTGTATAACCTTCAACGAATATCGTTGTGTTATTCTGAGTACAAGGCACGCTACCCTGGTCGACACACTCTCGATCTTCACCACATTGTTTGCGAGGGACTTGTGGACGATAAACCCGACACCTCCCTGGGACTGTTGGTCGCCCTCCCGGAAATAGAACAGGTTACCGGACTTCAGGGTTATCATGTCCTCCCCCTCTCTCCGGACTTCTGATAACCCTATGATTCCCCAACGTAACCTGCTCAATTCTTCCTCCAGTTCCAGTACCTTTTCGTCGGTCCGCAGTGTACGGCAGTTATATGTTGCCAGGGCCAAGGGTCGTCGTTTTTGGTAGCCGGGTCTCTGCCGGGGATTAACTTTAGCACCCCCTGCCCCGCCGTTACCATGGCCGCTACCGGAGCCAGGAATAGCGGGGCCGCCGGGGACTGGGGGTCTGGGCATTGCTTGTGGCACTTCTTGGTCCCAAGTATATAGATCCCTTGGGGGGGATTGCCATAGTCGCCACGCTTGGCAGGCGGGTTGGCGACCGCAGTTTGATGAAGGTAGTTCTCGGAGGACGCTGCTGCCCATCCTCCGGTTTATCCCTTAGTCGCCTCTTACGACACCCACGGGAAGAGAGGGGGTGGTGCAATTCTTTGCCGGCACCACACGGACAATTTTTTTTTATGCGTAACAATAAATTAATAATGGATTGATATTGAATTTTATTCTTTATTAGCTTCTGCCCGCGACTTCGCCCGCGTGGAATTTGGTTATAGTGCTCCCGCGGGAACTATGCGTTTTTCCGGGATAAAAAGTAGCCTATGTCCTTTCCCGGGACCCCCAACTATCTTCATACCAAATTTAATCCAAATCGGTCCAACGGTTGAAGCGTGAAGATGTAACAGATAGACATAGTTACTTTCGCATTTATAATATTAAGTATGGATTACTTATTTTGCACAGGATGTACTTTATGCATAAATAATCAGGTTGTAGTACATTTTCTCACAAAAAAAACCCAAGAACTTTCTTTCATACAAACCAAAAAAACAACACTTGAAAACATAAAAAAAAAACACATTTCTTCTGCTAAGACTGTCATGAAATATTACTTTTTAACTATCACATGGAAAACAGTGGAAATTGGCCACAAATTTAATTGACATCGGCTATAAACTTTATTATTCATCTTTGTATATCTTACTTTGGAGTATTTCGGACGGCACCATTATGCACCGGTTTCATATTTATAAGCTACCGTTCAATTTACATTTTATGCTAAGACTGTAGGCTTCTCAGTAGGTGCCTTTAGGTTTAGGAATACAGATGCAGTTTCCGATCCTCCAACGGTCTCTAACCGTAATCGTTTTTTCCATTTTCTTTGAGTGTATCTAATTCCGTTAAGCATTATGCTGCTGTTATCTATCACTATAGCAGAACACAACTTAGAAGGCTCGCGGCGAAGCACTTAAGCCGTTGATGCAGAGTCTGTTATTGCTTAATCCGCACGCCTTCTAAATTGTGTCGTGCTATACCATAGTATAAAACAAAGTCGCTTCGCTGTCTGTCTGTCCCTATGTATACTTAGATCTTTAAAACTACGCAACTAATTTTGATGAGGTTTTTTTTATAGGTAGAGTGATTCAAGAGGAAGGTTTTCTTATATAATTTGTTATAGTTTAACGCTTAATTCCCGCGGGAAAGCTATAACCGGATTCCACGCGGACGAAGTCGCGGGCAAAAGCTAGTAATTAGTAAATGTTCTGAAACATTTATGACTACTTACATGAAATATTTTTGGTACTGTTGAATACTTAGCTACAAATTTTATAAAGGGGCTTCTGTTTTATTTTCTTGCGGCATTTCTTCTCAAACAATTTGTCTAAGAAGCGCCGGCTATATTCAGAAGGCAGAAACTCAGGGGTATTATTTCTTAGTTAACTTTTGTTTTCATGAGTCGATGAAATGGCATTGAATCCTCTAGGTACGTTCAATTATATATTTTTTGGAAGTAAACTTGTTTATATTATCCCAAGTTTGAACCATTATCTCTTTGGAGCATCATATTGCGTCCGTACTCGTAACTTCGCCGTCCAATGATTCCCTTCGACATAATATTGTTTGCCTCTTATTAATATTCAAAGGGTGTACCCTGAATAAAGATATCAGGGAAGCATCCGAGAGAAAGGGGAGAATCCAACATTTTCTATGCCTAATTTCTTTATGGATGAGTTTATTTGCTGACAGGGCTGTCGGTGGGGTTAATATCATTTTAAACGTAATATAATTACTTGCTCTTATTATGTTTTTGTTAAACTTTGGAGGAGGCCTTCACCTGAGAGGGGTCCATTCTTAACTATAGAAACATATTGTGATATTTTACTGTAAGTAGTTTATAATAGTTTTAACTTCATAATTGCATGAAATAAAAGGCTTTTTTAATTTATTTTTATTATTATATTTTCGAAGGTTGATGCTATGGAAACATTGAGTTTCATTATCATTTCATTTGCCGTCAGTCTATCACTTTGAAAAAAGATATAATAAAAAAAATCTTGAAAGTAGGCAGTGATTTTTGTCCTTTGAAAAAAATGTAGGTAGAAATAACCTTGTATTAGTAGTAAAACCTAGGTAATATTCCTTACTTTTTCTTTTTTAATAAGGATGTTTTCCAGGATGTTTTTTTTAAATAGTACCTACATATCGATGACGCTACTTCATAGAATGAATATACAATAATTGAGTTATTACTCCCTGACAGACGTTTATATTTTACTAGCTTCTGCCCGCGACTTCACCCGCATGAAATTCAGTTATCGCGTTCCCGCGGGAAATATTAGTTTTTCCGAGATAAAAAGTAGCCTAATTATGTTCTTTCCCGGGTCTCCAATATCTCCGTACAAAATTTAGTCCAAATCGGTCCAGGCGGTTGAAGAGTGAAGAGGTAACAGACAGACAGACAGACAGAGTTACTTTCGCATTTAAGATATTAATATAGATATGGACTATGGATATGGATTGCCTCTTGTCTTTTTAAGTGCATGGAATACTTTTCTTTTAAAGTGGAAAACCGGCGGTAGAGGCTTTCACCAAACATCCATTTTCTTCCAAAAATAGGTCGCGTCCCACATTACTTCTTTACATCGCGCCCCTAAATGTAAAACACCCTCTGTGGTTTAAATAATATCCTGGAATAAATTCCCTTTTCTACGTTAAGCTATTACCTTGTATGGGAGAGTTATAAATTGCAATAACCGCCTTGAGGTTTTAGGAAAACGAAAGGGATAATGGGAAATTTCTAATAAAATATTAAAACGTATTTGTCATTTTGTATTGATATGTTTTTAAATTATGGCCCGTTATTTAGGATTTTTTTTACCTATCACAGCGGCTGGTCAGCGCCGGACCTCATGGCGACCCTTGGGAGAATAATATGCTATCGTCATCATGGAATAGGTATATATTAATAGTTGGAATAGGCCTATACTAGAGATGTATACCTAGTAGATATATTATGCTTATTCCAATGTCCGTTACATGGCCCGGTGCTGGACCGTCCGCATTCGTCGTATTCCTGCAACCTTCCCTAAGTTAGATCACTTGAAAATAATGTACAAATTCTAATATTAGTTTTTTTAACCTAAAACAGCATTGTAAAAGTTATGTTTGTGTGTATAAGTCACATTTTGCTTAACATTTTGCAATATAACACTAGTGTACTCTCACTAGATAGCACAGTCGAAAGTCAAAGAAACTTGGTACCTAGTTCGTGTGATATAGGGATAGGGAAGCACAAACAAACAGAAGACACCTCCAATAAAGATGTTGTCAGAGGTATACAAATACTATCCCGTTTTCACTAGTGTCTGCCTAGACTGTGCATGCCGAATTTTAAAATAAAGAAACGATTTTGCCAATAGTAAAATAGACTAGAATATCTGTAGGTATAATATTCGTATACATTATATCTTCTAATATATAAAATTCTCGTGTCACAGTGATTGTAACCAAACTCCTCCGAAACGGCTCGACCGATTCTTATGAAATTTGGAGTGTATGTTCAGTGGGTCTGAGAATAGGACGTAAGCTATTTTTCATACCAAAAAAAAAACGAAGTCGGTACGAAGTCCGCGGGGTCAGTTAGTAGCTCTATATAATTGTTATATCACGGTATACGCCCAAATACAACTATTTCAATTAAGAAGAAAAGAGAAGAGTTCAGAAGAAAAATTGCGAAGGAAGTTTTTGAGAGACGCGAACGTCGTTAGTTAGTCAAACGGCGTTTGAAAAATTCGACAAATAACTACAAGTAATTTTTCAGTTATGTAATTGTTTGAACGCCCTGTCTCATTAACATACTTAGGTACTTATAGCCTAAAAAGGGATAGAAACCAGTAACAATATGTTTGTGGCATGATTATACTATCCTTTGATAAAACAGACGAAAATTTTCAAAAGTAATAGTTTTATCAATCATATTTTAATTTTCCATCAAAAATGATGTCTTAAATAATTCCGAATCCCAAAAACTTTGGACGACGATAACCAACCGTCGACCTACAATCCTCGTCGAAAATTTTCATCTCACATTGGCCGAAACAGTCGGCCAGTCTGCCTGCACTAAAGGCAATGGTGTCGTTCACTAGCGGGTAAACAATACAGTCACATAGCCCGACCTTGGAGCTTCGAAGATAAACAGTCGACGGCAAACAGGGCTCGAGGCCTATGTCACAGTCTAATATAGCATACAGTCGGTCGACGCCGTCTTGACAGAGCAAGGGGTCGTCTAATACAACGCGACTACGCGGTCATCGCATATTCGCGCGAAATTTACTCGCGCGAACTCGCGATCAAACATCTTGAACTGGAATAGGTGTCCTAATTGAAATTCGCGTAAACGCCACCACGCCATATAAGAACGGTCCCTTATTAACCAGCATTTATTAATCTGTGGCGAGCTATAAAGTATAACAACAACAACAACAACAATACTCTTTATTGAACACCATATAAACAAAACAAGGAAAATACAGAAATAATACACATTAAATAGATAAACAACACACACACATATATTAACACAACCTTCGTAAAAATCAGCGTACGCCCGAAATGAGTGTTCAAGGCCCTTCCCTGACCCAGCATCGTCAAATTGCTCATTTGAGATCATACTTTTCTAAGAAATGTTAAAAGTTAAAAATATGCAAAAATCATATGTTATATTTTATTATATCATCCTTACATTGACAACTTTCGATACACGTTTCACGAAACTTCGCTCGATACAATTTAATTCCAAAGTAACGTCTAACTCGGAGCGCTAATCCAACTTTACTCCAGTTTATTATATCAAACAGTGTAAAACTAATTATAACACAAAAAATATCCATATTATATGCATACATCGACAGCTTTATACCTAAATACCATTTTTTTAGACGATATTTTTATAGAAATTAAAACGCGTTAAATACTAACTAAATCGGGCGTTCTGTGCTTAGCGCTTTCTCTTTCACTCGTCCCACGAGTGACAGTGACGGCTGAGCTGGGTCTATGAACGGCCTTAATGCGATAACAGATGTCACTGCCCAGGTAACCTGTAAGAAATTTTGAAGCGGATTCTGCCCAGATGCAGTGCTTTTCCGTATGCCGCAATTTTAAGAGATTGTACGAGTAAGTAGTCTATATAATTAGGTTAGGTTAAAGGTACCTTGTCTCTGTTTTAATACATGGTTTGTGAAAGTAACATATGCTGCTCGGGACCGCTTTTATCCTTCATCCCCGTCTCAATTTTCACGAAATCAAAGGCAACGACCTACTGTAGGTACTCATTCTTATGCTGTGCTTATACATAGGTGTAATCATATGTAACAACTATTTATCTAAGCCACCTTATTAGCTGCACTTATGTACCTATATTATAATATAAATGACTAGCGTGGTGTTTGAATAAACCAAACTACGTACTCTGAAAGAACAGAATAGTTTTGTTTATTCAAAGTTTTATTAGGGTACGATTTGGCAACATAGTGTTGCCAAAAGAAGAAAAATAATGTCTATTTCTTTTTAAATAAAAGAATAAAACCGACTTCAATCAAACCCCGACAGCATGTGAAGTCAGTGTCAAGTTCACTATAAGATTGTCATAGCTTTGAGTCGGTTCACTTGACACCTACTTCACAGGCTGTCGGAGTTTGATTGAAGTCGGTTTTATTTTATTTTTTTCGGCTGTATTGTCCAAACATGAATGTAGTCTTTGAAACTGATGCCAAAATCATACACGTGCTAACAATTTTGAGGAATTCCCTCATTTTTTCATGGACCTCATCATCAAAACTGAACCAAATTAAAATGGAATCACCTTGAAAGTACCACCTTTCGAATAAAAAAAGAATCATCGAAATCGGTTAACAATTGACGAAATTATGCGTGGCCATACATTAAAAAAAAATACGCGTCGAATTGAGAACCTCCTCCGTTTTTTCGTCGGTTCAAAATATAATCAAATTACTTTAAGAGCAACCTGAGCCCGAAAATTAAAGTAGCTACTGAAAAAAGAAATTCTGGATTGGCGTCCCTAGTCCCCCCGCGATCCCTACTCACCCCACTTTACGGTACCGGCTCTCTTTAAATCAATCAATCAATCAATCAATCAATGTTTTTATTCCAGAACCAGGTTCCATAGCAATTACATATTACATATTAAAAGAGCAACAACACACAAAATAACACTATACTAAAACTGATGGAGGTCTGATTCGACGTGGAGCGACCGGTTTGTGGTAGCCTCTCCATTTCTCATGAAAAGGGCTGGCGTCCCATTCCCTCACAATGCTGACAAGTTCGTTGGTGGAACCGTTAATAGCCTTCCTGGCGTTAGCGCTCCTCAGTCGCAGCAGCGCAGGCCAGCCGGGCGCGCGGCCCCGGGCGAACATGGCGCTGGCGCTGCACCAGCGCGGCAGGCCGAACATGGCGCGCCAGGCGTCGTTGTACTGCACTCGCATATCGTTCCCCGCCGCCGCACTGTACTTGGACCAGAGCTCCACTGTGTACACGCTGGTGCAGTAGCTCAGGAACAACTGCTTTTTGACCTCATCGCTGCATTTAGCAAACCTTCTGGCTAGCATATTTGCCTTCGCAGCAATAGATCGCCATTGCCTATCGACATCCTTATCGTAACTCAGGTTTGACGTTAATATGTGACCAAGGTATTTCACTTCTTCCACTTTTCGCAGCTCTTTGCCGTAAAGTTTCAGTGGACGTATTCTGGTCGGCTTGTTAGCCCCCTCAAAGACCATGTATTCGGACTTGTCCGGATTGTATGACATGTTATGCAGGTTGGCGTAATCCTTACATATAGTTAGCAACTCTCGCATTGCTGATATTGAGGGAGTCAATAACACCATATCGTCTGCGTAACATATATGATTTATTATTGTTCCATGTATTGAACACCCTACTCCAGTTCGTTTAAGTTGTTGCGATTATTCATCCATATACAAATTAAAAAGCACTGGCGACAAACTGCCCCCTTGTCTCACTCCTAAAAACTACCTTTAACATGCGAAAACCCAGGCTCGATCAGATTTCCGTTCTAAAGACTCATCAGCCTATAGTTTCAAGGGTCTAAGGTTTCAAAGGTCCCCACGTTTTAATTAAGTAAAAGGCGGCTAACGCGAGATAAGTCCGATCCTTTGTTTTCTTTGCCCTTCCTAACTTAATGTAATCCTTCCACGAACTTAGGTGTCCCTACTTAGTTGACGCTTAGTTACAAGATAAAATCATTCAAATTTATACTACTACTACTACAGCCTATTTGCGTCCCACTGCTGGGCACAGGCCTCCTCTCATCACAAGAGAGTTTGGGCTATAGACCCCACGCGAGCCCAGTGCGGATTGGGGACTTCATACACATCTTTGAATTACTTCGCAGATATGCAGATTTCGGTTCAAATTTATGATACAACAGAATTCAGTAAAAAATATTTTGTACCTACTACAAAAAGATGAGTTTTTTTTTATAAAACTTTTTTAAACTAATGTTGCCCACTAACTAACTTGGACGAAATCTAAACTTAAAGACTTTGGAAATTTATAGAAAATTTCACAACATAATGAAATTTCCAAAAATTTACCTACAAAATCTTTCATGCAATAAGCGTAACTTCACGTCGGGAAATTGTGCAGAATTCTACTTGAACTTTAATTTGAAGTTTATTTTTGGAAGCTTACCGACACCTTCTTGAGAAGGAAGTAAAATTTCACATTTTAAAAACAATCTTCAGAACTGCTTGTCGCTATAATAACTAGGTAAGTCACTTAATATAATAATACAAGCTTTTAATTCTAGAGAGGGAAATTATCGTTTCTGGGAGTTATAAGTTGCTGGTGACTATGTGACTATTTACGGCTCCTTATAATTTGCCAACGCACACAATTATACGCTATTAAGCATGTTGACATTGCAAATTGGTGTTGCTATATGAAATGCAGATAACAGATTACTTAGCACCCTCATTGACAGGTCTGCTGGATTCCTGGCCAAGTTTTTCCAATGACACCTACCCATTGGAAAAGCCAAACTAAACTATACCAGTTTCAAAGTCTGTGGCTTGATGCTCTTATTTTAGCTTCGTGCCGACAAACGACGATCAGCTGGTGCAGCCGATGGGTCAACTTTACAAAATTCATGTTACAGCACCACGCCCGCTCGAAACTTCGATGAATAATAAAACTGGCCAAGTTTCCCTGATTTATATTCTGATCGAGACAAGGTTGGCCGTTAGGCTCCCTTCTCGCTTGCTTAAGGAGGTGACAAATTTAACTGATAGTTTAGCACATTTTAATTGGAAATCTACAGTCAGTGGAAAAGAAAAGTCTGCCCAAAGAATGAAAATATGTAACAGCAATAGTTGATAAACGTGATCAATGAATTTTCCTGTTTCCTTGTGTTGAAGGTCGCAGGTTCATAAAATTTAAAACGTATAAAATGGAAACTTCTAAAATAGATGATGAAATTATTCCACGCTATACTAATCATTTGCAAATCTTCTTAGTTATTTAAAAAAATAACTTTGTGTCGAAGGTCATCAAAAACCTCCATGCCAAATTTTACCTGGATCGTTTAAAGGGTTTAAATTTTAAAATGCTGACATTTGTCTATCTAGACAGACAATACCATTCTAATTATAATAAAGCATTTTTGTCTCTGTTTTTTCTTTCTCTTAATCTGATTGTTAATCTTAATTTATCTTGAGTTAATCTCTTCTTGAGGGTATCATATGTGAAACTCTTTGAAATAAGACCATCTGTATAACCATATGATTGCAATAAAATTGAATTGAATTGAATTAAATTGAATCTCTGGAAGTACTGGAGTGATTCGAATGCAATTTTCAAAGGTTGATAGAGTATTGTGACGGGATATTGTTGTTAGCTCAGGTAGATGCTGCAGACACGGAGATCAGCGGTGGAATCCGAAGACACGAAGACGATGCCTAGCTTATTAAAATATCTAAATCTTGAAGACTGGCCCTATTACTGTCCTAACACTGTCTAACTAAGAAATAATAAATTTTAAGTCGAATTGATATTATATTTTGAGAGATGCGTACTTTACAATGATTATAAAAAGACTAAATAATAAAAGCTACACAATTCTACGCTTAAAATTACCTATTTTTGGAAGAGAATGTGTCAACTAACCGATTGTACTCGGCCAGTCTCCACATTTCCCTCCTCCCCTTTCGAGGAACCGCCTAGCTAACGAGGTCCCTACCCTATGTCGGAATTTTATGTTACAAAACTAAGACTGTTCCTGTATAAGGAATAACCAACCTTTCCATCCATATTCATTATATATAATAAACACTCTTAAAAGAAAATCTGAATCAATAATGAATATTAGAATAGGTGGATTTCGGACCAAAAAAAATTCCGACGAAAAAAAAAAACTGTCCGCAGACATATCTAATCGATCTATCCTAACCTGACACAATATTGTTCGAAAAGCTAAATTATGTAAACTTTGAAACCTCTCCTTGCAATAAAAAATTACAGACTTGCGGAAGTCACATAATTTTCTTTTAAAAGGTAAGCTTTAAAGCAAACGAGCGACCGCACAAAAATATTTTAAAGATTCTCTTCTTGGCGATCCATGGGGTGCAGCCCCTTACATATGAGGGGTCGTCTGCCCGCCCATGGATATACCTCGAAGACACGGTCGTAGAGTAACTTCCACAAATCGCCTCGGTGACAGCACATAAAAAAAAACAAAGGTGTGAGCATGGTCTTTAAGCAACATATTATAAATCATAGCTAGGCAGGTTCTAAAGAGAGAGGAATAAAATAATTAAAATTAATTAATTTGTTTGTACACAAAGGCAGCTGATAGTTGTTTTTAAAAAAAAAATGAAAAATAATTAAAAAGGGATCTCTATGTTTATTTATTACTGACTATGACAGAGGTATCATAAATATTATTATGAACCTGTTTATTAATAACTAATCATTACCATTTATTTATTTAAATTCATTAGGCAATGTGCTCGATACAATAGCCTATAAAAGAAAAACACTAAGAATAGAATCACTATGTCACTGAAAGAAAAAGTCATTATCCTAATAATTATAAAACACACATATATACACATTCTACACACAGGTTCCGCTTTCTACATCAAGAAATTCTCAGATATATACACTATACACTATCTACATTATCTATATACATTACATACATCAACATCTTCGCTACATATACCTAACTGCGTAACTACACTAATTCCTACGTAATACCAAAACCTAAGCAAGACGTAATATTTTCGATGCAAAGAAATCATACAAATGCATATCAGCTTCGGACTCTGCAACAACATACCCAATCCACTGGTAAGCAACGAAGCCCCCTCAAAAGCCTATGGCATAGATTGAGTTGTGGTTGGTTCTGCCATCACGAAAATCTTACACCAAACACATTACACAACTACTTATACCTACTTTTATCACAACCAATGATAATCATTGCTACTTCAACTTCAATACTTCTATATACTCTAAGTACCACCTTTTAATTATTATAAATGCATATTCAATTATCTTTAATTAATATAAAAACTTCCTACCTATTCATATTCATTACGACATTATTTAATTCATAAGTATTTGTTTACATATAAAACCATTTATTATCATTTGACAGATATGTCACAAAGTCATGTCAAAGATTTACTCTTCATTCGAAATCTTTTTAAATGACAACTACAAAATTCGCCATAAAGGTTTCTATTCACGAACATCCTATCACAAACTTTATTTATTTATCCTTCATTCACAATACCTACGAACTATTTGTTCTATGAATGAAAATATTAACCTACCTAAGCCATATAAAATATTAATGAGAAATATTTTGAAATATGACAAAGTCAATCATATATCAAACTAAACATTATTATAAAAGTAATTATATCCAATATAAAATAAACATTGCGAGTATAGAAAATTTTACCTGCCTTTCACGAATAAAGGAATATTGGGGAGAAATTCATAATAACAAGAAGAAAAATTATGATCACAACATAAGAGAACTTTGAAGAAGAAATATTTCGTTCCTGACGCAGCATGAAGAATAGTCCGTGATTTGCTCCAACGGATTCTTGCTCCAGAAAAGTGATCGAAGTGAATTTATTTAGAATTATAAGAAAACCATTATGATATTAAATTATTCCTCGTGAATCTATCGTTATTATTTGTAATATAGCAAAAGATCAGTAAAATATTGATAAAAATAATTATTGCGATTCTTATGGGCAGCCATTTTCCTTAAATAAATGAACGTGGTGCATACAATGATTTTTATACTTAGGGATAGGCCCATCCGAACATTCAGTCACCACTTTCTTCATACAACGAAATACAGCGCCGTCTGGTGGTCAACTGCATAAACTACGAGAATGTTTTGCGCGCTATAACCTCGCAGTGACGTAACGAGAGGTGTTGCTGACTTTTTTATTTTATTCAGTACAAGCGACGTGAATGCTGTTATATCCTTTTTTCTAATAAAACATGATTCATAAATCAACTTTTGTTTATTTATTGACATAATAATTATTTATTATATTTTCTTAGAAGTCCAAATTAAACATCTCACGTGAAATTCTTCATGTGTAAAAATGACGTCCTTACAAGGTTACTTTAACAAGCAGTCTCCGTAACTATGGCAACTCCGTAACATGGCGTAAATATGGCGACGTCGTGTCATAAATTTATTGTTAACAAAAATATTTCGATTGATGGAATAAACACAAGGTAATGTTAATCACCGATGAAACGATATTTCATGACACTTTTTCACTTTGCCTACGTGATTTCTGCAGCCTTTTATCACGCAAGTCGGCATTTTTTAAGGGTTGCGTATATGTTGTTTGACATCCGCACGCGCCGGTGTCTCGCTGAGCACTGTGTCACGATTGGTGACCAAACTTGGATTGGGCAATTTTGGGCACCAACAAAGTGGGGTTATATGTCATGTGCGTAGACCCGGTCTATACGAAGTATTATATATGTCTATGGGTGCATATGACAATGGATGAAAATTTTGATTAATATAAATAAAATCGGTACAACCGTGTTTTTCGCCATGTGGTTGTCCATTCCATCATTCCTTGAAAGCGCTTCACCATCATCTTCAAGAGCGCGACATCCATTCCATTGTCGATTGTTTCTCGTTCCGCGCGTGTTCTTCCTTCCATCGAGAATGGCTCCACTAAATGTAGATGTTCTCCTTTCCACCGAGCGCGCGTCCACCAAATGTAATGTTCTCCTTTCCACCGAGCGCGCGTCCACCAAATGTAGCGGGGTATTGTTGTTAGCTCAGGTAGATGCTGCAGACACGGAAATCAGCGGTGGAATCCGAAGACACGAAGACGATGCCTAGCTTATTAAAATATCTAAATCTTGAAGACTGGCCCTATTACTGTCCTAACACTGTCTAACTAAGAAATAATAAATTTTAAGTCGAATTGATATTATATTTTGAGAGATGCGTACTTTACAATGATTATAAAAAGACTAAATAATAAAAGCTACACAATTCTACGCTTAAAATTACCTATTTTTGGAAGAGAATGTGTCACCTAACCGATTGTACTCGGCCAGTCTCCACATGTGGAGACTGGCCGAGTAATTGGTAATTGGAGCTATATATAAGCTTTGTTTGATTGAATTCCCATATCGCAAATGAAATTTATCGTCATTTTCACCCTGCACTCATCTGCGAAGTAATTCAAGATGTGTGTGAAGTCCCCAATCTGCACTGGGCCCGCGTAGGGACTATAGCCCAACCCTCTCGTGATGAGAGGAGGCCTGTGCCCGGCAGTGGGACGCAAATAGGCTGAAGTAGTAGTAGTAGTAGTAGTCATTTTTATATTCAATGTGGTCGAAGTCACAGCGCACTATTAGTATCATGGAAGGTGCTGTTTGTAAGTAAGCTTAACCCAAAATGGTGTCATTACTCCTCAAATCATACTATATGAGCACAGCAACGTCATAAAAGCGGCGCATAAAAATGTCAAGAAGGAAAAATGTATACGAAATAAACAGAAGTGTAATACAAGCAGTTCATTCCCACGCAAGGTTTTATCACAATTAGCAAACTGACATAAAACGGCGCCAGGTTCTATAAAACATTCAAGACAAACGTGGCAATGGCGCGCTTCTGATGCTTATTTGTTCCTATTGTCGCGCCGCTTGGAGTCAAGCAGGTTTGACCAATCACGCTGCTTGAAGTCTCCGCTTCGCGTCCTGTGTCAGCTCTGTCATTGGTCAGTCACTCTGCTCCTCCAAGAGAAGCGTCAATGGAAAGGCATCCTCATGAAAAGCGACCTTTAGGATTCCCTTTTTCAGATTCTCTGAGCAAAAAATCATTCATCATTGGGCAAAAAATCCACGAGCTCTTATGTTTTGGAAATTGGACAAGATTTATATACGTCTTTATTATTATAGACGGACAAACAGACAGACGGCCCACCTGGTGGAAAGTGATTACCGCCGCCTATCATTTGTAACACCAGAGGCGTCACCAATGCGTTGCCTGTCTCGAAGATGCTTAATGACAACCTTTCTGTCGCATTTCTAACCTTTCCATCTGTCGTAAAACTAAAAATAAGGGCACCATCAAGATTCCATTTATCAAACTAAAGTCGTCAACGACGCCCCCAATACACATCGATAAGCATTTCGAATGAAAAATGCATTCATTTCATCTCGCATCTTTGAATTCAATTTTCGGTATCTGAGCGAAGGCGCTCTATTTACGACCATCGTTTGGTGAAATGTGAATTTAAGTGGCGTGCGAATGTACAAGGCGGGAATGTACGACACTTAACAAGTACGTTAAAAGTTGAGTGTTTAGGTACTGCTTGGGTCATAAGTAACAGATTGTGAAAACAAGGATCTTTCCTTTGGACAATGCAATAATTAACGGCTGGGTATACATTACTTGTATTGATTTGTGTGTTAGTTAAGACATGTAAATGTAACGGCCCAGCAAGAAATTAGGCTTGGAACCTTGGAATTAGGCTTCGAACTTTGGACTTGACGACAAGAAAAATTTGCCTCCTTAACTGATATTAAAAATGTAGTAAATTAGTTATATTTTTTGAAGTGACTGTTGACCCTGGAAATAAAATAGTCACTGCGCAGGCTTATTTTATGGGACTTTTCTTCGGAGCGAGGATAAAAAACAACCGTTTTACATTTCGACGCCATAGAGAGAGGACGCCGCCTGTTTCTTTTTTTAATACCTTTGACACTTTTGACAGGTATAAAAAAGCCGCGTCCAGACATCTTTTATAGTGGAGTTAAGCCGTGCTTACACCCTCCACGTCATCACATGTCACCTGACCAAATTGGTTGCCAACAGTATACTAACAATTACATATATGTTCAATTCTAATGGACACGGCCATGAGCAGTGTAATTTTGAGAGGCGTATTAGGGAGGTGTGTAGGTATTCTTATCTACAAGTAGTAGATAAATATCTCCCCCAAGGGAAACCGCACTGTTTGCGTTACAGCACGATACAACTTAGAAGGCGCGTGACGAAGCACTTCAGCCGCTCACGCAGAGCCTATTTTTGCTTAATCCACGTGCCTTCTAAGTATAGGAAACCTATACGTTCTCAGGCGTGGGTAGGTAGAATGAAAATCTACCTACAAATTTATAGTAAAAATAAACAGTTTATCTATTCATTTCAGCATTTCAGCGGAGCGAGACATTCTAAAGTGAAATCTTGATAACGAGGAATTCAAGGTACCCAAGGTATTTTTCATCATCATCATCATCATTTCAGCCGATAGACGTCCACTGCTGGACATAGGCCTCCCCCAAGGCGCGCCACTCAGACCGGTCTTGTGCCACCCGCATCCACCGCGTTCCCGCGACCTTTACAAGGTCGTCGCTCCATCTTGTTGGAGGCCTACCGACAGCTCGTCTACCGGTTCGCGGACGTCACTCCAGGACTTACACACAACAGACAACACAAGAACATGGACAATACAAGGAAGGGACAAGGTATTTTTGCTATCATGTTAATGTTACACTATACTTTTCACTCATCCTATGAGAAGCCGTGGTGGCCTAGTGGTTCGACCTACCGCCTCTCATGCCGAGGGTCGGGGATTCGATTCCGGTTCGCACCTCTTAAGTTCACTTATGTGCGAAATGAAATTTGAATTTACCACTGAACTTTTCGGTGAAGGAAATCATCGTGAGGAAACCTGCACGCATCTGCGAATTAATTCAAAGATGTGTGTGAAGTCCCCAATCCGCATTGGGCCCGCGTGGGGACTATAGCCCAAACCCTCTCGTGACGTAATGAAAGGAGGCCTGTTGTTGTATCGCGTAATTTAGAACGCAGCTTTATAGTCTGTGGTCACGGTTGGTATCTGTCACCCATTCACTTTTCCCTTCTTGTCAATATTGCAAATAAACCGGCATTAATTAATTACCGCGTTTTATTCCAAATACCACATTGGCGACGAGGATGGGAACAGTACAATCTTTGGATAAAAAATCCAAAGATTGTACTGTTATTGTAACGGAAATGGGCACATATAAATATAATTACCTTCCCTATGGTGTGAGTGAGCACAGGCCCAGGCTCCTTCCAACGGCTAATGAGTAAAAAATTATCAGACATACCAAATGTTGCTGTTTTTATAGATAACATATATATATGTGGCACAAACTTAGAAGAGACAATGATGACCTTATGTCAAGTTCTCACCAAATTAAATGAATGTGAATTTAAACTTAAAGCAGAAAAATGTAAATTTTTTGAACAATATATTGATGTTTTTGGCTTCAGAATTAATAACAGAGGAATTCGTGTAATAGAATCTAATGTAGAACCCCTACTTAAGGCCGAACCTCCCACAAACATTACTATGTTGAGATCATTTTTAGGAAAATTAAACTATTATTCTCGTTTCTTAAAGAACATGTCTACCATAATTGCACCCCTATATGAATGTACAAAACAAAACAAATTCAAATGGACCACAGAGTGTGATAATGCTTTTAATAACATAAAAAAGAAGTTAGCTAATACAGAAAACTTAAGTCATTACGACCCGAACTTGCCCTTGATTTTGACTTGTGATGCTTCAGAGACCGGACTGGCAGCAGTGATATCAAATAGAGCCATCGATGGTGTCTTGAAACCAATTGCATACGCTAGTAAAAAACTAAATGAAACCGAAATTAAATATTCAGCGATCGATAAAGAAGCGATGGCAATTGTTTTCGGCGTCACCAAATTTTACAATTATACTTATGGCAGGCCATTTGAACTGGAAACTGATAGTGCTGCCCTAGTTCGAATATTTGGTCCAAACAAGGCAATTCTGAAAATGGCGGCAAAAAGACTGCAGCATTACGCAATCTTCTTGTCGGCGTTTAATTACAGGATTAGACACATTAAAACTAATACAAACCCTGCAGATTTTTTATCAAGGTCAACTCAACTTGACAATAGTGAGGAACCATTGGATTTGTACTCAGTATATACTTACGATGAGAATATGAGTAATTTGTTATATGTAAATAATTCTGAAATAGACAGTTTAGACTGGAAAACAATTCAAAAGGAAACCGCCAGGGACTCCTTATTAGCAGAAGTTTTAAGATTTAGCGTTGATGGTTGGCCAGATAAAAAAATAATAAAAAAAGAAATTTTACCATACTATAACCGACTAAATGAACTGTCTGTAGACAGGGGTTGCCTATTCTGGGGTTTTCGAATCATAGTTCCTGTTACATTACACAAGGCAGTGTTAAATGAATTACACAAGAGTCATTTTGGTATTGTGCGTATGAAGGAAATTTCCAGATCCTACTTTTGGTGGCCAAGTCTGGACTCTGATATAGAGGATATCACTAAAAGTTGTATAGTGTGTTTAAGTAATAATAAAAACCCTCCCAAGTGTGAACTGAACCCATGGCCTGCTCCACCTTCAGCATGGTACAGAATTCATGCTGATTTTTTAGGCCCATTTTATAATAAAATGTATTTAGTTATTGTGGATAGTTATACTAAATGGCCTGAAGTTTTCGAAATGTCATCCATGACTGCTGCACGAACCATTGAAGTTCTCAGTTATTTATTTTCAAAATTTGGTTTTCCTGTTCATTTAGTAACGGATAACGGCCCTACTTTTACCAGCTCAGAGTTTAATTTTTTTTGTAATACTTCACAAATTAAACACACATTTTCACCTCCCTACCACCCAGCCACTAATGGCGCGGCGGAACGGTTTGTGGGAACTTTCAAGTCTCAAGTTACAAAAATAAAAGAAAGTGGTCATAATCTGAAAACAGCAATAAACATTTTCCTGTTGGATTATAGAAGTTCACCACAACGCACCACCGGCGTTACTCCCGCAAAACTAATGCTGGGGAGAGAGTTAAGGAACAGATTCTCGGTCTTGCGACCACCACCGGTGGTAGAGACAATACATGATAAGCAACACAAACAAACTGAAGATACGGTCGGTAAACGCGTGATTAACTTTAGTGTCGGGCAAAAGGTCATGGTTAGAGATTATCGTAAGGGTCGCAAGCCATGGATTCAGGGAATTGTCGTTGATGAATCTATACCTGGAGTTACTTATATTGTAAATGTGGACGACGTACATTGGAAAAGACATGTAAACCAGATGGTTACTTGCAGCGATAGTCTGAATGAGTAGGTAGTTGTAGTGGTAGTTTAATACTAAGTTAGTCTAGTGTAAGGGCCTGTGTACTCTTATGGTGGTGGAGAGTGTTGTATCGCGTAATTTAGAACGCAGCTTTATAGTCTGTGGTCACGGTTGGTATCTGTCACCCATTCACTTTTCCCTTCTTGTCAATATTGCAAATAAACCGGCATTAATTAATTACCGCGTTTTATTCCAAATACCACACCTGTGGCCGGCAGTGGGACGCAAATAGGCTGTAGTAGTAGTAGTAGTAGTATGAGAAAACAAGGAGATCATTAAATTAAGCAACATCTTGAATAAATAAAAAAAACCGACTTCAAACTCAGATTTGTCACAGCTTTGGGTTGGTTCACTTGACACCGACTTCACAGGCTATCAAGAAATTTATTAATACTTAATTCCTGCATTGATACGAACCTAACATTTCAGATAAGAATATAACCTTTCTCGTTTCCTCTTGCCATCGCTCCCAGTCAACTGAGATACATAATCATGGACGCACAGACATAGGGACTGACGCGCGATACATTAATATAAAACTACCCTCCAACACCTATCTTTACGATAGCACTGCGCACTTGAATTCTAAAAAGTCTGCATTTTAAGTGATGACTTAAGACTTTTTTGGAAAAAAATACCGTCGTGCAAATTAAACATTTGGATATGTTACATTGTCTCAAACTTTCGCGATACACACTCATATTAAACACACTATCACCGGGACTTAATCGCGTAAAAAATATTTACATTTTTCGACGTTTCGGCCGCGATGCAACGGCCGTGGTCACGAGAAGACTGAAGTGACGGTATCAGCATATTTTTCTTGTCGCGCGGGTGGTTTAAACTACCCGCATTTGATTTTTATTAATGTCACTCGGAATGTCAACAGGCCGGCACACAACGGCCGCTTGTAGACTTCCGTTATTTTCACCGGACGACGGTCCGTTTTTTTTGCCGGACTTGTGGTGGTGTATGGTTCACTATGAGTGTGTGTACACGCACCGGACACTTGTCCGGCAAATGAAGTGTCCGGTGCGTGTACACACACTGAAAATAACGGAAGTCTACAAGCGGCCTTACAATGTCCGCAGATTTATCCGAAGAGGCATCTCGTCGCTTACACTTGCTGATCACTGGATTCCACGACGTCGATAACTTGAAACCATCCTCCCTAGTCCCTATTGAAGTTAGGATGTTTTTTGATTTACACCGCTTCGCGTACCATTCTTGATTAGAATTTGTTATCCAATATAGCTTTAATACTTATGATCAAAAACATCTTTGTCAAAATGTTGAATATGTTATCCAATAAAACTTTAAATACTTATGATCAAAAACATCTTTGTCAAAATATATAGTACCTAGGTGAATTATACGACTACTAACTACTACAGCCAATTTGCGTCCCACTGCTGGGCACAGGCCTCCCCTCATAATTTGGGCTATAGTCCCCACGCGGGCCCAGTGCAGTCTGGGGACTTCACACACATCTTTGAATTACTTCGTAGATGCGAGCAAGTTTCCTCACGATGTTTTCCTTCACCGTAAAGCACATAGTAAATTCAAATTGAATGTGAATTATAAACACTTGTGGTATAGTGCCACAAGTGTTGAATTGAAACGTCGGGCATTTCTGTATAACTTTTGCAGAGGAACATATTTATTGTAACTAACTGTGTGAGTTGGCTTGTTGCATGCGAGTACAAAATGTCCAAATTTATTAGCAGAAAACATCGTAAACATGCACTAGCAGCTCTTACCGTTAATTGTTTGGCCGCGGAGCAGCACTTAGCTGAGAGGGATTAGTGTTGATCGAAACTTTGTTGGACACGCAGCTGAAATAATTAACAGAGTTACGAGTATGCTGAGTTGTTCAAAATTAAACAGAAATCCACTTGCAAAGTACCCACACATTCAACAGCAAGGTCCCACCGGTGGGAACTGTTGACTCGCGAGTTAACTGAATCCTCTTGTCAGGAAACTTCATGGTACCTATCACATAGAGTCCTAGTAATTTTAATGGGGGCTATCGCGTGTGAATTTGCCACTAGAGGCGCTAGTGTCGCGTGAGGTCCGCATTCACTTTTCACTGGCTTCGTAATATAAATCATAATTTCTTTAATGTGTTGAAAAGTGATCTCTTTCGTGAAATTATCGCAAATATGGAATATATGTCTATGTATATAGAATGTAAACGCTTTGAAAAAACGTTCTTTTTTCCAAACAAAACGGAACTGCACAACATTGCGGCATAGCTACTCGATATGATGATAGTTATTTATAATTAATAAACTTAATGAGATTCAAGATTGTAAACTTTGTTTCGGCGCCGATCTTATAAAGTCGCCTTTGACAGCTATGCCTTTGGACCTCTGGAGTCAACAGTGGCGCCAACTGGTGAGCGAAGAAACGATAGTCCCCATTAAGGCCAAAGACCTACTTAAATCCAGCACAAACATGTAGTCACACGTTTTTATTTAATGAGGTAAATAGGCAAAAAGGTATCCATTTTTTGTGCCCGACTACAGAATAGAGCTACTTATGTATCGATTAAGTGGAAGAAAGACATGTTTTATTGTAGGTAGGTATTTATCGCCTATTCCACCTATCCCTACTGCGATATCCCCACCGTGTGGACATATGGAATATTTTTCCATTTAGTTCTACTGGTAGGGAAATTATTCCATTTATCCCTACTGAAATCCACTGCGGTAGGGACTCGCGGAATTATTTCCAAGCATCTAAACTGGCTTCCCCCCTGGTGGGGACTCGCGGAATTATTTCCAACCATCTATACTGGCTTCCCCCCTGGTGGGGACTCGGAAGGAATAATACAAGGAATGTGACTGGGTCGACGGGTCCCCGCTACGCGGGGCTCCTATTTCTGGGTAGTTTGCCCTTCGGGCGTATATAGATGACTAACAAACCTAACCTACATTCACACCTTTGACCTAACGGACTGAGTGGACTATATATTTCCTTGCATTGGGATAAATGGAATAAATTCCATCTTGCTCTACCATTAAAAACTGGGAGGGACAGATGGACGACTCGATTCCATGTATCCCTACCAGTAGAACTAAATGGAAAAATATTCCATATGTCCACACTGGTGGGGATATCGCAGTAGGGATAGGTGGAATAGGCTGTATTTATTGTGCCAGATACGATGATAACTCAAAATACTTAATGATTAACACACCGCCTAGCATTACGAAAGGAAAATCCATACTAGTGTCTTGTCTAGTACTAGTATACTAGTAATAATACTAGTAATCCATATTATCTTCTAATATATAAAATTCTCGTGTCACAGTGTTTGTAACCAAACTCCTCCGAAACGGCTCTACCGATTCTTATGAAATTTGGTGTGTATGTTCAGTAGGTCTGAGTAAAGGACGTAAGCTATTTTTCATACCCAAAAAAAAATTCTAAGGCGGTATGAAGTCCGCGGGGTCAACTAGTAATATTATAAATTCGAAAGTAACTCTGTCTGTCTGTTACCACTTCACGCTTCAACCGCTGGACCGATTTGGATGAAATTTGGCATAGAGATAATTGGAGTCCTGTGAAAGGACATAGGCTACTTTTTATCTCGGAAAAACGCGTAGTTTCCGCAGGAACGCGATAACCGAATTCCACGCGGGCGAAGTCGCGGGCAGAAGCTAGTAAAACAATAAATTGAAAATATGTGTCCCAAAAGCTAACATGCATAACATAAAATCACATTTATTTTTCGTCAGGTTCTTCTAAACCACTTTCTTCCACTACGAATACTGCTATGAATCTGATATAGGCAGAAACCACTCTCGCTTCCTCAACTTTTATTCTATTCAGCATAATTTCTCGTTGGTTTAGAGTGCTTTTGACCAGGTCTTTAATGAGTTTTTCCCCAAAAAAGTTTGCCCGCAATTCTGAATAGATATAAAATTACGTAGTACCTACCTATTATAATGTATTTCAAGCATCACGTGGCAATAATAGTGCGTAACGTCTCTTGTCGGTATCAACAATGACTTTTTTCATGTTCGTAACCCAATGTTTCAATGCCGTCTAACCCCAATGTCATTGGAGCGAGGTTGCTTTTGGCCTGGACTTACAGTGTTACATACGACGTTTGTAAAATTCAGATACTGTATCTTCACATTCACTAGTCTGAGCAATCAATCAGGGCTGTCACTCCACTGAGGGTTGTCACTCCACTCAGGGCTGTCACTCCACTTAAGAGGTCGAACTCAGCTGAACCTCATAATTATAATTTTGAAGGCTAACTTTGTGCAATCAACAAACACACTGTTATGTTAGTCTCAGTTGGAGTAGTTATGGGTATTTAGTTCTTATAAAATTTATTTATTTACTAAATTTAATAGGACGTGAAGTTTAGAATAATAACACAAAAAAACATTTTGATAGGGTTGTGAAAGTAGCCATGCAAACTTTTTAAAAGAGGAAAGGCAATCCGACCGTTTATTTTCGAGTTAAATCCATGCATACATTACACACGCAGACAATATTTCTAAAAATCATTCTGTACCGTTTTATACCTCCTTGAATTGTTTTTTTTTTCTCTTATTATTAAGTTACAGACGCGACTTTTGCTACATTCTATATAGATATATAATACTCAAAGAGATTACGTACTCAAAGAGAAAATGATTATATTTTAAAATAATAATTGATTTGACTATATTTTTGTACCACCTATTTTCATACTACTTGTACTACTTGCAGCAGGACTCTTAAGGTTCCCCTTCCCTTAGTCAATAGTGTTAATTGGTCGTTTTTCTCTAATTATTAAGTTAAAGACGCGACTTTTCTACATTCTATAAAGATATATGTATTCAAAGAGATTATGTACTCAAAGAGAAAATTATTATATTTTCAAATAAAAATTGATTTGACTATATTTTGAGTAAGTAAAGTAAAGTATACATACGAGTAATATGTAATAAATTAAGTTTCACATTATTATTATCTCTCATTACTTTTAGAGAAAATAGCTGTTAATTATATAGTTTTGCATTAACATTACCAAATTCACAACTAACTTTTGTATCTTAATGCTGAGCCCTGTTCTGTTCAAATACATTTTCCAAGTAAAGGGAAACCTGTTATTGGCCAAATAATTGTATCCTAGAATTAAGACTTAGCTAACACTGTATTAGGACTGTTGGTTTTCTTATCAATAAATAAATAAATATTTTCGTACCACCTATTTTTATACTACTTGTACTACTTGCAGCAGGACTTTCTCTTAGTTAATAGTATTAATTGGTAGTTTTTCTCTAATTATCATGTTACAGACGCCACTTTTGCTACATTCTATATAGATATATAATACTCAAAGAGATTACGTACTCAAAGAGAAAATGATTATATTTTAAAATATTTATTGATTTGACTATATTGTTGTACCACTTATTTGCATACTACTTGCAGCAGGACCCTTAGGGTCCCCCTTCCCTTAGTAATAGTGTCTCTATAGAGCAAAAGGGACCCCTTTATGTCCTTGTACACAAATTGTTCACTGTAACCTATACCACCACCTCAAACAGAACAACTGTCAATAAGGGCGCTAGTTCTGTGTTTCATCTAACCACACGGCGGACACGGCCTATAAAAGCACGATTTCAAACACAATTCGAATGTTTGCATGCGAGAACGTCTGTGTGCGTGCGAGGACGTCTGTGTGCGTGCGAGGACGTCTATACACTTGTAAATCTGTGTGTACCACTACGCAGGCTAATGATCCACTCTCCATCTCCGGATGAAACAAATGACGGTAAGGGCGTGTTGGGCGCGAGTTGCGCGCCGGCTATATTCAGGTGGGTAATCACTAGGGTGGGTCAAAAAACCTTTTTGTTAAATTATGACTTCTAATAGTGATAATTAGGTGTCAGTTAATGCTGGAATTACGTGTATAAAATATTATTGCAATCGGTATAGTATAACTGCCTCCGGATCAGGTGTAAAGTCTCGGTATTTTTAGTAAAAAGCTGATGTTTCAAAGAGATCTAACTTATAAATATACATCATATATTCTCCCAAAATAACTTTTATTTATATCACAATACTATATACTGATACAAATAATACCAAAAATAAAAACTTCCACATAAAAAAGTTTTTTCTTGTTGCATTCGAATAAGGTTTAACCGAAAAGTGATGTTCAGTCATTTTGTTCTACTGTATTCTGCGATAACAAAGATGTGTTTCTGTGTTTTTTAATGAACTATACTCAAAATGCTTTGAAATTTCTATATATAGTGATAAATATGACTTAAAAGATAATTATTCTTCTAATTTAAGAAGGAGTAAGGACGTGCTGAGAGTGGTCGAGGTTTAGAAATTAAAATCACCAAAAACACAAAAAAGGAAACAAATTTCCAAGAACTGGCTGATATTGTTTCCGAAATTATGGAATAAAACATCATTGTCAATTTCATCACAGTAAGAGTGAAACAAATGCTGAAAACTTATCACCTAATGTTAAAGGAAAAGTGAAAACTTGGTACTAAATCGTGGTTTGAAAGTATGTTGTGATAAATCCCAAAAAAATAGGCTTTTTCTGGGTCGGCAGGTAAACATGGATGCAGAAGTTTATTACGACCTTATTAACTGGCAAAATCTAGTCACGGATCCACCTACCCTGAAGAAAATCTCTACCGAAGAGTATTGCTCATAGCTCGAGGAGAGGACAACAAAATGTTTTCTTTTTGCGTTTGCCCTACTCAAGCCCTTGAAAGGTCAGTAAAAACTATAACTGAAGCTTCAGGAAGTGAGTACTGTGCTCAGAATCAGCTCTTGAGGGTTCCATCAAAGCCAAGATTCTCGTAAACTTAAGCCATAATTTGACAGCAATAGAAGTAATAAGAGAGTTTAAAGTAAAGAATTTTGTGTAAAGTTATAACTGTTATAAGGTACTTCATAATTGAAAAAAATGCTTATATTTTAAAGATTAATTTAAATACATTATACTAATATTAATGTTACAATATAATAATAAATATTTCAAACAATTTAGAAAAACATTGTTCTTTTCAACTTTTCAAATTTTCAAGGTCAATCCGGAGGCAGAAGATGTTCTCCAATTCAAACCAAATTTTATATATTACTTTTTTCGACCATAAGACACATTTTTATTGCTATTACATTTAAAAAGAAAAACATTTTTTTTTCTCCATACAAGAGTGACCCACCCTAGTAATCACCCACCCGTGGCCATTCTGTATGAAGTACTATTAAATATTCTGTGATGTAACGACACATTTATATTGTAGAAATAGAATTAAAAACATTTACTGTATTTTTCTCTAAATGTTTTAATTATAAATTAATGGGGTTGGATCAACAGGAGCGATGAAAAAATCAGCTTAATGAGTCGAGCTTCGTAGAAAATTTGGGAAAAACAGCGTTTAATTTAAAACCATGAAGAGGATACAGAATTTGGGTACGTTTCGAACAGAGAAAAATAAAATAAAACGTTTTTCTTAATTAATGTTTTTTTTAATGTAATTTGTAGGCAAACAATCACAAAGGCCTGTGAACACCGAAATTCTTATTGAGAAATCATAGGTCTCGAATGCGTTGCCTACTCTGAGGTCTAAGATGGAATGCCTCCATCTTCCATGCAAGGGATTCAAAGTTCTTGCAAATTAAAAAAAAGGAAAACCTATTCGGAACGTGCACGACAGTAGCGCCATCTAGCAAACGCAGTTTTAGGGGCATATGTCAAAAAATGAATAACAAGAGCTTGTTTATTTTGTATAGATTAGAGTAGAATATAAAATATGATGGAATTGGAGGTTTTTTGAAGATGGACGTTGACGTTTGTTGAGTTTCTCCAATTTTATTTTATTAATCATTTACACCGTACATTTACCTTTATTACCGAACAACTTGCAGGCCTGTGGCCCTTACTTTGATATTGGCGAAGTGTCCAAGACAGAAGCCATTAATTTATATAGAATAGAATAGATTAGAGTAAATAAAATATATTTAGAAAGACAATAAATGTTATTTTTAGAGGAATTCGTTAAAAACTGTTTATGGAAGAATGGACGTTATTATAAAAACTGGTTTTGAGAGTGTAAAACACACAATAAGTTTCCAGCCCCAAACTGCTAAAATGAAATAAATTGGTGTTAGCAGAACATGTAAGGAATGTAGAAGAACTGAGAACTAATGGCAATAGTTATTTAATACGAGCCACCATCATTCGTCAGACATCGGTGACCTCAACACCCTATAAAACGAGTTTAAACGTAAGTACTCTCCTAACCTAAAAACATGACTAAACATTTAGATAAAGTATGTAAAACATTTTTATTTATTTATTACAGATCGATAATGCTCGGGTTTTCACTGGAGTAAAATGCAGCTGCGTTTATAACCAGAGCGGCAAGTGCAAACATGTTGCTGCTTTAATATGTTACATTAACAACAAAGTTAGTACATAATTCAAAACCGAGCAGCGAACAACAATGGGGAAAACACAGTATTCGTCAATTTGTTGATTGTAAAAATTCCAAAGGGAGATATTTTCAAGATATGTTTCCATCAGTATCCAAGACTGAATGTTGTGAACCACAATCAATATTACGTCATGATGAATTGCTGCAAGAGTCATCTTTAAAACAAATACTACAGGCAACAGAGCAGACTCTAGATACAAGCCTAATAACTGAAGATATATCTGAAACATTGGAGAACGTTGAGTTACTGTTGGAGAAAGAAGACTGCTTAGCTTGTTTAAGTTTTTGTTTTACAGTCCGGCTGGAATTCCTATTATACAAATGTGAATACTTGGCCTAGTGGTTCGACCTACCGCCTCTCATGCAGATAGTCGGGGGTTTGATTCCAGTTCGCACCTGTAAGTTTACTTATGTGCGAAATTCGATTTGAATTTACGCTTTTCGATGAAGGAAAACATTGTGAGAAAACCTGCACACATCTGCGGTAGTAATTCAAAGACGTGTGTGAAGTCCCCAATCCACACTGGGCCCGCATGGGGACTATAGCCCAAACCCTCTCATGATGAGAGGAGGCCTGCACCCAGGAGTGGGACGCAAATGGGCTGTAGTAGTAGTAGTAGTAAGTTATTAATAATATAATAATAATAACATAAGTTTTTAAACTTTGTAAAATAAAATAAATGCAAGACATAAAATAAATAATTAAAAAAAACAAAAAACCCGACTGCGTAAAAACTAAAAAGAAAAAAACAAGACTACTTAGTTCAGTAGTAGCTAGGATTATGTTAAGTAATTGATTGCTATTGAGGAATCTAAAGATGCCTACTATCGGGACCCATTATTTGTAACATTTTAACCTAGATTTTAAATGGGTCCCGACTGTAGGCATCTTTAGATTCCTCAATAGCAATCAATTACTTAACATAATCCTAGCTACTACTGAACTAAGTAGTCTTGTTTTTTTCTTTTTAGTTTTTACGCAGTCGGGTTTTTTGTTTTTTTTAATTAACTTTTTTATTTTATTATTTTTAGTTAGGGATTAAAAGACCGTAAATTCCGCAATCTTGTCATTTCATGGAGAGAGTTGCTATCGTGGGGATTATTAAGTAGCTTGCGATGATCTAAATTACTGATTATTAATCCCTCTAGAGACCTAACCCGGCTCAAAACGCTACATAAGCCTGAACCTATTAAAATTCTTCAAGTCAACCGATAGATGGCGCTACTGGTGCTACATAAGAGTATTATGTAGCTATTTTATTTATTTACGAGCGCTGAGTACTGACTAGTGTACCTAATTGGTACCTATAATCAATTAGGTTATATTTCACTGTATCACACACACTATTGACACTTTAAATGTAATAAAGAAACTAAAAGTCTTCAAGTCAACGGATAGATGACGCTACTGGTACACTACATTGCACATGCGTACGTACTTGATTGAAGTTTGAGATTTATGAAAAACATTATTATTAAGTATTTTATAGTCGTCGTGACCTGCTTGAAGACTCGTTGGTCTAGATTATTTCCTGTGTTGCTAATTCGAACGGATGTACTACTGGGTGGATAGGTAGGTACCTACTTTACGTGGTTAGTAAAGGAACTTTGAATCGTTATAAATCATAAACGGTTCTTTTGTCTGAAAAATGGTCAAAGAAACCTAATAATGATTTTTAAATACCTATTCAACGATACCTCACATGCCATAGTTGGTTGACTTTTATTTTTTTATTTTGTACAATATGGCGTCTGGTAGCCGCCATTTTGAATTTTGATAAATTTCATATCTTCAGTGACACTCGCGCAATTCAGACGAATCGATTGACGTATGATTCATTAAAATCGACCCACGCGTTTGATCTCTAGTGTGCCACAAAGGAACAAACATACATACATACATACATACATACATACATACATACATACATACATACATACATACATAGACAGGTAAACACATAACCCTCCTTTGCGGTGCGCAGTCGGGTAAAAACAGTAATGTTTTTCGAATGTTTGTTTTTATTTACCTCTCAACAGTATTACTCTTGGAGGAGATTGGAGGCTGTAAATTAACTAAAACACAACAAACATGTACAATATCATCAATACAATTGAATAAATTGTGAGGTATTTTATCGAGTACCCGGTATATTCTTAGTCTTTGCATAATTCTTTCGACATGAATTCTTACTCGAGCAATATCATAAGTCCTTTCAGTTTTTGACAAATTTGTTTGTTTACTGACAGATCCCCTTTTGTTGCACATTTCTGCCGCGACAAGCGCAGCGATCGTTTTCTTTACCCCTTCCACCCCCTTCGCACGTTCCGAATAAACCTAGTATTAAATTGTGTCAATAACATATAAAAAAATCATGGAGATTGGAAAATATTTAGAAATGGAAAAACTTTTTCTCTTTTTGTAATTTTGTATGAACGAGTACCGTACCGGTCGAATACTATTCCGCCCTCTTAAGCGTGTTCCAACTTGGACACTATCATCACTTTGTATCAGGTGTGATCATTGTCGAAAGCAAGCCCATTTGTAATTTGAAAAAAGTAGTCTACACACATAGCAACTGTTATTATGTGGCAATAAAAAAATATAACGCAATCCCTATGTCGTGCACAGAACTTCCCAAAAACAAACTGTTTTCCAAGTTGTCAAGTTTTCTGCTTGAAAAGTGTTTTTATTCGCTGGAAGACTTTTTTTTACATAATACTTAAATAATAAAACTGAAATGAAGATGTAATTAATATTGTATCATACTTTCATTTTATAATATTATTTTATTTTATTGGATGTGATGTTTATTGATTATTTAATGTAATGTAGGTATTTAATATTATGACATGTATTTTGTTTTGTTTCTTTTTTTATATTTATTTGAATACAGGACACTATAATTATCATTATAACACATTAAATGTTATAATGATAATTATAGTGTAATTAATAGTTAATTATAGTGTAGTATAATTATAGTGTCCTGTTAATTGAGCGATTATTTTGTTTTTAATATAAAAAAAAAATTGTATACCGTAGATCGGTTGATTAAGACACGGACTTATGAATATTATTATTACACGATATTTGTTTACAATTACACAATTCACTTCTTAACGCATTCACTGCCACCGACGCATATGTGCGTTTTGCTGACTTTCCCGCAGTGCCTTGAACGCACATGTGCGTTGCAATGTTCCCTTAATGACAGATGTGGCACCTGGCGAAAGTTCGTAAAACAGAAGTGGCAGTGAATGCCTTAATATTGATCAAGCGCCTTATTTGGGAGTGAAAGGGGCGGAATCGCGTGTCACATATCGCCAGGAAGGTGTCGCCCCACCTCAAGATGGGAGATAGGGCGGCGCGCATCTCCGGACTGTGACGTTTAAAATGTTCCGTGAAAACTACTAGTAAGTTTGTAGCTATAGATTTCAGCGATAAACAATGCACACCAGTCTTTGAGCACACGGCGGACACGGCCTGTAATAACTCGATTTTTGAAAAAAATAATATACCCGCCTGCAAATAAACTTTTGAAGTCACATTATATATTTTTGTAATCCGGTCATTAAACCCTTTATTTTGACGCCCCACTCGATAGGATTTGACAAAAAATATATTTGTTAACGTTTAAAATGCCCTCAAAAGTCAGCCATTTTGTTTTTTTGTTATTTTGATAGGTATACCCCAGTCCAGTGTCACTCTCACAATTAAGACGAATCTAACGACATCTCGCATGCTAAAATCCATCAAGCTATTTAGGCTGCAGAGCGTGCCAAAGAAATATACATACATACACTCGAAAAACTTAACCCTCCTTCTAGCGCAGTCGGGTAAAAACACGATCTCGAACAGTTAGTTACACGACCACCTAATAAAAGCGTTGTAAAAACAGACGAGCCTTATTAAAATTATGATATCGTCGACATTCTGTACCTACCTAATTTAGAGGGTTTTTCCCGATTTTCTCGTGGATCCCACCATCAGAATCCAAGTTTACCTTTGTGACGGCGGCAGCGGCTTAACTGTCCAAATTAGTACATTTTCTTCTATTTTTTAGGGTTCCGAAGTCCACAAGGAACCCTTATAGTTTCGCCATGTCCGTCCGTCCGTCCGTCCGTCTGTCCACACTATTGCTCGGAGGCGCTTAGTTCTAGAAAGCTGTAATTTGGCATGAATATGCATATTAGTTACGCTAACAAAGTGGTACAATAAAATGTTGAAATATATTTTTTTATATACCCCTACTCGTAAAGTGGTGATGTAATTTTTTTTTCTTGCGTACCCCATAGTGCGGCATATCGTTGAATAGGTCTTAAAAAAATATTGTGGGTTTGTTAAAACCATTTTTTGATTAATTGATGCGTTTGTGAAATATTAAGCTTTAAAGTGCTATTTTTTGTTAGGGTTACGTGTCCCCCCCCCCCCTCCCTGCCAGCTAAATGGTGGTATTTGGATGGCTGAAAAAAATCACGGTTGTGGCATATATAACGTAGTTGAAAGGAAAACTATCACAGCTAAGTAGGCTGTACAAACTTACGAGTAATAGTCGACCAACTTATTATGATGATTTTTCTCGAGCGGCAGGGGCGTCGGGCGGGCACGTCATTCATACCACAGGCTAGCTAGATGCTAATAAGTCTTAGAAAGGTACTGTGGGCATCGTCAACTTCGGAACCCTATACTTTGCGCGTGGCCCGACACGCACTTGGCCGGTTTTTTTTTAATACAAATCATTTTTTAATTTCTCTCCATTTATTTACAACTACGAGTATAAATATTGTCCATCAATATCTAAGTTTCTAACGAAGTCTGTAAAAGTCTAGAGACGCCTTTCATTTTCCATTGAAGTTGTTCATCGGATACTTTAACGATGTCTAGACGCTGCGAGCTCTGATACAGAAATATTTATTTTTTTATGCAACTGTACATAATTAGGCCTTAAATTAAATCACTCGTGCGATATATTATGAAACGAGCCGCCAGGCTCACTCGTGTTTTAAGGACCTTTATTATGTAACAGTTACATAAAGTTTTCAGACCATAAAATCCATACTATAGTTAGTTATAGTTTTATAGTTACATTACAGTTTTAATAAGTGAACGAAAGCAATTTAATTTGAGAGTACCCATTATACCCTTCGGGCGGAACTTCAAAAATACGCGGATAAAAGCCGCGGGCATAGCTAGTAATTAACTCAAGTGTGTCTGTTTGTTTGTGACGTTTTCAGCTTAGGTGGCGGTAACATTATTTCTGAGTAAACCAAACGATACCTAGTTTCTGTACGTTACAGTGACATCTATTGGGGACTTCGGTAACCTCAGCAGTCATTCCCCTTCCCCTATGTGTAGCTTTGATTTGTTTTCATAAATACCCTAATAATTCTATTGCAAAGCCAATTTCACGAAACACGTTTTTATTTAATTTTTTATTCATTTTTATCTTCGTATATTCGTATTTTTATATTCGTATGCAATGATGCTTTTATGAGTTTGTATGGCAATGTTCCATCCACCCTCGTCTCTCGATTTTAAATTAGAAAACCTAACTGATATACATAGAACTGATTTGCAATGGGGGCTATCGCGTGTGAATTTGCCTGCCTATTTGCGTCCCACTGCTGGGCACAGGCCTCCTCTCATCACGAGAGAGTTTGGGCTATAGTATCCACGCGGGCCCAGTGCGGATTGGGGACTTCACACACATGTTTGAATTGCTTCGCAGATGCATGCTTCCTCACGATGTTTTCCTTCACCGAAAAGCACAAGGCTAAGAACACTCGGGATAAAATTATCTATGACACAAAATAAACTAAACTAAAATCGGTTCATCCGTTTGGGAGCCACGATACCACAGACAGATACACAAACAGACACGTTAAACTTATAACACCCCTCTCTTTTTGCGTCGGGGGTTCAAAAACTAGAATCATAGAAGTAATCAAGTGCTTGAAGCGTTGTTTTTCTAAGTGGGCAATAGGGATGACGACAGGGTGAAGAAATCTAAATTCTAATTAGTCCGTCAGTCAGGTAATAAAAAATATTAGACACGTATTTTTTGTTTTATCAAATTAACAAAGAACAACTAAGTTAAAACGCATTAAAGTTGGAGAGTGGGGGCTAACTACGTCACCGTTAGGTATAAATAGTACCTAACCGTGACGTCACGCGACATTTCAACTCAATATATCTCCGTATAAGTTTGATTACGTGAAAAAAGAAAAAATACGTGTCCAATACTTTTCAATAATCTTTCTTGATAGACTAAGGAAAAAAGTTGTCGTCATCCCTATTCAATATAAACGTATGGTACCTACATAATATATTGATTACGGAGCCAGCACAATAAAAACTGTCATTAACCGCCATGAGTTCATTGCGGCAAATGACAGTTTTTATTTCGTCTTTGACTTTACCTGAAATTTTGAACTGCAAACAATACGAAAGTTGCTGGTTCATGTTCCTGCGATGTGGAAATAATTACGCGTTTCGATTACAAAATTACAGTCAATAATGTAGTGTGTGTGCCAAGGCTTAGGTATGTTCGACCAATCTCTTATCAGTGAACTGATTAGGAACGAAAACAGGGTCCTATTCAAGCCCAACCGGTGCTACGAGTATATGCACAACAAGAATAGTGATTAAGGCGCTGACAAAATAAATAAATTGACTTTATTTAAGCAGTATTTAAACGATAACTATTTGATTTTGTAAGGTGAGTAAAATATATGTCAATATTCAGTATATACTTAAAAAACTTACTATTTCGTAAAAAGGATTTCATGAAATCGGTTCGATGAAAAAAAATGCTAAGTTATGTCTTTTAATCCTATTTAAACGGTTCTATAAGTTTATTTTTTTAACGCAGATTTCTATAATTAATTACACTATTCCGTCATATTCATACCAAAAAATTTGCTAATTTATATCGTTCATGCAAAGTGGGATTTTATAATAAACTTTATTTTTTTTATTTCCTACTCGTACGTATACTAACTTATAACTTAACTTAACAGTACCGGTGGATGTCCCAGAACACGATTCCCATCGACTTGCCTATATTAAAAAAAATTACAAAATAAAATGTATTCCTCTAGAATACATTTCATATTGTAAAATTAAATAAAAATATAAAAACCGCCTTCAAACTTCGACAGACTGCGATGTCAATGTCAAGTTCACTATATGATTATCATTTCTTTGGGTCGGTTCACTTGACACCGACTTCGCAGCCTGTCGGAGTTTGAAGGCGGTTTTTATTTTTTTATTTAAAAATGTTTCCAAACATTACTAATATATAGAAGTACATAAGTAACTCAGAAGTCTTCGAAATTGACCAAAAAATCATCTACGTGCTGATCAGAACTGAACCAAATTAATATAGGATCAACTTGGAAGTAGCACCTTTCGAACAAAAAAGAATCATCGAAATCGGCTCACGTTTACTATTGACACATGTATATATTACTATGACACGACACTAATAATTCAGGGTGAAAATAAGAATGATTATGAATCAATTATTAATCAGGCTTTGAGTGACATATATACATGGACCAATAAAAATAATCTTAATATTAATTTAACCAAAACTAAATTTATACAATTTCAATCTCATAAAGCTAAAACCTTAAAATTAGATATTGAATATAATGACAGTCCGATTGATGAAACCAGTAGTATAAAATTCTTAGGATTAAATTTTGATAAATATTTAAATTGGAAAATTCATATTGATAGCATTTGTTCTAAATTAGATAGGTTCGTGTTTGCGTTAAGAAAACTAAGGAATACAGTCTCTACCGAAGCAGCATTAACAGCATATTATGGTTATGTATCCTCAAACCTGAACTATGGTCTTCTGTTATGGGGCAACTCAGTTAACATTGACAGAGCATTTAAATTGCAAAAAAAATGTGTACGCGCAATTTGTAATGCATGGCTGACGGATAGTTGCGTGCCATTATTCAAAAAGTTAAATATATTGCCTCTGCCATGCATGTTCATTAGCAAAGTGTGTAATTTTGTCAAGGCACATCCAGACTACTTCAGGTTACACTCAGATGTGTATAAAAGGAACCAGAGACCGCAGTACAGGAATCTCCTGCATCAGCCAATGTGTCGGACTGATATTTATAAACGTAATTCCTACAATACGTGCATCAGGATATTTAATAACCTCCCAAATGACTTGAAATTATTTAATAACTTGGAATTTAAGACAAAATTGTCCAAATGGCTACTGCAGAATTGTTTTTACTCAGTGAAAGAATTCATGGAATATAAATGTTAGTATACCTAGTAATGTTTTTCTAATCTGTTATTGTTTATATTATTTGGAAATTATAATAATAAAAGTAGGTACTTTCTATATATTGTAGGTAGGTGCATTATAATATTTGCATGCCATTGCAGGCTGAATACTGTTACTTAGCACTAAATTTTAAGATCTTGTATACATATTCTGGCAAATAAACAATATTTGATTTGATTTGATTTGATTTTGATTTATTTATTTTTGGTGAACATTGAGAACCTCCTCCTTTTTTGAAGTCGGTTAATAATAGGCAAGGCTGTGGGAATCGTTCTGTGGACTCCCCACCGGTACTGACTAATATAACCGACTTGGTTTATCATTAGGTACTACATCTCGAAACATTTATGTTTTAAGGAAACTGTGCGTTGCAACACTTGCTTCCTTTTACATTTAATGTTTTTTATGGGATGTACTTAATCGTGTGCCTTATGAGGAGAATTTTCTACGATAGGTACTGTTTTCGCGAACCAAATGTTGTTTTCATAAAATATATCAAAATATTGTCAGAATATATCTTGGCTAATCTTTCGAGGTTCTATATACACGGTAAACTAGGGCAAGCACAAAGGCGGACTTATCGCTGAACTCTTCCAGTTCGCATGAAGCTTGAAAGAGATCCACCATTTCGGTATCGCGGCTTCCGATCAATCTTGCTCGTAAACGTAAGTTACTTGATATTTGCTGGAACTACTGAACAGATTTGCAGTTCTTAAAAGTGGATCCACAATATAGGCACTTTTTGATTTATTTTATCAGATATAGAAAAGCCGTAGTGAGCTAGCGGTTCGACCTACCGCCTCTCATGCAGAGGGTCGGGGGTTCGATTCCGGCTCCCACCTCTAAGTTCACTCATGTGGGTAATTCAATTTGAATTTACCACTGAGCTTTTCAGTGAAGGAAAACAACGCGAGGAAACCTGCACGCATCTGCGAGTAATTCAAAGATATTGTATGTGAAGTCCCCAATCCGCACTGAGCCCGCGTGGGTCTATAGCTCAAACCCTCTCATGATGAGAGGAGGCCTGTGCCCAGCAGTGGGACGCAAATAGGCTGTAGTAGTAGTAGAGTAACAAACATCCAAACACTCAAACTTCCCCAATAGATCGCGCCGGTGGAAAAGTTAGTTGACTCTATCGATTGCTCCTGCCAAGATTCATATTATGTAGTTTCAAGGTTTTCCATATGTTACCTAATAATTTTTCTGATTTATGATATTATTAGGATATTAGGATAAGGATTGTAAGCTACGTAGATAAAAAGTGAACCCACAAAACAGATTTCCAATATCAAACTGTGTTTCACGCAATCAGAGGCGCGCCAACCTTTTCTTTTCCTGATTAAATGACGGGAAACATTTTAATTAACGTGAGCGTATCTTCAGGGTGGGTAAACATTTGGCGGGAGCCAATATGCGTGTGTTTGCCCATCGAGCTAACTGGGTATCCGATCGTGGAATTACTTGATGGAAGTAATGAGGTCAGGTACCTACTCCTGTGTGTGTTTGGAATTTGTTGCAAAGCAATAGAGTAAAAAAAACGGGAGTGCCGGCAGGAGTGAGAACTTGAATATTAACTTTGTGCAATTTTGATATTTTGGAATGGTTAGGGAATAATTTTGCACTAATTGCTTTAATTATCAGTATAAATGTACTATCATTTATGTGGTAAAATACAATATTCATTTATAGGCGGATTCTCCTACGCCACGCCGGCGGTCTACTGGCTTCAATGACATTGTAACAGTTTTTCGATCGCGAGTTTAACATTTTTTCCCCATCACAACAAGTGCATAGCGCCGCTAAAGAAGTTTCCACTTAAAAAAAAAAAACAAATAAAGTAGCTGTAGTAATATAATTATTTTAATTTCATTGATTTAATTGACAAATCACCGCCTGTCTATGTCATTTCAGGCTTCGAAATAAGACTGTAGAAACGTGGCTAAGTTGAACTATTGTTAATTATTGTTGTTGGTGAAATTTCTGGCACAGAGGCATTCCATCTTAGGCCTCAGAGTAGGCAACGCATTCGAGATCTTACTTATAGTTTCCGCAGTGACCACTTACCATCAGGTGGACTGTGCGTTCGTTTGCGTAGACCAATGACATGAAAAAAATCTATTTAAATCCAAGCCATGTTTACATAAAATTCTTTTCTCTTTATGACAATCTCATGCCTAATTATAAAACCAGCTTTGTGCCATGGTAATAAAGAGGATACTCAATTACGTATGGAGGGTATAGTTCTAAAGGTGGACACCAAATCGGGTAGGTTGGGGGCGCTGCGGTCGCCACAAGTGTCAAGCCACCTAGGCGGATACTCTGCAGTAGCGCCTTCAGATGGCGCTGCTGAGGCGAAAACGGTTGTGAGGAGAGTGTGTTTTGTTTTGTTGCTTATCAAATCCGCTGGACACGTCTTCAACTGTTTCGCCATAATAAGATTGCGCTCCTTACACACATTCCACACTCCATACAATTCCTCTTCTTTTTTTTGTTTTAATGGCTTTCACATTTTTTTTTGGGTGATGAGATGTATTTCGCCAATGTCGATGTTGACAAAGGACACGCCAGGAAAATGTTCGGTGAGATAATTTTGAAGTTTTTGGGGAAGGATCAGACGGGAGACCTAAAACAGTGTAACATTCCCCATACAATTACGTTTACGATACACACGCCTCGCCTGTCATCAGTCTCAGAAACTTGACTTCCACAACACACTTCTTACAAAACGGCAGTCACTAGTCACAGGGAGATAGCGTAACGCGGCCATAACTCATTTACACGCCGCGCCCGCGCATTAGGGACATTATCGGGCACATTAGAGATGGCGATGCGACAGTGCCAGCCAAAGAACAGTTGTCAAAATAGTAGATTGTATCACTAGGGATCAAAATGGTATCTATATTTTATTTCGGACTAGCTTCTGCCCGCGACTTCGCGTGGATTTTGGTTATAGCGTTCCCGCGGGAATCGAGAGTACGAAAACCTTCCGCTTGAATTATTCTATCTATTAAAAAAAAACGCATCAAAATCCGTTGCGTAGTTTTAAAGATTTAAGCATACATAGGGACAGACAGACAGTGAAGCGACTTTGTTTTATACTATGTAGTGATGACGGATTGAATCCAGAATGAAGCGAAAGATTCCAGAATAAAATCCCGAGCGCAGCGATGTCAACTAAGATGTAAATAATTTTTACAACGTTTTGTACACTCTGCTTTTCACTCCTTTGATAAAATCAGTAGCATCATGAACACGAACGTAGGCACCCCCAGCCAGACAATTCCAATTTGGAAGCAGAAGAAAAGTAGTTTTAAAGATTTAAGCATACATAGGGACAGACAGACAGCGAAGCGACTTTGTTTTATACTATGTAGTGATGACGGATTTAATCCAGAGTGAAGTGAAAGAATCCAGAATAGAATCCCGAGCGCAGCGATGTCAACTAAGATGTAAATAATTTTTGCAACGTTTTGTACACTCTGCTTTTCACTCCTATGAGAAAATCAATAGCATCATGAACACGAACATAGGCACTCCCCAGCCAGACAATTCCAATTTGGAAGCGTATTATCGTCCGTAGTAATAGACTTTTTAGCTGATCTTGAGCATGAACTCAGTCCAGGATTCAAAATGGGAGCAAAATCGTACTTTGCTCCCTAGGGAGTAAAACTGTACTTTGCTCCCTCCGCTATTAGCTCGGCTGAAATGAAGCAAAATCCCATTTTGCAGAGAAAGTAGGAACTGATGGTTTACTAGACAAACATATTGATCAAAATTATGTGCCCAGTAACACATTACTGTTCGTTGGGGTCTACTGCGCCTAGACGACCTCCATTTGGGCCTGCACCTTGTTTGCGTCCTGATTGCTCCCACCGTTATCCTCCATTTTGTCGAGCTGAGCTGTTTCGTTTATTCGCGCGTTAAGCGGCTAAGTGCCGAAAAGGGACGCCAGGCCGTCAGTGATCTTCTTAACTACTCTCGCTAAAAATACTACTACTACTACTACTGCAGCCTATTTGCGTCCTAATGTTGGGCACAGGCCTCCCCTCATCATGAGAGGGTTTGGGCTATACTCCCCACGCGGTCCCAGTGCGGATTGGGGACTTCACACACATCTTTGAATTAATTCGCAGATGCGTGCAGGTTTCCTCACGATGTTTTCCTTCACCGAAAATCTCATGGTAAATTCAAATTCTACTACTACAGGTATCCATTACAAATATCCTTACTTCCATATTATCCATATTAATATTATATTATCCATATTTAATATTATAAATGTGAAAGTAACTCTGCTGTCTGTCTGTTACCTCTTCACGCTTCAACCGCTGGACCGATGGAAGTGAAATTTGGCATGGAGGTAGTTTGGAGTCCCGGGAAAGGACATAGGCTACTTTTTATCCCGGAAAACGTAGTTCCCTCGGTAACGCGATATCCCAATTCCACGCGGGCGTAGTCACGGGTTGAAGCCAGTGTTACTATAAACGGAGTACAGAGGTATAGCACGACACAACTTAGAAGGCGTGCGGCGAAGGACTTAAGCCGTTGACGCAGAGTCTATAATCGCTTAATCCACGCGCCTTCTAAGTTGTGTCGTGCTATACCTTATTTCAGTTTGTGAATAAATTCCCTATTTATAAAATAAAACCTAAAAAAAGCTGTAAATCTTAAAGTACCTACTCAAAATGAAGAGAAAACAGATATTTGGATACAAATTATTATTAATTGCAGTTTTTAGGGTTCCGTACCCAAAGGGTGAAAAACGGAACCCTATTAATATGCCTCCGATGTGTCCGTCCGTCCGTCTGTCTGTCACAGGGCTCTATCACTTCAACGGAAATAGGTAGAGATTTGAAATTTTCACAGAATGCGTGTTTCTGTGGCCGCTATCACAACAAATACTAAAAAGTTAAAATATATCTATATAAATTGGGGTCTTCATACAAGTAACTATTTTTTTCTTCGTCTCATTTCAAGCGCTCTATCTAATGAACCATTATTGTTAGACACCTGAAATTTTCACAAAATACGCATTATTAAAGCCTCCATCACAACAAATACTGAAACAGTCAATAAGTGTATTCCCAATGCGGATTGTCACACAGGAAAGTTACATATTTTTCGAACGTCGCTCTTTACGTACATTAATACAATACAATTTTATAAAAATTAAATAAATGTTTTCCTGACTCTTATACAATTAAATATAAAATATAAAATGCCCGCCTCGTGCTTCGCACTCGGCATGCAAACGCGGACCACGTCAGGCAATCCCTTACTTTCCGGACCTCGGCAACAATGTACCATTTTTTTCACCAACTGTGAATAGGGATCACATAGTACGCACACAGTTGTACGGAACCCTACATATGCGATTCCGCATTTCACTGATTTTTAAGAATTTATTCATATTTCAAATGCAAAATAATATAAAAATGTTTTAACTACCCTAAAAACCAACTAGGTACTTAACTAAAAATATTTTAATGAATTCTTCTGTACTCCTCTCAGGGACGATGTAAATTTAATAATAACAGGAAATGCCTTCCCTCAGTTTTCTTATTTAATTTAGCGAAAGCCTTCAAAAGAGAAAAGGCATTTATGCTATTAGGTACGCCATCATGTTTTGCTCATTATTCCTAAAATAAAATGCTAACCCTCAGTTATTAGACTGCCCAAGACAATTTCATGATGATGATGGGAAAGTAAAAGTATTTGAAAGGTTTAATCATTTAATTACGCACATGGGCAGATAAATTCACACATCACTTACTTTACTATACGAATAGCGGCTTAAAGATAGCTTGTATATTAAATCGACCTATTTTACTGGAAAATTAATAATTTTTGGCGGCCCAAAATTTTTAAAAGCTGGAGTTTGGTTTAAATAGTCGCAAATTTTAATTTAATAAAAAAAAAATCCTGACTAGTTTTGTCGAAATGCTCATAGTTTTGAGAATCGGAGCAATAATTGAACAAGATCTCTTAATTATAACTAAGCTGAATGACAAAGAATCGTTCGCGCGCGGCAACATGAACTTTTCATAATGTTGAGGGTCTCTGATCCGCAATTTTTGCAAACGTACATCCCCTTGGAGCCTGCTTTTGTTAAATTTGATCATATTTAACGTCGACTAATCCAAATGTGGTCCATGTAACATGTAAGTCACCTAAGTAAGGGTTTATTTAGAGGACGTATTTTTTTACACGCGCAGACAACACACGCATTCCTAATCATTGTCTCGCCTGCCATTTTGTACACTATACTAATACTACTACAGCCTATTTACGTCCCACTGCTGGGCACAAGCCTCCTCTCATCACGAGAGGGTTTGGGCTATAGTTCCCCCGCAGACCCAGTGCAGTTTAGGGACTTCACACACATCTTTGAATTGCTTCGCGTGCAGGTTTCCTCACGATGTTTTCCTTCACCGAAAAGCTCAGTGGTAAATTCAAATTGAATTTCACACATAAGTAAACTTAGAGTTGCGAGCCGCAATCGAACCCCCGACCCTCTGCATGAGAGGGTAGGTCGAACCACTAGGCCACCACGGCTTCAAACACTATAACAGGATAGCATTAGGAAACGTGCGTTGTCTGCCCCTAATAAACACGTTGTCTGATAGGGTCTATGGGTTTGTATAAGTAAATCATTAATACATGTAGGTATCTAGTTTTTCTTTGCAATTTCATTCACTTGAGTCAGCCCACCTAGTGGTAAGTGGTCACTGCGGCCCATGGACACCGAAATCCTATGATCCCCATTAGGAAACCATACAATCTCGAATGCGTTGCCTACCCTGAGACCCAAGATGGAATGCCTCTGTGCCAGAAATTTCACCGGCTGCCTTAACCCGTGCGTGCGGATTGGGGACTTCACACACACATCTTTGAATTACTTCGCAGATGCATGTAGGTTTCCTCACGATGTTTTCCTTCACCGAAAAGCTCACGGTAAATTCAAATTGAATTTCGCACGTAGGTAAACTTAGAGGTGCGAGCCGGAATCGTACCCCCGACCCTCGGCATGAGAGGCGGAGGTCGAACCACTAGGCCACCATGACTGTAGTAGTATTTTAAGTATAATAGGTTAAGTAGTATACCTACTAAATCTAGTTGATCTTGCTTTGCTTACCGAAGTAATAGGGATGACGACAACTTTTTTTTCCTTAGTCTATCAGGAAGATTATTGAACAGTATTGGACACGTATTGTTTCTTTTTTCACGTAATCAAACTTATAACGGAGATATATTGAGTTGAAATGTCGCGTGACGTCACGGTTAGGTGCGATTTATACCTAACGGTGACGTAGTTAGCTCCCACTCTTCAACTTTAATGCGTTTTAACTTAGTCATTCTTTGTTAATTTGATAAAACAAAAAATACGAATTAGAATTTCGATTTCTTCACCCTGTCGTCGTCCCTATTGCGAGTATTTAATTGAAAACGTTTAATTTTTAAAAGAACTGTTCACAACTAAGTTCCAAGTACTCGAAAACGCTCCATTCCTCTAATTGAAGAGGCTCGGGGATTTCGCTGGAAAAATATCCGGGGGAACATTCCAAGGATGGGATTTAATCAATTAACCTTTTCATCGCCGAAGCAAATGCCAAAGTCGACCAATTTGAACCGTACGTATATAACAAAAAAAAAACTATGGACATTTCGCATAAAAATACAAATTGACCAAGCCCGATAAGTATCTAAACTAAGCAAAGTTTGTACTATGGGGACAACGATGTAAAACTTATACCTATAGAGAAATAAATACGCATAAATACTCAACATCCATGACTCGAGAACAAATTTAAGAGCTGATATGACAAAGTTTGCCCCTAGCGGGATTCGAACCCGCGGCCATCGGAACGAAATCTATTTACCTTAGTCTAGCGGATCCGATTGACAATGATGCAGCCTTTTTATCCCAGCCTATGTCATGCCCTGACGACTGTGGTGAAAAGGTTAAGAAAAAAACAAGCTGAGCTCATTGACTAATAAAATTCCTTTAGCTGTATTAGGGTATCTCTTTCAATTTCCTTGATTTGTTAAACGAAACGGTTGGTCGCAAAAACAGAGCACCCCTGCTCATCTTGAATCTAGGTACTCATATTAGGTATAAAGAAGAAAGATTATTTTGTTTGTTTGTATTGTACCCAATGGATCGTCTTAAAAACAACTAGATACCTACACCGACTTTAATAGTATATTTTGTTGCAAGTACGAAAAGTTTGTCATTTTATCACGAGTCCCTAGTTATGTTGGTGTGAGCGAAAGCGAGCGTTAACACTAGGGACGAGTGAAAATTACAATTTCGCACGTGTATCAAACGACATGTTTTAATACATTTGCGAAAAAAAGAATAAAGAAATAAACAAACAAGATGAATCTCAAAAAACTTTACGCACTAGTTCGTAAAAAACAACTTTAGGCACGCTCACTAACTGTCAAAAAACAAAAAAATCTCGTTCGGAAATGACAAACTTTTGGTACGTTAAACAGGTATCGAAATGTTTACTTTTTGAGCACCTGTATTAAAAAAATACTTATAACAACATTCATGCCTACTTAAAATTATAAACCGACTGGACCGATTTGAATGAAGGTATGGAGATTGTTCGAGACCCTGGCAATAACATAGGATACTTTTTATCCCGATTTTTCCAAGGGAACGAGTTTTCTGCGGGTCAAACCAGAACCCGAGTTTGTAAAAATATAGCATTAACTAAAAAAAAAACAATTTACCAACGTACTTACCAACAGAACGCGATAGGTAACCGAATCCCACGCGGGTGAAGCCGTGGGCAGATGCTAGTATCTTATAAACAAGATCAGGCAGACGAAATGGGAGAGGGCTCGTCCGATATCGGACATTTAAACTGGCTAAATTAAATTCCCCGGATTCCATTATTTAAGCTGTATTCGCCGAATATTCAGATTAGATGTTGCTTGCTCTACGGGTTTATTAAAGAAAGTTTGCATTGAAAATCGCTCAAATTCTCGATCCTCGATCAAGCTCGAACTTTAAATAAATTGACGAGCATTTAGCCACAGATATCGTGGTGATTTAATTTCATGTTGAAGTTTGATCCTTTAGTGATGTAATTTAGCAACTGGAGTCCACGTGTTTTTTTTTTCATGTCATTGGTATAGGCAAACGAGCGCACAGCCCACCAAGTAAGTGGTCATTGCGGCCCATGAACACCGAAATCCTATGAAGAAACAAGACCCAGTCCCAGTTGGGAGACGAGGTCCAACGAACGAGCTATCCGTAGACCTACAACATGATAAGACGACGAGAAGTAACATCAAGTAACATCTGGTAACATCAAACGTCAACCCTTTCATCAATCGGTCTTTCGTCCGGTCCTAACGGAACGGAACGAACATAACGGAATTGGCAATCTGAACGCCGATTTAAATATAGTTCAATACAAAGGGCACGATCATTATCATTATTGCATAACATCTTACCCGCTGACGGCTAAACCTGCCGCCAAATATGTAGCAATGCTCTCACTGTTGTGTTCCATTGAGAGGGTAAAATATCCGATGATATTACCAGCATTAGAGCCATTTAATCTGGGCCCGCGGGTTAAAAGCCCATTTGAAATTACTTACCTATTGAGGTGAACCGTATAGATACTGATAGATTGTAAGATACTGGTAGTTTCTTGTGCAGTATTCCCAAACGTTTTTTTTTTTTTCGTAACTGCAATAGTTTTAGACTAATTGTAGATAGAGTACGTCACGTCACGTAAATAGTTCCTATTAGGTTTTTAATTCTATTTTCTTATAAATTTTAATATTGAGTTCAGACAGAATCAAAGGTAGGGAATATACGGACTCTAAGCTATGCTCCCCCCATATCTCACAGTACGCACCCGTTTCCCAACCAATGCTTTAAAAAGAGCAGACAAAAACATGAAAAAGTAGGCCATGTGAGTGTACACAGGTCGCCGAAGCTTTGTACCCAGCCCACGTTACCCGTGCGGCATTAATTAAAACTGGACCGATTCAGGATTTAAACAAATGAGAACGCCGCGGAATGATATGAGATTTCGGGTTATGCTCCGGTTTAATTTTATGACGGTGATTTTTGTCGATTCCTGCATGGAAATGGTCGCTTTTCATTGAAGTTGCTGGAATGAATGATGCTTATTTTTTCGATAAAAGGAGAACACAGTTTATGATTTCATTATGCAAGAATAAATAAATAAAAATCGTATTACCTTACGCGAGTGTAAGATGTTTTTTCTTTACAAAAAAATAATTTTCTATTTCTATCACACATTAATTAATATTAGTTTTACCAGAAAATTCAAACATTCGATACAAATATGTAAAAGTGATATTTTTTAAGTCCCCCATCCTAAGCCTATGCGGAGACTTACATCCACGATCCCTTGTGCTGAGGGTAGGCGCTTGTACTCAGAGCTAATGTAGGCTATTAAGGCGGTTCATAGACCCAGCTCAGCCGTCACTGTCACTCGTGGGACGAGTGAAAGAGAAAGCGCTACGCACAGAACGCCCGATTTAGTTACTTTTTAACACGTTTTAATTTCTATAAAAATACCGTCTAAAAAAATGGCATTTATAAAGCTGTCGATGTATGCATATAATATGGATATGTTTTGTGTTATAATTAGTTTTACACTGTTTGATATAATAAACTGGAGTAAAGTTGGATTAGCGGTCCGAGTTAGAGGTTACTTTGGAATTAAATTGTATCGAGCAAAGTTTCGTGAAACGTGTATCGAAAGCTGTCAATGTAAGGATGATATAATCAAATATAACATATGTTTTTTTCATATTTTTAACTATTAACATTTCTTAGAAAAGTATGATCTTAAATGAGCAATTTGACGATGCTGTGTCAGGGAAGGGCCTTAATGATATTGCACTGGTAACTAACAATGCCGCTGTAGAAACAGCAGTCACTCTCGTCAGTCTGTTATGATATTAATTAATATCGGTTTAACTTCCACTAATGAACTCGACATTCCATATAATTATATCGTTCAAGTACCTGAACACATGGACCACGTCGACAAGAGAACCAGTGAAGTTATACCTGTTTGACAGTGCCTATACATAACAATATAGATAGAGAACATAGGTATATATCGTAGAAGGCTAATCACATTGTTGGCAGGGCTTGTTAGCTTGTAGCATTGATTGTCGGGTAGGCGATTTCGCATCCAAATGTGCTGCTAACTTGTTGTCTAAAGTCTGCTCAGTACCTAATACTTATATATTACGGTCATTCAGGTAATTGCAGTATCAATTCCATATCAGCTATTCTAGCTGATAAATTACCCTACACACACGAGCCCGCTCACCCTGTCACGCATAAACACATACACATAAAATAGATACCTATGCATACATACACTAACTCTTTCTGTCTCTCTCTCTCTCTCTCTCTCTCTCACACCCTCTCTTTCACACACACGACACATACATACACTCACGTATTTAAACTAAACTTGTACATCATTTTCACCTGTGTGCCGGCAGTCTATGTAATAATAATTGATTCAGTAAGTAAGTTTACATTCATACATTTTATTGTATGAATTTATTCTTGGCGTTATAATATACATACCTATTCTTATATCTACGTTAGAGCAAATTTTCCGTTACTACCTACTTATAATTTCATAATAAATACAAGTTGTGTCATCGTAGGATATTTTTTGAATAAATTTGTTATAAATTAATATACTTAACTTTATCATAACATAACATAACATAACATAACATAACATAACATAGTCGATTTATATTATACTTTAACGTTTAGTACGTGTTTCGTGTTTTGTCACTCCTGTGGGTCCCTCTGAAAATCAGCGTTGGAACTACGCGTTTGCCGACAAAATGCTGAGAGGATTCCTTTTTAAAATAATGTTCGCATGCTGATACATTTTAATTATATATTAAGTCATTCATGTAAACTAGTCTTAAGTTGCATGTGAAAATATTTGAAATAAATATCTATCTCTCTCTCTCTCTCTCCCTCTAAATTCTAAAATTTCATGAACAAGTGAACCGAGAGATAGCTTGCTGCATCAGCTCTGATGCTGAGTGTCCATCCATACGGCAGTACCCTTACTTGATTCTGTGGTCGCGGGAGAAAGTTAGTGGTTATATTCCGCAACTTTCGTCCGCCTGCCTACTTAAAAATGATGTATGAATATTGTCAAAGGTCAAGTCATGAGGCGAAATCCTAACTTGGCCCCCGTTACATTTACGTTCCTCCAGCAGTCATAAAATGTTCACTCACGCCTTCTCGGTCCCCAGCATCCAATAACGGCTTTTTTGTGGTCCAATAAAACGGCCAGCCTTCATCGTCTCGGGCTTAGGCCATTCTCCATTAAACCAGAGCTGTTTAACGACTAAATAAAATTAATTAGGCCCAAAAAAAAACATTTTCCGCGTGATATATGCCGGTCCTTTGGGCCCGTTACGCGCGATTAACGGCTTTTTAGCCGAATTTCGACGTAAAAACCGTGTTGCGCTCGCATTTTGTTTATTATCGAGGCGGTTTGTAGAATTGCTTTCGGTATTTCAATTTTGACGTTTGCCTTTTTTTTCAAAGGCTTTACGACCACGGCAGAACGAATTTGCACGAAGAGATGGATGAATGTGGAGGAAGCGAGGGATAGAAGCTGGTGACGTTCTGTGTTTTCTGACTACCCCAACGGGAAAAAGCCGTGAATTTGTATGTAGAACGGTGTAACGGTTATTTGGGATTTACATTCTTAAAGATGTGTCGTCCTATTTTGAAATATCTCAGTCTTGAACAAGCTACTCCTTGTTCAAATTATATCACCCAATTTCAGCCTCAAACAGACGCTCACGCTTACTATTTTATTTAATATACATTAAAACCAAAATGCAAATCATTTTTAAGCAAATGAAGAGTTGTAATTTTAAGGGTGATGAATATTCATCGGATCACGTTGAATGTTTTAGTCTAACATCGTTCGGTTATCCCTCAATAGAATCAGGACTAAAAAGCCGTGGAGCAATAATTCCATTCCCGCCCGAGCTCCAATTTTCCACTGTTTTGACACTAGCGTTTTGACACTGCAATTTCTATTCATGAGCTTAGGTGACGCGCCAACTGACAAAAATATTTCTGCGTCCGCAAAACCCTAATCCCTGATAGCATAGTGATCAAATTGTAACACGTTTTAGTTTCGATTAATGTTGTTTTCACGTGGCCGAGTGCCATGTTCAAGTTTTTTTTTTTGACAGTGTGAAGGGGATTTTCCCCTGTGTTTGGAAACGAATTGCTTTATCATATTCTATGACTGCGAAATTATAAGCATGAGCGGTAAATCACGTTTTGCGGTGCGCACGTAAATGCGACAGTTACTCTCCAGCGCACAGTTGGAGGAATATTGATTTTTTTCCGACGTTAGATATGCATTAGAATGTTTATTTGATGAAACACTCATCAAATAAACATTCTAACGCATATATACAGAACTGAACTAAATTAAAATGCAACTATTCTGGAGATACGACCTTTCGATTCAAAAAATAACCATCGAAATCTGTTCACAATTTGACGGAGTAATTGAGAACCTCCTCCTTTTTTCGGTTAAAAAGGATATCATCATTTGAGGGCATGTCTAAATAACAGCTCTTTTCTAATTTTTCAGCATTAAACCACCCCTTCGTATATTCCAACCCCAATGTAAGTATGTAACGTAGCATTTACAAAAAACTCTCTAAAGATGAGATTAATATTTGCCAAATAAGTAAATTCAATATTTGCGGTCGATTCGTTCAAGATACACATGCGCCGGTGAACTGGATGTAATAAGCTAATAAATCTTTCGCTGTTTGTATGTAATAATACACGATAGGGTGGTAAATTATCTGTTGTCACTCCGGGCCGATAAACAACACCTGTAACCTCTCGATCACACGGCGGACACAATAAAGCACAATTTCGAACAGAATTCGAATGTAGTGTCAATGTTTGCGTGCGAGGACGTCTGTACACTAGTAAATGTGTGTACACCAGTACGCGGGCCAACGATTCACTCTCCATCTCCGGATGAAACAAATGACGGTAAGGGCGAGTTGGGCGCGAGTTGCGCGCCGGCTTCAGGCGGTTGATTCCGTGGCCATTCTGTATGTAGTACTAATAAATATTCTGTGCTCTCGATGGGCCTACTGAAAAGTGTATATTTGGTCATTCTTCCATGACTGAATGCTTGTGTACATATTCAAAAGCGTTTTCATTTATCATAATCATAGGTCATTGTTTATTTTGATTAAGGGTTGAAACTGATACATGGCGTATTGACGAACCGTCGCAGGATTCGAGATTCATTTCATAATACATAGTTAGAAATAGAATAATACATTTACTTACTAAGTCAAAACAAAAAACAAGTAGGGGCTCCATTCGAAACGTTACATGGACAAATGGAAATTCACTATTCCTACGTACCGTCAAAGCGTCACGCAGCTCAAATTGAACTTTAATTCTAGCTGCTTAAAGTTCAGTTTCAACGCCGCAACGCTTGTACGGTAGGGATAGGGAATTTCTCTTTCCCTATGTAACATAAGCCGTGGTGGTCTAATCTTCCATGCACAGACTTTCGACCCCCTTTAGCTTTATTATAAGTATGTAATAGATAGATTGACATTCTTAATTGTTTTTACTTCTTGTCAATACATGGTAAAAACAAACAGCACTATTTTATTTTATTATTATATTACCTTATAAATAGAAATTTCTAACATCTACCTAGTCGATAAAATCATTGTGGTCCATACCATACTTACACAATGCGCTGTTCCCAGAAAACAAAATTAGCTATAGTCACTGACTGCACTTTCAATTTCAGCAGAGCTACGCTTGAGATACAAGAGTTTTGTCAACCATTCAACGTAATTACCGTTCCACCAACCTCTAAAGTTCTTGTACACCTTCCGATTGCCTGTCTTTTCCCGGGCGTTGAAAGCTTCACACAGCCTACATACCTCGTCCGAAGTGTACAGCTCCCGGTAGCTGTAGTGGTTTCTCCATCTAAACAGCTTCTCGTATTCAGCAGGATTTGCAATAAGCTGCGCTATGAGTTCTGCCAACTCACGTGGGGTGTATTTTGAGGCATCTATGTAGGAACTAGGTGGCAGAAATCTGTAAAGAAATGATAATTATTGAATTGTAATGGAGTAGTAGTAAAAAAACCCAAAGACACTCGGTGCTAAAAGATAATGAGAGTAAATGCGTATTTTATTGATATTATCTACTGAAATGTGGATATTATCTACTGACTGAGTCGTGTGATGCCAGCCTGAATTGCACCGCCCTCTCTATAAGGCGTTTTATACCGAAGGATAGGCAGCTAGTAGCGTCCTCCGAGAATTAACCTCATCAAACTGCGCTCGTCAACCCGCCTGCCAAGCTTGGCTCGACTATGGCAATTTAGCCATTTATTTTATGGCCAAGGGATAAAATGAACCAGTGAGGCCACATTCAGATGGTTCCGAGACGTGGGTGCTTACGATGGGCCTCATAAGAAGGCTCAAAGTCACTCAAAGGGCAATGAACAGAGCTATGCTTTCTGAGCTATGGGGGTTTCTTCGCATGATAGAATCAGAAATGAGGATATTCGCAGTAGACGCAGATTGCGAGCCTTAAGTGTCAGTGTGCGGTGCTGGCTTCCAAAAACTAGGAGACGAGCTGTCGGTAGGCTTTCAACGAGATTGAATGTTGCGGGAATACGATGGACGCCTGTGGCACAAAACCGGTCAGAGTGGCGAGCCTTGGAGGAAGCCTAACGTCCTTCGGTTGAAATGATGTGATGATCTACTGGAATACAATTATTTGGAAATACCTCTCCCCTATATCTGAAACTTAAACGTTTGCCCAGTAGGTACTTGTTATATGCATTAGCCTATAAAATCTAATTTTAAGGGTGGAAAACCTGGAATAATTAGCTCCACCGTAGACAACTGGCACGGCCCCAGCGAGCAGTGGGGTGATCACCTTTTCAGTTACATAGTCTTCCGCGAAAGAGTTCTCGAATGATAAATAGAAGTAGTATTCATTTTTTAAAAGATCTAAGCATTTCTGACTTTTGGGACATTTTTTTTGTCCGCAATGGCCGAAGATGTCCAAGGAAAGATTACGAATTTTTAAAGCTTTCTTCAACGCCTTGGTATAATCTTCTCTTCTACTCCTAGTCCGACAATGAGACACAAACCAAGCAACGGCTTTGGATTTCTTCTGCAACATGCTTTTGAATGTGTTATTGACGTCAGACATTGGCTGGATCCAAGTCATATCAGACTTTGGCCCTATCTCTTTACCAGCCTTGTATCTTATAGAAAAATAAGGTAGAACGACATCTGAGTTTAACTTGTAAGTTGCAGTCCAGTTAAAGAAGTTATCAAATATTGGATCCCAAATGGGATGGTTGTCTGAAGATTCCCGATTCAAGAAAATGTAATTCTGATGATCTGACCTCTGTTTTGGTAGATTTGACTTCTTATAGTTCTTTAAGTCTTGGCCGTCGAAGATTACAGCATCAAATAGCCTGATATCGCCTCCAAAAAAGTCTCTCTTCTTTGTAAAGTGACAGTTAGTTGCGGAGCATTTACTATTCATCATGTCTTGTCGGTTATGAAAATAAAATTTGAATATATAGCTGTGAGGGGTCCATAGCAGTATGTGAAACATCTTATTCGGCTTTTGTTTATATGTTGATTTTATGTTTACTTTAATGGCGGCTTTTGACAAGTTTACCGAAAAAAATACAAATACCAGCACTATTGCGAAGAATTTGGCGATATGTAATCTTCTGATTCCTTGGCTATCTATGGGTGATCGCCCAGTTCTACATATTGGCAGGTGTTTCTTCAGTTCTAGTATTTCCATTTGAAAACCACGAGTCACAGATGTTCCTAGAATGAATTATATATTATTTTAAATATTCCACGTCATAATTATACTTGTACAATACTAGTTGGATTGGTGAAGTTCGTATCACTACGGATTCCGATACAAAATTATTATTCTTTTTATAGGTGTTTGTTTCCGATTATTTCTTTTCGCGATTTTTTTTTCGCTCTAGACCTTCTCTGAATAATAGGAAATAAAACAAAAAATAATCAGCTGAATCGGTCCAGCAATTATCGCGCCTTAACCTTAACCAGACTAACACACGGCAATTCATTTTTATATATGTATAGGTAAGAAGAAGAAGATGTAAGAAAAATAAGAAGATGACACTTACCAACCATAGCAGACAGTATGGAGGGTTGAAGTAAAGGAGTGCAATCTTTATAGTTCCAAAAGTGGACACCAAATCAGGTAGGTTGGGGGCGCTGTGGTCGCCAGAAATTTCAAGCCACCTAGGCGGATAGTCTGCAGTAGCGCCTTCAGATGGCGCTGCTAAGGCGAAAACGCAGCGAAAACGGTTGTGAGGCGAGTGTGTTTGGTTTTGTTGCTTATCAAATCCGCTGGACACGTTTTCAACTGTTTCGCCATATAAGATTGCGCTCTTTACCAAGGCACATTCCACTCTCCATATAGCAGACAGCTTGGTTTAGCCAAAACGAGTAATCTTGTGGATATATAAATAAATAAATAAATAAGTATCTTTTTCAACAGTGAAAATTCACTTCACTGGTGTCCGCCAGAGTTTTCATATTTGGAAGTAAGGATTCACAATCAGCCGGAGAAAAATGGCCCCGACAAAACGTGTGCCTGAACAGCTCGGGCAACCGTTTGGCCTTCGTTATAAAGAGGCGTTATTAGCATATTGGAACGTATTTTCTAATGTCAGTTTGCTCCATATATTTTGACATATTATATTCTGTTAGGCACTGTTCGTCCATATGTTATTACTTATTAAACAGGTCAATGTATTTGGGTATGTCACACGCTGCGATCGTTTTCGTCTCCCCCACCACTGTCTTTGCACACAGCGAATAGTCGTCGGAGAGATTTCTAAACCGACAGTTGACATTTGACAGTTGACATTTATATTGCTGAGGCTTAGAACGTTTGTTGAGCTTCCCCATTTTCACTTGATTTATCTTTTATACCGTACATTTATCGTTATTACCGTACACTGTTCGGCCTGTAGGCCAATTACTTGACATTGGCGAAATTGTCTTGCACATAGACAGAATCCATTATTTAAAGAGAAGAAGAAGAAGAGGCTTAGGAGCAACGTAGTTCACATGAAGCGATTTTTAATACAAATAGATTTTAACCAACTTTTAAGTGGTGTAACTAACACGACATTTTTATATCGATTTGTCGCGCCCGTAAACCCCTATATTCCACGTCCAAATCTTTAGAGCCGTTTCTGAGATCGCTTGGATAAATAAATAAACAGAGAAATATACAAGTTTAGCGCTTTGAAAGTACATATAAGATATACATATAATTATATATATATATATATATAGATATGTTATTGACAAAATAATATTTCTGAAGCAGACAAAAATTTCTTGTAGTCCAATCGGAAAATTTCTTTCGTGGTGTCCGATCGGTAGGAAAAAGCAATCGGACCACGTTCCCAGAGCGGTAAAAATGAAAAAAAAATGTTTATAATTGTAAAGAGAGTGGCCATTATATATCGTAGTCGGTGTTCATTTTTGTAGCAAATACAAAATTCAAAAAAACAGTGAACAATTTATAGGCCTGCTCTGGTGGCCTAGTGGATCGACCTACCGCCTCTCATGCAGAGGGTTGGAGGTTCCGACTCGCACCTCTAAGTTTACTCATATGCGAAATTCAATGTGAATTTACCACTGCGCTTTTCGGCGAAGGAAAACATCGTGAGGAAACCTATACGCGCATCTGCGAAGTAATTCAAAGATGTGTGTGAAGTCCCCAATCCGCACTGGGCCCGCGTGGGGACTATAGTCCAAACCCTCTCGTGTTGAGAGGAGGCCTGTGCCCAGCAGTGGGACGCAAATAGGCTGTACTAGTAGTAGCAGTAGATGTGAAAAAATTAAAATAATACTTACGAGTTTGAATTACGAAATTACAGTCAAGAATGTGTAGTGCGTGCCAAGTCTTATGTTGGACCAATTTCTTATCAGTAAGTGTACTGATTAGAAACGAAAATAGGGTACTATTCAAACCGGCATGGTGCTGTATACACAACAAGAATGGTGATTTAGCCACAAAGGTAGAACTTGATCCTGATTTTCAGGTAGATTCTGGCATTTTAAAGAGAAGTTTAAGTCCATTAGCGTAGGGAAGCAATTTCGTTTACCATTCTCGACAAACACAAGATATATAAAATAAAAATATATAAATAAAATCTACTTATACAAATAATAAATCTGTAGAAAAAGTCGCGTCTGAAACTTGAAAATTTTATTAAAAGAAACTATCAAGTCGTGGGGACTTTATAAACGATACTGAACACAAAATAACGATTTTTAGAAAAAATGTCTGTTTGTATGTATGTGTGTATACTCGAAAACTACTGGACTGATTGCAACAAAATTTGGTATGGGGGTAGTTTATAACACTGGTCAACATATAGGTTACTTTTTATCCCGGAAAACCGCATAGTTCCCGCGGGAACACTACTTCCGAATTCCATGCGGGCGGAGTGGTGGGCAGAAAGCTAGTAAATAAATAAATGTCTTGTGGGACATTTCACACATATTGACCTAGCCCCAAACTAAGCAGTGCTTGTATGATGTTGATGGGTGCTGAACAACGATATATCTTCTAATATATAAAATTCAGTTCAGAAACCCTTTCGTGATGAGAGGAGGCCTGTGCCCAGCAGTGGGACGCAAATAGGCTGTAGTAGTAGTAGTATATAAAATTCTCGTGTCACAGTTGGTTCTTGTCCAGTTTTTTTTTATTAACTTTTCGTCACACTCACACGATACGAGGCTTGAGGTTGTGCCATTTGTAATTAAGACGCTGACAAGAGCTAATGACCTTGAGCAATCGAGGCAGGCAACTGTCTCAGCGGACAAAGTCTGTTTGCATTGGATGGAGTGAGAAGCACGACCGCGGTGGGCGATATACGCAAAAAGCAGAAAAAATGAAGATAAAAAAATCCCACATTGCATGAACAATATAAATTAGCAAATTTTTAGTATGAGTATGACGGGATAGTGTAATAATTATAGAAATTTTGACACCGTTCGGCACAGAGTTTTTATGTAGTTTTATTTTCTTTCTGTGTTTTTTTCTCATGTATTAACATCTGTGTTCGTTTGTATCTCTGTGTCGTCCGATTGTCAATAAATGTATTCTATTCTATTCTATTCTAAATCTGCCTTAAAAAAATCAACTTATAGAACCGTTTAAATAAGATTAGAAGATGTAATTTCACGATTTTTTTTCAACGAACCGATTTCATGAAATCCTTCTTACGAAATAGTAAGTTTTTTTAAAGTATATAGTGAATATTAACATATATTTTACTCGTCTTACAAAATCAAATAGTTTTCGTTTAAATACTGTTTAAATAAAGTCAATTTAAGTCTTGTCAGCGCCTTAACGATCAACCCCCGGCAGGGGAGCAATTAACGTCCTTAAATCAAACGTAATGTCATTATTTTCGTGTATGATCATAAAGGCCTCATTGGGGGAATATTTAATTTAATTACCGACATGCTACAGCCGACGGGGCCTCCTCATGTAGCTTTATTGAATTTTTACTCCGGGTCGCAGAATTTTTGCACTATTTACAAAATTATACAAACTTACCACTGGAAAATATTTCTTAATAAAAACTATTTCTGCCCGCGACTTCGCCCGCGTGGAATTCGGTTCCCGCGGGAACTATGCGTTCTTCCGGGATGAAAAGTAGCTTTTGTACTTTCCCGGGATTCCAACTATCTCCATACCAAATTTCATTCAAATTGGTCCAGCGGTTGAACCGTAAAGAGGTAACAGACAGACAGACAAAGTTACTTTCGCATTTATAATATTAAACTATGGATATGGATATGTAAAAATAGTTTGCTGGTAGCGGAAAGGAAGGCACTCTGCAAAATTCTGGGATTCGTAAGAAAGGAAAACGGCAGTTGGAGAGTCGGGAAAAAATCAAAAATCTCGGATACGGTGGCAGCCTTGAACATCGTTGGCGAAACCAGGTCTCAACGTTCTTTTTTGGGTTGGCCACCTTGAGAAGATGCAGGAGGATCAGAAGTTTAAACTAAGCTGGCGGCAGCTGAGACCAAACTGCGCAGAATCGAGCCAAGTAGCCTACCTTTGTGTTGCAGGACGAGTCCATCGAAAAAGTAAGGTAAACCTAGAATGACACCTTCATCACAGGGCGGACACGGCCTATAAAAGCACGATTTCAAACACAATTCGAATGAATCGCCAATGTGTGCGTGCAAGGACAGCTGTACATTTGTCTTGTAAATGTGTGTATACTACTACGCGGGCCAATGATTCACTATCACTATCTCCGGACGAAACAAATGTCGGTAAGGCGAGTTGATTCCGTAGCCATTTTGTACGTAGTACTATTAAATATTCTGTGCCCTAAGTATGGATTGTGTTCATGCTTGCAGAAGCGTTCAAAAATTGACAGTAGCAACTAGTTAACTTACTTGTCCGTCTGACGTGTGGCCACAGAGGGGAGGCGCTATTAGAGATGCTAACCCAATTACCAGCGCACTCTAGCCTAGACTAGATTCTAGACAGAATAATTCCTTGTCTATATTTTTGGTTTTGCTTGCCTGTATTTTCAATTCAATTCAATATAGGTATTTATTTCGGACTCATGATCCATAATTTGTTAGTAGTATAGACCTGGTCTAACGTACACGTAATATGTCCCCACTTCCTTAGTGTCCAATCCAAAGCTTGGTCACAGAGCAAGCGTGAAAAAAAGCGTTTTTAAGAAACTGTTTCTCAGTAAGTACCTATCTAAAAACTCTTCTCGTTGTTGGAAAAACGTGCAAAGACCCAGCATTTAGTATCACGATACACGTATAACTTTGGATTGGACACCAAGAAAATGGGGACATACCTATGACGTGTACGTTAAACCGGGTCCATACGAAGTATTATTTATGTCTATGGTACAATCATACTTACTGGCTAGGGGTTTTATTTTTATTTATAGAAGGGGACGACTGCCTGGTTTCAGTCGGGTGATCGGTCCTCCATTCGGAACCATTTCACCCATTTCCCCGGTCTCCCCTGGGATTACGGGTTATCCGTTTCCAGCACCGTTGCCCCGTTGAACCTTCCTGTAGCCTTGCAGAGTCCTATTATCTTCCCTATCGTTAGGTCTTGTAGGTCATCTTCATCCAGCGTGTCCGTTCCGGTTCTTTCCCATCTCGCCATTGCGTATGATGGGCATTTCGCTAGTAGATGTATTCCCGTTTCTTCTTCGCCACATTCTGGGCATCTTGGGTCATCTCTTATCTTCAGAATAGTTAGGTGTCTGTTCAGTGTACAGTGTCCTGTAATTATTCCGATGGCTAGTCTTAAGTTGTTCCTGCTGTGTCCTATGGCTTGTGCCGTTCTTTTCTTGTCTATGTTTTTTATAAAGATCTTTGATTGTCTGTGACCCTCTAGATCTTGCCATCTTTGGTTTGCTTCTTGTATTGCTTTGCGCCGTATTACTCCTTTTGTGATGTTGTGAGCTATGGGCAGTCTCGGTTCTGGCCCCACGAAAGTTTCGTCGGCTCCTTTTCTGGCCAGTTCGTGGCTAGGGGTTAGTAGGTATACAAGTAAAACACAACATAAAATAATATTCTTACCTTCGATTATAACGTTTGAAAAACTATCATGCCGAATCACATGTCCAGCCGTCTTCTCTCTTCTCGTTTGTATTATTACTTTTAATAGGAATCTTTTGTTTTCTCTCCATATAAACTCAATCTCTATTCTCCTCCAACGCCACATTTCAAACGCTTCTATCTGTCTCTGTCCCTCTGTGTTAAGATCTGGAGACCTGGGTCTCACTGCTATATTATTTATAGTTTTCTTGGTATTTATTGGTATTATTTTTTTCTTTCTGTAGGTGTTTTCCTTGCCCAACCCTCTCGTGATGAGAGGAGGCCTGTGCCCAGCAGTGGGACGCAAATAGGCTGTAGTAGTAGTAGGTGTTTTCCTTATTATTAAGTGCTCTGTATGCCATAGCAACTATCCGAGTAGCATCTGCAGTCAATGGGGGCTATCGTTTCTTTGCTCACCAGTTGGCGCCACTGTTGACTAAGGTCCAGAGGTATAGCTGTCAAAGGCGACTTTATAAGATCGGCGCCGAAACAAAGTTTTAAATCTTGAATCTCATTAAGTTTATTAATTATAAATAACTATCATCATATCGAGTAGCTATGCTGCAATGTTGTGCAGTTCCGTTTTTGTTGGATTTTTTTGATTTTTTTTTCAAAGAGTTCTTATTCATCGCCAAATAATCCATATTTGCGATAATTTCACGAAGGAGATCACTTCTCAACAGGTAAACTAAAAAAAATATCATTTATGTCACGAAGCCCGCCAAAACCAGTGAAAAGTGAATGTTATTGGACCTCACGCGACACTAGCGCCTCTAGTGGCAAATTTACACGCGATAGCCCCCATTGTACCTACTTGTTTAGAAAATATACGTATAATCAATTTGTACCTAGGTACCTACACAAATATTTTTAAAGCAAGATCATTATCGGATTGAAATGGAAAATAGGAACAAACTTATCGTGATTCTCGATTTTCGTTCAAAGCGCACCGCGGCATCGTGTGAATTTAAGCAGTTAGCGAAGCGCACCTACCACAACTTGAGAAACTACAGAGGCGTGTAGTCTTCTTTTCAGATTCACGCACACATACTTAGATGTTCTCAGAATGAGTGATCAAAGAAATGAAACATCATCCGTAGCACAATGATACTCACCGACATAATTCCAAATTCATCATCATCATCATTTCAGCCGATAGACGTCCACTGCTGGACATAGGCCTCCCCCAAGGCGCGCCACTCAGACCGGTCATGTGCCACTCGCATCCACCGCGTTCCCGCGACCTTTACAGGGTCGTCACTCCATCTTGTTGGAGGCCTACCGACAGCACGTCTACCGATTCGCGGACGCCCATCGGCCATCAGTTCTGCGAGCAATGTACCCCGCCCACTGCCACTTAAGGTTCGCAATTCTTCGGGCTATGTCGGTGACCCCAGTTCTACTGCGGATATCCTCATTTCTGATTCTATCACGCAGAGAAACCCCGAGCATAGCCCTCTACATTGCCCTCTGGGTGACTTTGAGCCTTCTTATGAGGCCCATCGTAAGCGCCCACGTCTCGGAACCATAAGTCATCACTGGCAACACACACGGTCGAAGACTTTCGACTTAAGATTCCAAATTGGTGGTCAATCGATATTGATTGTTTGAATTAAGGACATTATTGTGTCGTACGTAATACCGAATTGTTACCAATAGAGATTGACATGGTTCTAGTTTAAGTTTAAATCTGAGCCAAAGTGTATGATTATTAAGTTTTCATCTGTCAAACGTATAAAATTCAATTAAATGAACTGAAAACTGGATGGGTATAACTATATTTCTTTCATCTAAATGTTATACTGAAGATGCTGGTGAATGCCCTTTAAATCCACGTTTGTCTTTAAATAGTATTTAAATAAAAAGATTCTGTACGTTTTTCCTATTCCATGTCTCAACTATGTTCATCGACTAGAACCACGTAGAAGCGATTTGAAGTTGCCGCGTGTCTGAAATGGCCTTTATACCTTCGATTAGGATTTGGAAAGTTCTGGATAATAGTAACTGGTGCAGTTAATGCTTGGCTTGCTTAGAAGGAAAAGTGAGGTTAATATAGCTCACTGCTTTTGCTTTAAAACGGCTTTAAATAAATAATGATCTTTCTTAATGCCATTAAAAATTTGGATCGTTACTTTTTGAAGTATCTGTAATTTATCATGTATAACACGACACAACTTAATGTGCAACTTGTGTATAGGTGCTGACTACTAGGAGTAGGTCGACGATTTTACATTGGAATATTTAGTCACTATAATATACTACTACAGCCTATTTGCGTCCCATTGCTGGGCACAAGCCTCCTCTCATCACGAGAGGGTTTGGGCTATAGTCCCCACACGGGCCCAGTGCGGATTGGGGACTTCACACACATCTTTCGTTTGCCACTATAATATAAACCAACTTCACAATTTTGTAGGCTTACTTCACAAGCTTTTACAATTAATGATTTTTAAATAGAAGCAGGATTCTAGTTCTTTACAGATTAGAACTGTTTTTTAGGTGAATCAACTTTTGCTTGCTCTTATTTCTTCAATTGTTTGTCTACTGGATATCCCAAGAAATCACCTTTCCATGGGCTCTTCTCATATTTGGCTATGAAGGAATCAAGATGTCGGCTGGTTGTCATTGTTAACAGGGAAAACAAGCGGACATCTTAATTTCACTATCGTTATATGAAACTACTACTACAGCCTATTTGCGTCCCACTGCTGGGAACAGGCCTCTCATCACAAGAGGGTTTGGGCTATAGTCCCCACGCGGGCCCAGTGCGGATTGGGGACTTCACGCACATCATTTAATTACTTCGCAGATGCATGCAGGTTTCCTCACGATGTTTTCGCTCATGGTAAATTCAAATTGAATTTTGCACGTAAGTAAACTTAGAGGTGCGAGCCGGAATCGAACCCCCCATGAGAGGCGGTAGGTCGAACCACAAGGCCACCATATGAAACAAGCTCGTGGAAAATTGTTTTTAATTGGGTTGTCTACTAGACAAACAATTGAAGATGTGATAACAAGTAAGACGTTGATTCAGAAGCAGAACTCAGAACATTTATTTTGACATAAAAAATACACACTACAACGTAACAGAGTTCTAAAACACGGAAGACACATTACAAATAATAAAGAAAAAGAAAATAAGAGAATTATATAAATAAAATGTATTAAAATGACATGAATAGCGCTCCGCTACACCGCTGATTCACCCTGTTACAGACTAGAAAAACCTTATGTGCATTGAAGTTATCATCATCAAACCCAATATTACGAAATAATTACCTAGTCTCAAACATTACGCGCGCACTGCGTCTGAATGCCAAAAAAATTGCCCTCCTTACCATCTGCTCCGAGTCGCGTGACACCCGTACGTCAAAGTCGAGTTGCCACTTTATTGCATTAAAACAAAAAAGAAGGAAATATTTTCTGCCGTTACAATGCAAAATAAATTATTTGCGCATTACAATTGTCATTTGCTTGTTATATCATGTTTCTATCTGCACATTGATGGCACTTTTTTGCAAGTTGTGTTTACCTATAATTAGATAAGCATCTAGCATAAGCCTTTATTAGATAAATGATTCACATGATGTTGGTAATCCTAAAATAAATAAATAAGCACACAAAATGGGACAGGTTAAAAACAAATTAATGTACCTAATAATTTAATGAAACACTCACAGAATACATGGGGGTCAGGGATTATTTTATTACATCACTTGCAACACACAGCAGTGTGAATGATGTTCGGGTGTCATCCACACTATTACAGAATACTGGAGTACCTGGCGAAGTATAATTATTGTATCATGCTCCTTACTAGTGTGTGTAGGTACCGCCTACTCATAACCGTAAGTTCTCTATCAAACACCAGTGTAAGGGGAACCACTCTTTTTTTTTAAATTCCTGTTTTGGTTAGGTTAGATGAAAGCGAGTAATGGAATGCAAACGCTCGAAGCAACCGTCGAATCCCACTCGACGTTCTCAATGCGTGGGTTGGCTTGGTACCCCTGGTGCGTTGCCATGGCAACCGTCCGTTGCTCGGGCTACAAGCGGATTCTAAATTCGTAATGTCAGAAAAACAAATTACTAACGATTTTATTAATTTATTTCCAGATTTTTGACACAGTTGGCTACTTGACTGACAAGTCAGATCAGAAACTTTTATTGAACGTAAAAACATAGCGTTCATAATATGGAATTGTCATACAAATAGTAATGTGACGTCATGGTTTTGAGGTTACAACTGTTACAAGTCATTAAGTACTTTTAAACATTCAATGAATTCTAACAAAAATCTTAAAACATGACCAATCTTGGGATGTTTTTGTGATATTCTTTAAGAACAGTCAGTAATGGAATAGTTTAATATATGTATGTAAGATGGATGTCACAATAATTATGAGTTTTTTTTAAAGCACTGGTTGGCAAATTAACGAAATAACTACACTCAACCGCAATGAAATCAAGTCACTTTGTGTAAGATCTTCCACACAACGTGCCCTGATTTATTGCGATTGAGTGTATTTGTAGTTATAGACCGGGAGATGCTGACACAGAATTCCGAACCATTTGTACCAGGCTGGCGAGTCTGGGGTATAATTACGTAATGACGAAAAGGAAAATCATGGTCATAGCCCCAGTATAGCACGACACAACTTAGAAGGCGCGCGACGAAACACTTAAGCCGTCGACGCAGAGTCTATTATTGCTAAATCCACGCGCCTTCTAAGTTGTGTAAACCTGTACCGGGGGCCCAATCGCGTGAGCGTTAATCTAACGTGTTAGATACCAATTACGAAAGTCGAACGATTTGTACCACAAAAAATCTTGTATTTTCCGATAGTCGATGAAAAACGAAGTAGGCGATCGCGTAATGCCATACTTCTCCGGCGCGGCCTACATCCCGCCATACCGACGAAAACATGTTAATTAAAAACGAAAAATTGCACCATTTGTACCAGGCTAATTTTTGCACGGATAATCATCGTCGGGTAGCCATTCACGAAAATCACTATGCCATACTTTTCCGACGGGGCCAAATGGCCGCCATACCACTCCAAAGATGTAATTTTATTTTATTTTGCAGAACGATACAAATGGTTTGGAATTCTGTGTCAGCATCTCCCGGTCTATTAACATAATATTAGAGTGTGTGCATTCGATCCAAATTATCATTCGATATCCCATTCAAATCACTGTACTGATATTTTTGACCGAATGTCTTTGTATTAGGATAGGTACACAACTCTCTTAATGCTAAAACATTTTTGTGTCAAAGACTTATGTGTTCGTTTTCCTCCACATTATATCCACTGGACTTTAACCCAAGTCCTGATAGATAACATAATTTCCGCCGCATCAACGCACAAACACACCCCTATATGTATTACACAGACGGCTGATTATTCAGAAACACGCCGAACATGTCTTGGAACCAATCACGCCCGCGGCACGCAATATACGGAAATTGAAAATGTTCGCAACATGTCCAAAGGCCGGCCAGTACACAGTATTATGACAGTATGCTAAAACATTTTTTTCATAACTTTTTGATGGCAAAGAAGGGCGCCGACCAATTGATGACAAGTGCAGTGAGCACTGTAGTCCATAGACATAAAAGGAATCATAAAAGTGGACTTTCGACACACGGCGGACATGGCCTAAGTGCGATTTCGAACACAATTCGAATGAAGTGTCAATGTTTGCGTGCGAGGACGTCTGTACATTTGTAAATGTGTGTGTACCAGCACGTGGGCCAATGATTCACTCTCCATCTCCGGATGAAAGGGCGAGTTGCGCGCCGGCTAGATTCAGCCGAGTGATTGCCGTGGCCATTATGTACGTAGTACTATTAAATATTCTGTGCTTTCGATCACCACGGCAACAGAAAATATCCAACTGTACGTCGTGTGTTGGAATGGCTTCCATAGAAATTCATACTACGGTGTATTTAGTGCCGTCGTCTATCTGCTCTGTTTGCCGTCTGCCGCAGTGTTTGAAAGTCTACCTTAAGATTGCGCGTGCTTTACCAACCCTGTGAACTAAGTTTGAATGACTCTATAGGTACCTGTAATTTCAAGGTCTCTCTTACCCCTTACCGTAACAAAAAAGTGCGACTGCTGTTTAGCGGCAGATTAACAGCGAAGTGGCAGCCATCCAGATGGACCCTGCATCAGGTCCTACCAGGGACGAAAACATCTACATTTTAACCCCTGTCGCAAAAAAGCAGGGGTATTATAGGTTTGACGTGCGTGTCTATACCAAAGTATATCGGTCGGCATCGTAGCTTCACAACAATGAACCACTTTATTTGATAAATTAATCTAGACTGTTACTATATACTAGACGTGGGCGGCTGTCTCCATTCCGTACTGTTCTTATCCGGGCTACTGCCGGGTGAGGTAACGAGGCCCGGAATTTTGTCCGCCCGGCTTATGGGCCGCTTGTGATTGTGATCCGATAAAGGATTAGGAAATCAACCCCAAAGGGCTGATGGCCTCTCTATTGTCAACTTACCTTGGACACACAGCGGACACGGCCTATAAGAGCATGATTTCGAACACAATTCGAATGAAGTTTCAATGTTGGCGTGGGAGGACGTCTCTGTGCGTGCGAGGACGCGTACACTTGTAAATGTGTGTGTACCACTACCAGTACGCGGGCCAGTGATTCACTCTCCATCTCTGAATGAAACAAATGACGGTAAGGGCGCTAGCTAGATTCAGGCGGGTGATTGCCGTGGCATTCTGTAGTAATATTAAATATTCTGTAACTTGGAAATGCAATATTGAAAAACACTGGTTAACTTTGCAACCGCTTTGTATGATTTCAAAGTAAAGTCAGTTCCAAAAGTGTCTGGAAACATAAAAAATTGGCAACATTTCAAAATGTTAGTAGGGCATAATTCGAAAACGGCATGTCTACCTATCTAGAGGAGTCAATAAAAAAGTTTCAGACTTTTTCGTTTATTACTTTTAGAGAAAACAGTTACGAAAAGGTAACTGGTGCGTGACGTCACCTCACTCAATTCACTCACTCTCGCTAAAGAGCGGGCGCTACGCGCATATGCGCAGAAAGAGCTTCTACGTCATTTTTGACTTATGCGCTTTTGGAATGACGAGTTTTTTAATCTCAATTTTCTGTATGAAATTTACGATTTACGAGAAAAAGAAAAAAATACATGTCCTTTTTAATTTTTCCAACTTTCTAACTAGCTCATAAAATAGACGTGTTTAAAAAGTGAAATGTTGTCAAAAGGCCGTTCCCTGACCCAGCATCGTCTAATTGCTCATGTAAGATCACACTTTTCTAAGAAATGGTGAATGTTAAAAATCTGAAAAAAAACATATGTTATATTTGATAATGTCGTCCTTACATTGACAACTTTCGTTACACGTTTCACGAAACTTTGCTCGATACAATTTAATTCCAAAGTAACCTCTAACTCGGACCTTTTTATACAACTTTACTCCAGTTTATTATATCAAACAGTGTAAAACTAAATATAACAGAAATATTATCCATGTTATATACATACATTGACAGCTTTATAAATGGCATGTTTTTAGACGCTGATTTTATAGAAATTAAAACGCGTTAAATACTAACTAAATCGGGCGTGCTGTGCGTTGTCATAAGTCATTCAGTACCTAACGGAATAGTTTTATATATACACTAGCTGACCCCGCGGACTTCGTACCGCCTTGGAATTTTGTATTGGGTATGAAAAATAGCTTACGTCCTAATCTCAGACCTACTGAACATACACTCCAAATGTCATAAGGATCGGTCGAGCCGTTCCGGAGGAGTTTGGTTATGTAAACACTGTGACACGAAAATTTTATATATTAGAGATATATATTTTGATGTTTCAGTGTTAGATACATACTCGCGTAGAGATTTCTTATATTATAAGCATAATCTTATACTTTAAAGATGCTATTCAATCTATATATTATACATATAGATTAGCGCGTTTAGTCAGTTTCTTTTTTTTTAACAAGAAACTGACTGACAGATCGCTCAACCCAGAGCCGAAACTACTGGTCGTAGTGAGCTGAAATTTGGCATGCAGGTTCTTTAGGGAACGTAAGGCAGCTCGAGCTCAAAACGGGATTTTACATTTTACCTAAAATTTCAGCGTACACGAAGTTGCGGGGAAAAGCTAGTTTAATATAAAACGCTTGAGCTAGTGATCAACACTCGCACTTCAATATTAACTAAATTAACTTCAACAAATCATTCTTATGTGTTAATTGTAAGACATTTTTAATGGATATTTCCTTATTTTATTAGTATGTAACGAATAGTGTAAATTTTCCAACTTGATTCCCATCTAAATTAACAACAAGTTACGTGCAGTTGGCATCCCAAATATATACCTATATCACTTTATTGAATTTCCATAAAACGGTTGTACATTTTCAATTGGGCACGTTCTGCGCTGAATTAAATATTAATGAATGTTTAATGAATATGAAAGCCGTGGTGGCCTAGTGGTTCGACCTACCGCCTCCCATGCAGAGGGTTGGGAATTCGATTCCGGCTCGCACCTCTAAGTTTACTTGTGCGAAATTCAAAAATTTACCACTGAGCTTTTCGGTGAAGGAAAAGATCGTGAGGAATCCTGCACCCATCTGCGAAGTAAATCACAGATGTGTGTGAAGTCCCAAATCCGCACTGGGCCCGCGTGGGTAGCCCAAACCCTCTCGTGATGAGAGGAGGCCTTTGACCAGCAGTGGGACGCAAAAAGGCTGTAGTACATAGTTGGGGTAGTTTATAGCACTAGTCAACACATAGGCTACTTTTTATCCCGGAAAAACGCATAGTTCCCGCGGGAACGCTATTACCGAATTCCACGCGGACGACGAGTCGCGGCAGAAGCTAGTAAGGAATATTATTGTCGCGGTCAAAAGCTAGTTATTTGCAATGTCCCACATTCGCATGCCTCCATTATGAACAGCGTAATGATCCCCACTGATGCGAATATCGGAACCAGTCGACGGTTTGCGTGCGGTTTTTACCATTTTGTCACAGAATATTTAATAGTACTTGTGGTAATATTTTATTACGAAATAAATGCAATTATTGAACTCTTAGCTTTGGAGTCCAATTAAATATTAATGAGAGAATTTAGGTACTTTTTAGTGCATTTCGGCGGTGGTTATGTTGTTACTGAGGAGGGTCATCACTTTAAAGGGAAAGGATTCATAATTATTATTAGTTTTGGTGGTACTTGTATTATTATTTTTTGTTTATAAATAAGTAATGTTAATAAAATATTAAAGTGAATGGCTACTCCGTGTGAGTAACATTCAAATTCATTATTTTGCAAAAAAGAGGAATTGTTGCCTTCTATAATAATATATTATAGTACCTAATACGTCTTGAACACAAGATCTGCTGTCCGCGAATGATTTTCTGAATTAGGTTAAAGCGTTCTCGCAAAAACTACGTTTTTTCCGATTCAGCGGTTAAGCCGCAAAAGAGCAAGAGACTGACAGACAGAGTAGCTAGAATATGGATAGTTGACATGGATTTTGTGCCTTTAAATACTTCTTCATTTTTACTTAACAAGTCTCTAAAGGAGTTTTCAATAGAAATTCTAACTTTAAGCCAATTCCAAGAACAAGCTCTCAGATCTCAGTATTGTAACGGAGTAAGCAACCCGGGTTTCGTAAGTCAACATACGAGTATAACGACTTTAGACTACATTTTCATATCACTCGACATTTCATTCTACGCCAATTTTGTCTCGTTTGTTATTTACTCATAGAGCTTGACATGCCACCGACACCAATAGGAGCCACTTTGACTGAGGAATTAGAAACCTGGGCAGTGAATTTGGAAAAATACACGAGTGTTGACGGTTACATCTATACAGTGTCATTTAAAAAATAATGCTCGCTTAATGTTGGTAGTAAGCAGTTAAGGGGTAGGTAATAATGATTTGTTTCATGAGGTACCGAGTAGGTTACTTACAATTTGCTTACAGTGTAATAAAACATTCCACTGAAAACATAAGTGTGAAAGACAGACAAAATTGTCCCTATAAAAAATCAGCCAAGTGCGTGTCGGGCCACGTGCAATATGGGGTTACGAAGTTGACGATGCCCACAATCTTACCTACTAGCAAATTTCAGGCTTCTAGGACTTTATCATCTCCGAGCTATGTTGCAGACAGATGGACATAGCGAAACTATAAAAGTTCCTTGTGGATTTTGGAACCCTAAAAAAGGATAGATGTGCCTGTTTCCTTTAAAGTTCTTTCAAGTTCCTATATCCACAAAACTCCCTCGTTTTGGCTACGGATAGTCAAAATTACTCATTTATTCCATCCATATAAAATCTATCAATTGAGGCGTTTTGCCTTTACGAATACCGGGCATTAATCTATCTAAATGACTTGTTTGCCACTCGTGCAACTTGGCAACTTTTGGCGTCTTTTGTACGTTTTTACTTTTACTTGTAAAAATCGTACACACACTGTCATGGCAATGTGGTACCGTAGTGGATCAATTAGAAAAATTATAGCTGTAATTTTTTACTAGAAATGCCATAGTGTATGTAAAGCAATTTAACTTTAAATTAGCTCCAATATTTTACGTTAAATAATCAATCTGAAATACCGTATTTAACCTTTCGATAGCGAATTTTGCTCAATTCATTAAAGGATTTTATAAGTCAAGAGCAATTATAAGTTTCCAATAAATTTCTAATCAAAAGTTTGGTTTTGAGAGCGTTGTCGCCATTGATTTAACCGTCAACTTAAACGAGGGTAGTTGAAAAACGCTGTTTGTAGTTAGCGTGATGATCAATCAACGTGATTGTCTGGGAACAGGTGTCAATTCAATACAAATTGACCGCATACGAGCATGGTCTAAGAAAACAAGGCCTGCCGATCCGGGTGACGTGTCACCCTTACGTCAAAGTCACTGTATTGTCACTGTATAGTCACTGTGCCACTTTATTGCAATAAAACAAAAATGAGGGAAATACTTTCTGCCGTTATAATGCAAAATGAATTACTTGCGCATCACAATGGGAGCTATCGTTTCTTTGCTCACCAGTTGGCGCCACTGTAGACTAAGGTCCAGAGATATAGCTGTCAAAGGCGACTGTATAAGATCGGCGAAGAAACAAAGTTTTAAATCTTGAATCTCATTAAGTTTATTAATTATAAATAACTATCATCATATCGAGTAGCTATGCCGCAATGTTGTGCAGTTCCGTTTTGTTGGGTTTTTTTTTCATTTTTTTTCAAAGCGTTCACATTCATCGCCAAGTAATCCAAATAATCATATTAATAATATAATATATTTGCGATAATTTCACGAAGATCACTTCTCAACAGGTAAACTAAGGAAATTATGATTTATGTCACGAAGCCCGCCAAAACCAGTGAAAAGTGAACGTTATTGGACCTCACGCGACACTAGCGCCTCTAGTGGCAAATTCACACGCGATAGCCCCCATTGTCTTGTTTAAGAACACAAAATGGGACAAGTTAAAAACAAATAATTTAACGAAACTCACAGGATACATGGGGGGTCGGGGATTATTTTAATACAACACTTGCAACACACAGCAGTGCGAATGACGTTAGGGTGACACCCCACACTACTACAGAATACCGGACTGTCATACCTGGCGAAGTATATTATTGTATCATGGCATACGGGCACTTTTACACGTCAAAATTAAAGCCAAACAAACTCAGCAGAAATGTGGAACGTGGAACGTCTAAAATGATGATATTAATATCTATATTTTGGAGGTCAAAAATGTAAACCCAACACCAACATTTCAACAATCATCTACAGGATCTATTCTACAAGTGACTTCTATCCATACACTTAAATCGCCTTTCACTCTCATCACACATCAGCTAAGCCAACAGAGCCTCTTCAGGCTACCTTTTATTTTTCTCTCATCCTGAAGTGATTCCAGCCAGTCTGGCAAGGGGTCGCGAGTACAGCACGACACAGCTTAAAAAGCGCGTGACGAAGCACTTAAGCCGTTGATACAGAATCTATTTTTGCTTAATCCACGCGCCTTCTAAGTTATGTAAACCTGTACCCCTCAAATGCCGATAGTTCTCGAACCTTTGTCGGCTACTGTCTTTTATGATCGCTTTTAGAATGAGGGCTACCGTATTTTGTTCACCAGTTGGCGCTACTATCGTGGAGGTATGGCTGTCAATTATGGAGTGTGGAATGTGTCTTGGTAAAGAGCGCAATCTTATATGGCGAATACAGTTGAAAACGTGTCCAGCGGATTTGATAAACAACAAAACAAAACACACTCTCCACACGTTATCGCTTCAGCAGCGCCATCTGAAGGCGCTACTGTAGACTATCCGCCTAGGTGGCTTGACTGGAGTGGCGACTGCAGCGCCCCCAATCTACCCGATTTGGTGTCCACTTTTGGAACTATAAAGATTGCGCTCGTTTACTTCAACCCTCCATACTGTCAATGACAAAATTTGTCATTACCCATAAACAATGTTAATGACACTGTGACGTTTGAAATTACGGAGACCTCAGTGTGGCCAATTTCGCAGATAATAAGGTAAATTGGCAACACTACGCCTCACACGACAAAAACGCCTGTACAACGGCGAATTCATACGCGATGGATCGTTGTTTTGATAAACGATGTAGCAGTATTTAAAAACTCTTTTTTTCTAAATACATTGTTCTACAGATATGTAATACTTAACAAGAAAATCCATTGAGCTGCTAGTGCGCCACAAACAGAAATATTTATTAAAAGTATAAAATCTAAACCAACAACAAAATACTGTTTATAAACTCAGTAATTTCCCATATCGCATTAACTAATGAATTGAAAACGCGATCTCGACGCGAACTCATATTGAAGTAACATAAAATCGAGTGTTTACGTTTTCGTTCCAACACGGCGTGCGATTGTGCGAGCAAACTGCTTGAAAGCTGAAAGTTGCGAGAACTTCTGGAATGTTCTCGAGAGTCGAGAGTTCGAGAACGTTCGAGCGAACATGCACCGGCACCGGCGGCACAACTGCGATTTGTAGTTCTAGTATTTAAAATGCTGTGAACTTGGCTGAATGAATTAGGTAAATAATTACAATAATTTGTTTAAATATAAACTCAAAGTGTAGCCTAAAATTGACATAGGTACGAACGTGCAGGCAAAATTCATCTAAAAGCTTTTATCTTTAGGAAGTACGTACAAAATGACAGGGTATTTTGTTTTTGAATTATAAGTATTTCTTTATTTAACGTAATTATAATAATTCTCAATTTTTTATACCTACTCACCTAATCATCATTGGTTCAATAATTATCACTATTATCAGTTACATGAAGCTTAAATTCAATAGGAACCATGTTAACCTTTAAATTACTATTAATTATAATGTATCACGAAAATCATTTTGTCCATATAGTACGGAAAAAATTATATAAATAGGGTAAGGATATAAAGACATACTTGAAGTTTAAGAACACAGTTCACAAATAAATTGTTTGGCCCTCTTTGGAACATCAGCACATGAAGCATGAGCCCAACGAGAACAAGTCATACATCGTAACCAGCTCTCCAAGGGTTTAGAGCGGGTAAAAAGGTCGTCACAGTAAATACACGGGCAGTCGTCATCGTCGCAACAACAGTCACTAACTTGAGAGTGTTGTCGCGAGACAAACTTTGCTTCCAATATAGTTAACTTGATGCTACACTGCATTTACATTAGGGATTTACAATTAAGTAGGTAGTATATGGTAGATTTTGATGTAAAGGTAAGATTTAAAAACCTGTGAACCCGTTCTCGCTAAAAAAATTAAAATATAAAGCAGAAATAATAATGTTTTCAAACTCTTTCAAAGTGAATCGGTGGCACATGCTTAATTAATTTATGAGGCGCGTCACGACGCCCATTCTCTTTCTGCTGAGTTGGTTTGACTGTCCTGTTTGAGAACAAGACAGCCAAACAAACAAGCAATGGGCTAGCAAGCGCCGGTAGGTTCATTTAATTTTCTGACGTTGATGTCTGAAGAACTTATTTTTAGCTATTATCATCCCAGCAAAGCCCTACTATTAACATGCCTTTTAAGTACCAACATTTAGTTACCTACTGTTAATGTCATGACAGACCTTCATTTGATTATCAGGTGTTTTTTAACTATAAGTACTTCTTTTTAAGCTGCTTTCATTATTTTTTTGTTTCTAAACGAATTTAGAATTGGAGTTTGTCTCAGTATTACATGTACCTAATCTGCCTACTAGTTATGTATGGCAGAAAATACCTACAGTATTTTTATGGCTTTGACTGACAAACGAGCAGACAGGCCACCTGATGGTAAGTGGATATAAGGGATCATAAGATTTCGAATGTGTTGTCAACCCAAGGACTAAGATCGAATGCCTCTATGCCTGGTAATTTCACCAAGTCTCTTACCCCCTAATACAGTGCGAGCAATTTGGCGGCAGGTAAGCGAATAAGATGGTTAGCAGCCATCTGGACGGACCCTGCGTCACACCTATTACTGACAAAACTTGTCATGCATTTATCAAATTTTGAACTCCACGAGGTTTCCTTATAGCAAAGACATTGTTTTGAAATCATACACGTAGGTACCTATTGAATTCAAATATACATACCTAGCAACCCTAACGTTAATTGACCCGGAAAGATATGTAAATTAAGTCGCAAACAAATGCCCAAACTACGAGAAGATGTCTCTTTACTTGCAGCGAGAATTTCAGGAAACAAGGCACCAGTGACCAGCACCAATATTATTATTATTATTTCGCCAATTAACCTAGCCCCAAACTAAGCAAATTGTACCAGACAATTTATCGTATATGTAGAAATGTAAATACACATAACATTCTCGTACAAATACTAAACATCCTTGACGCGAGTACAAACATTCGTGCTTATCACACAAAGTCTGCCTTTAGCGGAATAGCAGGGTCACTTTCAACTGAGTCACTCCAACTAGTAACTATTTATTAATCTGTGCTCCAACCGCCGAACGTCGAACTTAAGCATTAGCACAGAATAAGTAATAGTACTAACGTACAGAAGGCCGACTGATGCTAACAAAAAACCGGTTTTGGAGCGCCGCAAGCCCCCAAAGTGGTCATCTCTTTCTATCACATTCAGCGCCCTCTTTCGGAAGCCACGCCCTAGCGCTAGGGCTGGTGCACTCGAGAAAAAATTAAATCATGCGTCTAGTATTAGTACGTAGGGCATTTGTTGAGACAACTTTGCAAATTGCTGCAGATTTCCTTAAGATGATACAGCCTTATGAAAATTGATGATTTTGAAATTCTTTCAGAGAATTTATCTAATATTTCGAACAAAATTGGGGAACAACCCGATATAACATTAATTTGTTTCGGTCCGAGTCCAAGTTAGCATCCATCAATTCGCAGAATTAGCATACTTACAAGTCTCACAACCGTAGCCACCGCTTAAAATTAACCGCTTCTCATCAGTCTGAACATTTTTCACCCAATAACCATTCCTATCGATTTATAAGCAATTGAGCTTCGTTCCTATCAATGGATTCTACGATTTATAGCATATTAAGAGGGTTTTCATTCTATTACGAGCCGCCTGCGGCTTTTGATGTTGAAGATTCGGAGCAGAGTTAGAATTTGTTATTCGGTTATGAAAAGTGTTCTCGTTTTGGTGCACGAATTACCCAGTACAATGTTACATAATTCTGAATATATACATTTTTTAACCTACTCCAAAAAAACAAAGGAACTATTTTTTATCTCAGATCTCCGTCGTTTCTGGATTACTAAAATTATTTTTGTCCAAGTTGGTCCCATCTTTCTTTTTAAATTTTGATTCTAATTATGATGGTAAAATGAACCAACTCCTCAAAAGATATTATGTAGACGATTTCATCATTGTAATTAGGTCGTGAATACATTGTCGGTGTCAAGTGAACCGACTCATGGCAATCATAATCTTATAATGAAGTTGACATCAACAAAGCAGTCTTCCAGAGTTTGAAGGCGGTTTTCTATTTATTATTTGAAAATATTCAATTCATCGAAAACAAACTTGATAGATAAAACAAAATCCAAGGACCAGAAGATCCGGCTGGGAGGGTCACGAGAGACAGTCACGAGACTTCATTACTATCTCAAATAAAGTTAGCGTTGGTAATTGAAAATAGCAAACAGCGGGGTAAGATGAAGCCCAGCGAGATTAAAAGTTATCGAGTCTTTAGACGGGAGTCGGATGGAATTAACGTATCTGTGGTCGCTTTGTTGGCGTACAAAGACTTCAATAATTAATCTACACTAAGCCCCCAGTCGAATCTATTCAGACGTTTTGTATTGAATTCCATCATAAGTTACAGGGCTTGAGCTTAAGCTGTTTGGGCGATATTATTATCGTATTTGTTATTTAATCTATGTCTTAAACGTACTTGTGATTTGACAGATGAAAAAAATCTCAGACAGACTGTCTTATTACTTCAGATCGATTCATTTAACATCATTTTCCCAATCAAAGTGTCAGAGTCTAAAAGCGTTTTTTTTGTTTCATATTTTTTGATGAGGCAAATTGTAGAAGTGCAAACATGTTTGGAAAGAATGAGAGTAACTGGGACAAAGGGACAAAATATCCTTTCAATAATAAAAGTGAATCCATAAACTCGTCGGTCCAGAAATCTAAAAAAATGCATACAACCGAGTTGAGAACCTCCTACTTTTAGATTTTTTGAAGTCGGTTTATAAGTAATCGCGATTGAGACCTTTGCAAAGGTATAAACATACTCTAGAGCCTCTTATTGTAAGCCATCGTGAGACCCTTAGCGCTGTCAGTTTGACTCGCTCCAACTTGATTGTTCTTTCATGAACTTACCAACTTGCCGGCTCTAAAGTTGTTTACAAGTAAAGGGGAAACTCGTTTCCTATTATCTAAACTTACGGATTCACTTCAGAGTTTGTCGGGGACTTAATACAGCATTCAAATAATAAAACAGAACAATCTTGTGCGTCTACAATGAAAGAAAGAAAAATAGGAACCCAATGAAAAGTAGGGATTTCCTAAACTAATTTGTAATTATTATTTAAATTCATTCCGGTTATCGGTCTTCTATTTGGAAGCATTTTACCCATTTTCCGGATTGATTTAAGTAGATTTTTTTATATACTTATATAGATTGCAAATTAACTCGATAACATGATACATTTCTTGTCAATATGCTTATTACGTTTTATGTACTTTAATAGTCTTTCTTCAGTCCTATTACATTAAAATAATAAAAGTATTTTTCATTTTAAATCTGAATCAAGGTTATCAGGAAAGATCGCATTGTGTGAAAATGACTAATAAAATAAGATTCCGTAAAGAGTCATTGTGTTCATGCATTAAGATTATAAATCTAATTTTGATAAGAAATCATGAGATCACATAAATAGAGGTTTTCATAGTAATACGTTGCTGTTACAATCCAGAATTCACGATGAAATGGTTCATCGTGTTCTCCGTTCTGCTCTTCTTGGTCGCCATTTCTGGTTAGTACATATATTGTTTAGTAGTACATAACGAAAATTCATTTTAGTATTTCATAAAATAGGTTCTCAACTTCATCGCGTTTTTCTTCTGAAATGTAATAACACCCCTGTATTTTTCGAGCTCATGTACCTATGGTATATATCTTTTACGCTCTGCAGTCTAAACGGCTTGTTGGATCATAATTTGAGATAAGTCTTAATTGAGAGAGCGACAAAGGGTTTTTGCAATAAATAGTTAAGTTATTTAAGTTAGTATCTTTAAAACTATTTTGTATTTGATAGGATATTACTTTTGATCATGAAGTAAGTATATAAAGTTCCAATTTGGCTCCGTTGATACCTAATCGCATTCTGATCTGACTGATGACGGGCTCCATTCAAGAATTGCGTTTTTTGGCAAAATTTTGGAAAAGCTACTTGCCGCCACCACAATTACAACCTTGATTACAACAATCTATTTACGTCCCACTTCTAGGACCTTAGACCAGTATACATATATTAAGGCTGGTCCGTTTGTGTGCAACATCTCAAGACATTTACTAGATACTATGAGCTGTGCTGGCTTCGTCCGCGTCGAAGAAAAATATAATTATAACGACTAGATTTTGCCCGCGACTTATCGCAGTTATTGCATTCCCGCGGGAACTATGCGTTTTTCCGGGTTATAAAGTAGCCTGTGTCCTTTCCCAGGACTTCAACTACCTCCATACCTTCATCTAAATCGGTCCAGCGGTTGAAGCGTGAAGAGGTAACAGACATCATATACCAGCGCTGGTCTTCCATTATACCTGGTTAGGTAACATGATAAAGATTTAATACTAGTGTTTTTTTTGGCAGGTGCTAATGTCATGCAGGGTCGGCAGGAAGGGGATGAAGTGGACCCTTGTGACATCTCGAACGAAGCATGCAGCGAAATGTGTAGGAAGAAGTTTGGGACTCGCGGGGGGTGTCTGCCGCCAGGGTTTGGAGTGAGTTGCTTCTGCGCATCGTAGATGAAGATATCAAATCATTTATCAGCTCATGCTCTACTAGATACAGTTAGATATTTATTCTTCAGCATGAAATGTAGTAAATAATTTGACTTAACTTTGCCTTGTTATTATTGCCACTTGCCGACCGATTTTTGCGAACAAAATAAGTGTGTAAGTCGATAATTATATTACTTACAGATAGACTATTATTACATAGCCCGCCCTTAAAAATTACTAATTTCAATTTAGTCGCATCCTTATCAAAGTGTGTGTATTTATGTAGGTGGTTATGCAGTTTTTTGACGACTGTCTCAGCACGCACACATGCGTTGGGAGTCTTGTTGGTGATTTATAGATACTTTTACAGATACATTGAAGCGTTTTTAATTTTGGGGGCTGGCCATGTTATCGTAGTTTATCTCTATACATATTTTAACTCTAAAAGCCCAGCCTCACCGATCGCGGTTTTGTAATCAACGGAAATCAAATGGGAGAAGTGACAGGAAGGAGCCGGGTTTTGAAAGAGACACTTTATTACTTTATGAAAGATTTGGTTAGCAAATTTATTTTTTAAATGGCAGCACTGACTTATAAAATAGATAGGCTGAATAAATAACTTTTTTGACTCTGATTAGAGCAACCACTCACAGAGCATTAGAGCACAACTCACGAAGACATCGGCCTAATTCCACTACAATCAGCTAAGTTTAATTTCGGATAGAGCGTAAAGCCGACAAAATACGATCACGACAGCTGCCATCTTACGTGACCCCCGTGCGAATAGGAAATTGAATCCGCGAAACACAGAATAAACAGTATCACCATGGCCACGCAATCACCCGCCTGAATCTAGCCTAACTCGCGTCCGACTCGCCTTACCGTCATTTGTTTCATCCGGAGATGGAGAGTGAATCATTGGCCCGCGTACTGGAACACACACATTTACAAGTGTACAGAGGTCCTCGCACGCAAACATTGACACTTCATTCGAATTGTGTTCGAAATCGTGCTTTTATAGGCCGTGTCCGTCCTATGTGGCAGAAGCGCAAGCCTGCGTTGCATCAAACAAGTTGATGAACTCATCGTTTTTCTCTTAGATTGCAGTTTAGCCGCGTTATGTGAGGTGTTGATATTTCTATCCTTGCAATTATTTGTATGCATAAATGTCACTATTAAGGTACTTAAATCTTGCCTATTAGCAACACAGTCTCTCCCCTTTTTTCTATTGTGAACAATCGGCTGTCAAGACGTGAATATTTGTAGCATTTATTTAATCTAAGTTTAATTCCATAATCCGCGTAGAATTTAAGTTCCAACTACACTCAACAGCAATGAAAATGGGTCACTTTGTGTGGAAAATCCTATACAAAGTGACCCGTTTTCTTTGCTGTTCAGTGTATTAATTTGTGACCTTCTATTTTATTATACGCGTTGCCTGCAGTAGCTATTGCATTTTAATTGATTAACCATACCAAGACAGGAGGATAACCCTAAAGCTGCCACTAGCCAGCATTGGACGAGCAACTGCATTCTGCAACGTAGATCATCGCATCGGCCAGGTAGATTGGTAGAAACAATTTAGCAGAGGTAGAAATTGTTCGCTTGTTGCATTTGAAAAAACTGATGACAAGTTGTGATCATTCTTTTTTTTTCATTTATTAAACTACGTTCATTGCTGATTAGCAATGAACGTAGCACATCTTCAAATTGAAAAAATTAAAGAAGTCCTTACGAATTCATAGACGGAAATTAATTGCTCTAACTATTACTTTGCTATTGAAACGTTGGTATCGAAATAAACTAAAAAAGGCCGTTATTTATTTATTTATGTATAAGTAACTAAACTAAAAAGTACAATACAAAATAAACATATTCTAGAAATCATTATGTTAAATATGGACTAAACCACTTCTTGCCGGTAAGTACCTAATAAGTACGTCTAATTCACTATTTCGCTTCCTAAATTGAAGTAGGTTCTCAACGCTTTCAACTTAGTCCAAATTAATAACGATAAAAGCATTAAGTTTAAGTTACACACGGCTCCATTGTGAAAACTACGTTTCAGGAACATTCAGTTAATTCGTAAATTAAACTTAACTTACAGCATCAACAAAACAATCTAATAAACAAAGTTGAGAGTAAAGTAGCACGCGCGCTCCGGGCCAGGTGTCGAGAGGCAGCGGTTTGAATACCTTCATTTTTAACGCCATTGCCAAATACAAAAGTCGCCACTCACACGCCAAAGGTGGCTGACGTCTTAAGCGAATGGATCTTTCAAGCATTAAACTTCATTACACCTAAGACCAGAATGGCCACGGAATCACCCACCTGAACTAGCCGGCGCGCAACTCGCGCCTAACCTAACTCGCCCTTACCGTCCTTTGTTTCATCCGCAGATGGAAAAGCGCAATCATCATTGGCCCGCGTCGTGGTACATACCCATTTACAAGTGTACAGACGTCCTTGCACGCAAACATAGACACTACATTCGAATTGTGTTCGAAATTGTGCTTTTATAGGTGGTGTCCGCCCTGTGCCTAAGCTTAGACAACCTTAGGTATCGTTGGCGTGGTAGGCACGGCAGTGCATGGCAACTTTAGATGTCACTGGCCTTCAAAGGGTTGACGACTGAAAATTAAGAATGACTTAACAGAATGAGATTTGAATCTTAAAATATAGATCTAATTTTTAAAAATTAGTATCTCTCGCGTCTCACGTGGTATTCGGTTATCGCGTTCCCGCTGTTCTACAGATCGTATTTCTCAACCGAAACTCGTGAAATTTTGTGAATCGGTTCCAAAATTATATTGTTTTTTTTTTGGTCGATTGACTGTTTTAACAATGAAAAACGTATGAAGGAGTAGCGAGGTCTACAGCTCTCAGAGCCACTAGTAGATATTTATTTACTTATTTAAAAACTAGCTTCTGCCCGCGACTCCGTCCGCGCGGAATTCGGTTATCGCGTTCCCGCGGGAACTATGCGTTTTACGGGGATAAAAAGTAGCCTATGTCCTTTCCCGGGACCCCAAATATCTCCATGCCAAATTTCATCTCAATCGGTCCAGGGGTTGAAGCGTGAAGAGGTAACAGACAGACAGACAGACAGACAGACAGACAGACAGACAGACAGACAGAGTTACTTTCGCATTTATAATATTAATATGGATTACATTTACACAGCATTACAGTACCAATACACTGATTTTAGACATATACATCAATATATAACACTAGACTCCCTTTTATCCATCATCTCGCAAAATCTCAAACATTCACTAAAAGAAGCCATCCATCGCCAAGCAAAAACATCGCATTCAGGCGCTGATGCCAGTAGCCATAGACATAAATAATACTTCGTATGGACCCGGCCTAACGTAGATACATGTCATGTTTCCCCACTTCATTGGTGTCCAATCCAAAGTTAAACTTATATCGTGACACTAAAGCTGGGTCACATTTTTTCAACAACGAGACGAGTTTTTAGATACTGAGAAACAGTTTCGAAAAAAGTTTTTTTAAAAACGCTTATTGTCACGCACGCTCGGTGACAGAACATTGGATTGGACACCGTGGAAGTGGGGACATATTACGTGTACGTTAGACCCGGTCTATATTATTTACGTATATGCCAGTAGCGCATTCAGCACGATAAGAGCGCGTATCAGAGGGGAGGTCCTACGAGATACAGTTCGTGTCACCGGTGGAGCCAAAAGTGGATGGATGCGAGGTCTTAGTGCTATCTCAGGGCCCTTTATAGATACCTCAGTGATATCATTATAAATGTATCGGTCAGTCGCTAACTTGCACCCCGCTCCTTTCGTAAACCGATTTCTGTCGCTTCGTGACTGTGTGGCGGGAAACTCGGTTAGGCCACATTAGGCGCCCGCGCAGGAGCCGCGAGTTCCGGGGCCGCTAATGCAATCATCGTGGCCACACTTGAGCATATCATTCCATGGAGAAATCATTTCCGTATACGTAACATTTTCTTGTAAAAAAAAAACACAGGAATACCGTTCAAATAAACAATCTGTCATCTACTCTAGAGTTGCGAAAATGTAAATATTATTTTTTAAACTGCAATTTTCAGTTGCCCACTATGTATACCATTTTATTTTACGATTCCGCTTTATGTCGGTAAATGCCGTTTACCGCCCTAATGAGTCGTAGCGGTGTCACGCCCTAGTTTCTTCGAGTAGAGATTTAGTGGCAACACTGGCGAGGGCAGTAAGTGTCGATCCGTGATATGTTACTCGTGTGCCGGTGACACGTACCTTGGAAACGATGTGACATTGGACGGTTCCGCTTGGTACTACATACATAACATTACAATACCTACATAAAATTCCCCTTGCTTGATTCATATAGAATCAGATTTAAATTCGAATATATTTATTATTATAGTGAAGCCGTGGTGGCCTAGTGGTTCGACCTACCGCCTCTCATGCAGGGGGTCGAGGGTTCGATTCCGGCTCGCACCTCTAAGTTTACTTATGTGCGAAATTCACTGAATTCACCACTGAGCTTTTCGGTGAAGGAAAACATCGTGAGGAAACCTGCACGCATCTGCGAAGTAATTCAAAGATGTGTGTGAAGTTCCCAATCCGCACTGGGCCCGCGTGGGGACTATAGCCCAAGCCCTCTCGTGACGAGAGGAGGCCTGTGCCCAGCAGTGGGATGCAAATAGGCTGTAGTAGTAGTAGTAGTAGTAGTCTTATAATAGAACTTAAAATAGGTTCTAAATTCGAATAAAATTATACATAGATAGATCCGCAACGGGATCCTTATTTAGGTTTAATTTTGTTTGATAAGTAGGTGTGGTTTAATCAAGTAGGTATTCTGTATTTGAAGAAAATCGGTTCAGCTGTTTGCAAACAATCAATGTAAGCTGGGTTTTTAAAATATTCAAATTAGAGATGTATAAAACATCACAAGTATAATAACATTAACATTACTCACAGATATTTTGGGAAAGTCATAAAGGTAGTTTGTTTTGTGCTATAGATTTTTTGCCGAATTAATCACAACGAAACATGTGAGTACAGTCGACGTCAAAGAGATATTTCCACTTATGGACCTTAATACAACGGATTAGGGTGAAAAAGTGTATACATCTCTTTGACGTCGACCGTACAAGTCAGAAAATTGGAAAGTCACATTTCGTGTATGTACCTACTGATAACTACAAAACTATTCATTTTAGAAACAAGATTTTAGTGTCATTATTTAGCTCATTATAGTCAGCTCGGAGTTATGCTTTTGAATTAGTATCAAGGGCGGACGGGGTCGCGGAAACCAGAATCAGAATCAGAATCTTTATTTATTATCACAACCTTACAAAACAAATTAAAAGTATACATAATAAAAACATAATATAGTTAAGATGCAATAATGGATCCCGGTCTCGGCATAGTGCTGGGTATGAATACCCTGCGCTGGTTTTCAGACCGAGCCTTTGCAGTAGAAGCAGTCGCAGCTATTTTTAAACTATAAACAAAACCTGAAACCAACGTTTCAAATCACAACCAATGGCCGTATGCACCGACACAGCCCCACCTATTTTTTTTTTTTAATAATCCAGCTGTAATCCAGGTCTCAAGTGGAGCGCTCTTCTTAGGCCGTTTACGGGCAGTAAACGGACCCTTTCACTCTTTACCGCAGTTGTCGTGTGCGATTACACCTCGTCGTAAGACGCCTTTACGACTTGTCGGCCAATCTGTCGTACCACTATTGCGCTTAACGGCTGAACTTTTAAAAACATTTATGGGTTAATGGCTTTTACAGACCGGCAGTCACACCTGCAGGTTTGTTGGGATAGCTGTATCTAATCCAAAGATCATCATCATGTCGGGTGAAAGACGTCCACTGCTGGACAGAGGCCTCCCCCAAGGCGCACAACTCAGACCGGTATTGTGCCACTCCCATCCACCGAATATCGCGATCTTCACTTATATAAGAAATCAGGTGGTCGAAATGAATACTCAAACAGTTTTACAGTTAAATATATTGATTGTTCAAATACGAACTTTACAACGTAACTGTTCACTATCACTTTTCTTAAACTTATCAGTTTACACAAGTTTTTATAATAATCCTTTTTAAAGAGCCGTTGACCATAATGACAATCCTTCCGTCAAATTGCATAGACTCTAAACCACTAGTCTCTGACGTCAGAGACAAAACCCGCGCGAACCCTCCACACTTCTACCAGAAGTGCCAGATGTTTGTCTATTGGCTTTTAGCCGGAAACAGAGGTGTACAAATGGAATTCAGTATTTGTGTATTAAAAATTAACCGGTGTCTTTAAATATTTGTACCGATATTATTTCTATATAAAATAATTATCTAACACTTACTTCACGTAAAAATGAAATTTAATTAAAATGAAATGAAACGTCGGGAAAAAATGGGACCTACGCGGGTTATGCCACAGGAGAAGACTAGTCACAGAATAAGTATCATTTGAACAAAACGGCTATCAACGTTTTTAATATCGCCGTCTAAAAGAGCCTGTCACAAAAAGGGACGAAGCAACAAATAAGAATGCTTACACAATATCTCCGGAGGCCCATCGGATAAAGATGTAACCCCCATTTGTTACTGCAAAAACAATAGACAGTGAAAAAAACAAAACAAAAGTTTTCAATGGCCAGCATTTAGATGCGGCTATGTGCTTCCGTAAAATCGATATTTTTCGGGCATCATGCTCTATGTCTTGAAAGTTTCCCGACCCCTAGCGTAGACAATGCGAACGCCTCAATCTTCCTTAGATGGGAGGACTAGCGATTTCTCCGCGAACCCTAATAAAGAGGTCAGACGGTGAGGTAAAGCCTTAAAATATCGCATAGCTCATACATCGCGAAGTTGTAACCCCGGGCTGAAGGTGCCGCTGAAAAATGCTTGCATTAGGTACGTGTTTCAATTTATCCACGCGCGATTTACAGCATTGTTGGGAACGTTTTTCTTTGTAATGGTTAACACTGATAAGGATGCCTAACGGTTACTGTTTTGAGGTTGAATTAACAAATGGCGGCCCGGGGCGTTAGCATTTTGATAACATGCCTTTATTAATATTAATTTCAGTTGAAACAGAACAATATTTCTACTGAACTTTCTACGAACTTGTAAAATGGTGAAGGATTATTTGTTAATTTTTATTATTGCATATTCAATTTGCAGTACAATTGAACACATTCCTAAAACAAATAGTTAACATTCATAGATAACAAAATTACACTGAAAATCTATGGTCCATGGCTTTGTTTTCGGAAGTCTCGCATTCCGAGTACTATTTTTTATTCTCTCCAATTCATTCTCGTACGTATAAATGTTTGGAAAAGGAACAAATTGTTATCAAAAAGGCGGGAAAGCCACAAACGCTCTATTCTCTATGGTGGGTGTTGCCAACGCAAATAAACAAACGCGCCGACATGTGACTGCACCCGACGTGCACCCGACGAATGCGCCCCGTGATTTTTGAACGTGTTCCAAACATCGAATTATCGGTTTTCGAATACGCACAGGTCAAAATTGAAATTTTGTTTTTGAAAATGTTTTTTTAAGTTCCGACTCAATTCGTGTAAGTTCTGATGTTTTTTTCTTTTTTCAATAGACCCTTGTTGGAGCCACATTGGAGCACGTATTTCGTTTTTGACATTATACATTTATACTTATTTATTTATCTAAATTAATCGTTTCTGTTCGAACCAACGACGTTTTAATTATGAGTGCCACTCGGCTTACGAAAATTGAAATTAATGATTCAACTTCATGGCTTAATTTCGTAAACAACAAAAGTGACACTTGGAATCGACATCCTAACCAAGTTAACATTAATACCTAAGCACACTTACAGCATTTAAGTACTAAAATTGGTTGCTCAATGGTTGTCGTCCAAGATGGTTGACGTTTGTTGAGATTCCCCATTTTCACTTCATTTATCTTTTATACCGTACATTTATCATTATTACCATACACTAATCGGCCTGTAGGCCAATTACCTACACATTGGCGAAATTGTCTTGAACATAGACAGAAGCCATTATTTAAAGAGAAGAAGTACTAAAATTATTTGAAGAAGTGTGATCAACACCTTCAAGATGCAAGTTGGTAGCGGAAGTAAACAAGCCGCTATTCCTTAGAACAAGAAATCTCTCGGGTGTCTCCAACTTCTTCAACCGGTGTTCCTCCAATCTCGAGAACGTGAACCAAGTAGTTCCTCGAGCCAGAATGACGCGGTAATGTCTTGATCTAAATGAGAAAAGTTGTGTGATGCGTTGCGTCTTGCGTCGCGCACATTTACATAATGATTTCACACGGGCACAGTTATGTAGAAGCAAATGTACTACTACTACAGCCTATTTGCGTCCCACTGCTGGGCACAGGCCTCCCCTCATTACTAGAGGGTTTGGGCTATAGTCCTCACGCGGGCCCAGTGCGGATTGGGGACTTCACACACATCTTTGAGTTACTTCGCAGATGCGTGCAGGTTTCCTCACGATGTTTTCCTTCACCGAAAAGCTCATGGTAAATTCAAATTGAATTTCACACGTAAGTAAACTTAGAGAAAATGTAGGTACGTTTTAATTATTTCAGTAGGTACTTCAGTTTCAATGCTTAGCTATAAAACGTGAGTTGAATGCGATTTCGGTAAAAATCTACAATATGATCGTTTATCATTTGACTGCGTTTAAAATACTCGACATGTTTTGTTTCTTTTATAAGTAAGTAAGTAAGTAAGTAACACTTTATTGTACAGAAAAAAAATACACAAATACAATTATCAATACAGAGAAGAGACACATGTACAAAGGCGAGCTTTTATATACTCTCAACTAGCATTTTCCCGCGACTTCATCCGAGTGGGATTCCATAATAACTCCCACCTCGTTTTAACCCCCTTATCGGCTGATTTCCAATAAAAAAAACTATTCAATGTCCTGAACATACAAAATTTCATCTCATCACATCACGTTATAACAGTATAAATTTCAAAGATTTCCACTCCATAGGTAAAAGGAATACGACATGAGGTTCCTTAACGAAGCAAGGCGCCCCTATTATATTTTCATTTAATGCCGCTTTCGCGTGCCGTTCATTAAGGCCTCGGAACAAAACAAAACCAAGAGGCAGCGCAATACTTTAACCTCAGAAAATTCTTTTAAAAACTTCAATGCATTAAGTAGTCATAAATTTTACGAGTGGCGACACCCGGAACACGCTTTAAATAGAGACAAAATATTTTAATCGCCGCTTCGGCGGGTTTGTTTTCATTTACTCGAACAGTAATTTGTGTCCGGAACTTTGAGCGCACCCACATAAATCAAAATGTCAAAGGAGTGCGTAAAAATCAGTTAGGCAGGGAGTCTGTCAGAGAGGGAACCAATTAGGGAAAATATTGCGGTCCCGCGTAATCTGGGACCTCCCTGCGCCCAGATTGATTCACTACGGTACGTATAAATATTTTAGAACGGCCCCTGGCTGAACACAGCGGTTCCTTTGCCAAGCACGTCGCGTGGCGCTAAATAAAAAATATGCGGACGTTGTCTTTGGTTTCACATTTTGTTGGTTTTGGCGGCAAAACATCTGTCACGGACACGTAGCGGATTGTTTTGTGAATTCTGTTTTATTTTCTGTTGCTGGGGAAGGATTTTTGTTTTTGCGAACGTACCTACATGTAAAGTAACTATGGGTGCTAGAGTGCAATCTCGTGATTTTCATTCGCTAGCGTCGAATTGCCTCTGTTTTTGTTCTGTCAAAAATATATTCGTACTTCAAATTCTGGTTCGTCAGATAATGTTTATAAAAAGGGAGCTCATGGAATCAAAAAAGCATCTATCCACCTCTTCTTTTCACGTAAAAATGTGTTATGGGCACATATTATTTTCTAATACCTAGGTATAGGATGTGAAAAAGGCCGACTTTCCCGGCTATTAAGTGTAACGGACCCTTTTAATGGGTACTTCGGGAGAGATCTGGCTGATCTACACTCGAGAGGACCGATTTCAGGCGATTTATAAAATAGGGATCATTTTTTGGCTTATTACCTCGCGTTGGGCTGCCGAGAGACTTAAACTTCGGGTAATTAGATAAATTAGATTGGGAGACAAAATGTGACCTTAGCAAAATTTCTTATTTCTTTTTTCATTTCTTTAGGTCAACAATCTAAACAAATTCGCTAATGAAAAATCATTGTGCCCGCGATTTTTCATCAAAGAACTAAGGTAGGTAGGCAACATGAAGATATAATTCACTCGGTATAAAAATAAATACCTAGTTTTTAAATTATGGTATTGAACTAGAATATGTTGTAGAAAATGTTGCACTGAAACTAACTGTTTAGCGTTTCTCATATGTCTTGCATCGCCCCCATCGACCGAATCGAGCTTAATTTGATAATGCTAACGACCAATTAGTACTGATTGGATCTCCAAATAGCATCTCGATTGAACTAGGCACCTGCCTGGTGCAATTAATGAAACACAACTGACTTGTGACAGATGCGGATAATTGGGTATGGGTGAAAAATTACAACGTGCTTGATATATTTATCTTTAGACAAAAATAACATTCTTTTATCATGAGAAAAAATCACAGAAGTTTCCATGCCGTAGATTGCGCGTCATCATCATCATCATCATCATCATTTCAGCCGAAAGACGTCCACTGCTGGACATAGGCCTCCCCCAAGGCTCGCCACTCAGACCGGTCCTGTGCTACTTGCTTCCACCGGTTTCCCGCGACTTTCACGAGGTCGTCGCTCCATCTTGTTGGAGGCCGACCGACAGCTCGTCTCCCGGTTCGCGGAAGCACTCGACCCCAACTTTCCGGCCCCATCGGCCATCAGTCCTGCGGGCAATGTGCCCCGCCCACTGCCACTTAAGGTTCGCAATTCTTCGGGCTATGTCGGTGACCCCAGTTCTACTGCGGATATCCTCATTTCTGATTCTATCACGCAGAGAAACCCCGAGCATAGCCCTTTCCATTACCCTCTGAGTGACTTTGAGCCTTCTTATGAGACCAATCGTGAGCGCCCACGTCTCGGAACCATAAGTCATCACTGGCAACACACACTGGTCGAAGGCTTTCGACTTGAGACTTGAGATTGCGCGTAAAAAATATAAATTATTTGGCGGGTGTTTGGCGGTATGACGGCTCACTGAAGGCGACTGCCTACAAATAGTGACAAACAGCCGTCATGCCACCAAAACATTTTATTTTTACGCGCAATCTACGGCACGGAAAATTCTAAGTATTTTTCCCTTAAGACGGAATGTTATTCCTGTGCAAAAATAATTAATTTTAGCACGTTGTCATATTTCACCCATCCATACCCAATTAAAGTAGAACAAATATGTATACTACACATTAATTTTTTCCATGTGAAGTGTCAAAATACTCAAATAACTACAGGATCATCAAAAGAACGTCTAATATTTCAATCACACAGCTTGAATTAAGTAAGTTTCTATCAACATGGACCGTAGAGCTCGCCGATAAAATATTCAGTACATAGAGTCACGCCACACTATGAAAAATGGAAAGTGGGTTTGTCTTGTTGTTTCTGATGACAAGCTTGGCTCAATTGGTAGTGACCCCTGCCTGCTGCTCCGAAGGTTGCGGGCTCGAATCCCCCTGGTAAATATCTATACTTATATTTCTCTAGATAAGTATAGGTATAGGTTTGCGCGGGCTGGTTTTCCGCAACTCGACGTCTGGATGCGCGTATTTTGCGTCGTTATGGGCTGGCGGAGCCACTCTTGCTAACCCGGCTCCTGATGAAAGATTAGCAGACCCTAAATAAGTATAAGATAAGTATTTATGTCGTTATCTAGCACCTGGAAGCTTTGATGCTAGGTCAGTTTGTGTGAAATGGCCAAATATATATATTTTACTAGCTTTTATTTAGTTTCACCAGTCCCGATGTTTGTTTGCTGTCTGTCTGTAAACAAATCTCGCAAGTTAAATTTGATCGACTTTCCGGGTACCGATTGAGCTGAAATTTTGCATGCATGTGTAAATCGGATGACAATGCAAAATTATTATAACATGGAGCTGATCTGATGAGGAACTAACTCTCTAGTTATTCAAAAAATTCAATCATTTATTCAGAAAATTGGCCACATAGGGGCACTTTTACACGTCAGAAACGAATTTACCAGCGCTTCCAGCGCTACCAGCGTTAAACGACACAACCCCATCGAGTTTGTTATTTTTAAACTTCCGCGTTTACATGATCCATCGAGTTTGGACTCGTTTGATCCGTATTGACGAGTACTTTAATAAATGCTGGTTTTTAAGTAAAAGTTTTTTTTTATTGTAGCTTGTTTAAAACGGCCGTTAACTAAGCTACTCTTTGACGGCCATATTTAACATTGAAGAGTCCATCAAATTAGGAAAACTTATCTAAATTATAATATAAGCTTTTAAATTTACAGTACATTCTGTTTTCAGTCTAATCGTCCTTTAGATTCCTGTGCGATCTATTCCCTGAGCACGGTTGTACGCGAAGGTATTACCGCAAAGGTGATCCGCAGGTCAAAGCGGCATTCAGAGTCGTTTGACCTGCTTCCAGGTCGGCATTGCAGACACGTACTTGAGGAATCGTTGAGCTGGGAACCTTGCTACTGATCGACCAAGTCACAAGAGGTTGTCTACAGAATGGCATGTAGACGAGTCTAATTACATGTTTTTTTTACCTGTAAGAAATACCTGTATTTTATTTGGTACCCATAGTAATATTATAAATGCGAAAATAACTCTGTCTGTCTGTCTGTTACCTCTTCATGCCTCGACCGCTTGACCGATCTGGATGAAATTTGGTATGGAGATAGTTGGGGTCCTGAGAAAGGACAGGCTACTTTTTATCCCGGAAAAGCGCATAGTTCCCGCGCGAGCGCGATAACCGAACTCCACGCGGGCGAAGTCGCGGGCAGAAGCTAGTGATTTCATAAAATTACCATGTTTTTTATAGACAAATATTACATTATTTTTGAATATTTGAGAATTTCTAGAACAGTATTTTCCTTATAGTTTGTTGGAGATTCATTTCGAGTTTAGAACACTAATCAGTTGATTTTGGCTCAGTCAAGGATAAGAATACAATGTATTCTGATGGTGCTTAAAAATAGGTACTTTTTTTTGCAAAACATAAATCAGCACCGGGGACGCGTGCTTGTGCAAATAACGTTTTCTGTAAAAAAAAATAGATTTGTAGATTTTTTTTTTAATTTTTAAAACATCGAGGTTTCCGCTTTCCGCTTCCGCTTTCACCTTGAGTCCCTCTTGCCCGACTGACTACTTACCACTTTAAGCCTGAACTGTAAACCGTTAAGGTTTTCAGTATTCCTGAAACTGCAAGATTTAGTGCGGAATTGTATAATTATAGACTTGTTTTAATTTTATAATGAACCCTAAATAGGGAACATACACTACAAAACATAGCTGTTAGTACGTACTTAAATCGATACAGTAGCACTACCATGAGTTTACAGTGACCGTACTCGCTAGCGACTACGTAAACGATTTATATGAAAATTTTTAGTTCAACGAGTGACCGCCAGGGGCGCTGTACTATTCTTCATACAAATCGTTTACGTAGTCGCTAGCGAGTACTGTCACTGTAAACTCATGGAATTGCTACAGATGTCCATTGATAGCGTGATAGAACAATAGTGTGACCTAGACCGGTCATTTTCAATCGACTTCAAAAAGGAGGAGTTTTATTACATTTTGTGTTAAAAGCATAGGAAACACAGGTTAAAAATATCCACACCATGCTTCGTCATGAATAATAGATATTTATGATACAAGTGCGGAAAGTAGCCAATAGGGATGACGACAGGGTGAAGAAATCGAAATTCTAATTAGTCCTTCAGTCAGGTAATAAAAAAATATTAAACACGTATTTTTTGTTTTATCAAATTAACAAAGAATGACTAAGTTAAAACGCATTAAAGTTGGAGAGTGGGGGCTAATTACGTGGCCGTTAGGTATAAATCGTACCTAACCGTGACGTCACGCGACATTTCAACTCAATATATCGCCGTATAAGTTTGATTACGTGAAAAAAGAAAAAATACGTGTCTAATACTTTTCAATAATCTTCCTGATAGGCTAAGGCAAAAAAAGTTGTCGTCATCCCTATTCCCCACGAGCGGAGCGAGTGTTTTACACCGACACAAGTTGGGAATTACCTATTCACACGAGTGTCATACAACGTTTTACAATGCATCATGCGAGGAAATATATAAAAAATATATTTAAGAGATAAAAGTTTTATTTATTAAGGCGTTAACACATTTTAAAACACCCAAAAAAAAAAAATACAACTTTGTAATTTTATTGTTCAGATCACTTTAGTTTCGACGCTATAGACATTTTACTCTCCTGCACACTACAGCGTGCGGGAATGTAGTTCCTATTTTCATTCCCGCACACTGTGCACAATCGTGCAGGAAAGTAAAACTTTCTGCGTTAATGTTTACCATCATAAATTTCTGAGCATTTGCATTGTAAAATAAATATTCGTCTTTTCTTGTATGTTGGTAACTACTATGTTTGGGCTATAGCACAGCCGCACTGGGCCCGCGTGGGGACCATAGCCCAAACCCTATCGTGATGAGAGGAGGCCTGTGCCCAGCAGTGGGCCGTAAATAGGCTGTTGTAGTGAGTAGTGTAGTGATACTATGTTACGTAATTACTCCGTCAATTGTTAACCGATTTCGATGATTCTTCTTTAATCTAAATAAAGGAAAGTCTTTGGGGACTGAGACCAAGTCCTCTCGTGATGGGAAGAGGCATACGGCCAGCATTGGGTACATCTTGAAAACGAAATTTGACAATACTACTTCTGTTATTTCTACTATTACTTTACTGCTACAGCCTCTCATGCAGGTGGTCGGGGTTTCGAATCCGGCTCGCACCTCTGAGGATACTTATTTCATTTCATTTTTTGAATTGCAATAACGCCCTTCAAACTTATGTGCGAATTACTGAAAAATAATGCTGCTATTACTTTTTAAATCGTCATATTTAGGCCTGATTAACTATACATACAGGTTGTCGGTTATCCCATCCCCTTGGATAGTTACTTAAATAGGTATAATAACGCTCTCCCTTTTCAGCAAGATTCACAACAATACAAATCCAATACAAAACACACAATGCGCGTTTACCTGCCAAGGGCGATAATTCCTCCCTTTACCCTGCAAGCGGTCCCGCAGCGAGTAGGGTAAATCAATGATTTGTGGACACCTTCCAGGTTTGACAGGTGGGGGAGGTATCGATTCACAAGCGATTGCATCGCTTTGTATCGACTGAATAAAGTAAACAGGATGAAAACAGGAGATTTTTATATTTTTTTCAGACTGTAATCCACGCTAATATTATAAATGTGAATGTGTGTTTGTTTGTCCTTCCTTCATGTCGCAAGGAGTGGACCGATTTAGATGAAATTTGGTATGTAGATAGTGTGGGACCCCAGCAATAACATAGGATACTTTGTATCCCGATATTTCTATGGGAACGGGTTTTCCACGGGTCAAACCACTTTTTCAACACTTCAACTATCTATATGCATTGTGTCAGCGGGTACGCAAATTCTAAGTCAACGCGGCTCGAAGTCGCGGGCATCGGCTAATAAATTTTGATTCTCGTTTATTTTGTTTTGAATAATAGATATGGAGGGGTATTAAGAGGGTTTTCTCCGAAAGTTTGCAACGTCGCAAATAGCTGTCAAATATTTCGCTATTTTCATTAATTTCTGAATATTACTGAATGAAAACATGAATTATCGCTCTATGGTTGAATTAAATATGGATTGCAACAATTATCATAGGAGCACGAAATTTTTAGGATTATGGAGGTACTATCTTTTGAAAACTTTCCATCGCATTTTACATGCATTTTAATGTAATCTTATCATTTGAACGCCTAACCAACATATATAAAACGAGACGCGTCATTCAACCATAGAATGATAACTTCTTTTTTAATTGAGTAATATTGAGAAATTAATAAATTTAGCGAACATTTGACAGCTACATGCGACGTTGCCAACTTTCGGGATAAACCCTCTTAAACCACGACCAGAAATTCAGCAGACCTGTCAATGAGGGCGCTTGTTCTGCGTTTTATAAAATGCAACATGAAATTAATAGCATTGGGTTATACTTGCTTTTCGCAGTTTACCTATTGTTGCCAGATGAATATTTTATTTTACTGCCACAAAATGGCAGTCTGCTGAATAACTGGTCGGGGCTTATATTGATGTAATCTGAATATATTTTTTCAGCCAGTTTTATTCCCCGCATAAATCGGGAAAATGTAAATTGTTGTATCTTCGTATAGTTTTTTTTTTATATCTGGGTATCCCCTCAGAAAACCGGCTAGCCTCATTGCAATATCCGATGGCACTTTGACAAGCGACCCGTGTCGACTGCTGTCGCCGCCTCGTGTGAATATGCCTTTATCGTATAGCCTCTGTAAAAGGTGGTACGGTGGGTTAAGCAATAGTAGTCTCTGCGTCAACGGCGTAAGTGCTTCGCCGCGCGCCTTCTATGTTGTATCGTGCTGTACTCTTGCCCCTCGTTGATTGAGTGCTTGGTTTGCATAAGAGTGAGACCATGATACAATAATATACTTCGCCAGGTATGACAGTCCGGTATTCTGTAGTAGTGTGGGTGTCACGCTAACGTCATTCACACTGCTGTGTGTTCCAAGTGGTGTATTAAAATAATCCCCGACCGCCATGTATCCTGTGAGTGTTTCATTAAATTATTACGTTCATTTATTTTTGATTTGTCCCATTTTGTGTACTTAAACAAGTAAATGACAATTCTAATACACAAATAATTTATTTTGTATTATAACGGCAGAAAATATTTCCTTCATTTTTGTTTTCTTGACACTTGTTGTAAACGATAAAATAATCCCAATTTTAAAATCAAATCATTCATTTCATTTAGTAAACAGTTATATATCTCAACCGGTAATCTAACCTAGCTTGACGGTTAATTAACGCCATGGCTTCCATGTTAATGCATTATTAACAAAGTTTCCAGTTAATTTGTCCACGACTAACCCAATTTCAAACTGTGTCCATGTTGAAACTTCACGGACAGTATTCGGGCTCCTGTTAAACATTTCTAATTTCCAAGAGATCTCAACCAAAGCCAACCGGGATTGCATTAATTTAACATCCACCTTCAAATAGTGCAGTCACAGCACGAGTCAGGAGTCAGGCTACCTTTGAAACCGAATGTAAGTAAATCTTGACCAAGAATTCAGCAGACCTGTATATGACGTTGCAAGGACGTTGCTGTATACAATACAGCAACGTCAAATTGCAATGTCAACATGAGTAAAAGTAAGTGTGTGTGCGAGTTGTCAAATGTAAACTGACTTGTTTTAAACAATTTTATGCAACTCTACATAATTAGACCTTAAAACACTCGTGCGATATTATTATGCAACCCCACTCGTGTTTTAAGGACCTTTATTATGTAGCAGTTACATAACCTACTATACAGAATAGTAACCAAGACTAACTACTTCACAGCACTGGTTACGAAACCTAGACATCAAATTATAAAACGTTGATACCTCTCCTTGAAGCGTCTTACGATGGTCTTACGATAAAATAAATAGCATTGGGCAATGCTTTTTTTCAGTTCACTGGTTGTAACCCTCAATATGGCGAGGTCTGCTGTTGTCTTCTAACTCTTGGCGTACTACTTGAACTCCCCTTGAGCTAAATATGACTGTGTTAAGGAATGCTCCTTATTTTCAAAGAGAGGGTTCAACGAAGCTTTTTTTTTTCATTGTAAGTAAAGTGCCAATGATATGTGCTACGGATCGAGCTAGCTTTATGCTGAGCAAAGCCAATAGACATGCACTTTTCACTCGCATAGGTAAATCTCTCAACAGGGAGCGACGACCTCGTGAAGGTCGCGGGAAACCGGTGGAAGCAAGTAGCACAGGACCGGTCTGAGTGGCGAGCCTTGGGGGAGGCCTATGTCCAGCAGTGGATGTCTTTTCGCTGAAATGATGATGATGATGATGAGGTAAATCTAGTGGGACGTGTCACATAGCTTCGTAAGATTAACTTTATTAGTACCTCGTACATCTTAAGTGGAACATGAGTCTTACTTTGATCAATGGCCTTACACTTTAAGAGAAGATGAAGCACAGTTTAAGTCGCTTTGCTCTAGAATAGGGATGACGACAACTTTTTTCCTAAGTCTATCAGGAAGATTATTGAAAAGTATTGGACACGTATTTTTTCTTTTTTCACGTAATCAAACTTATACGGAGATATATCGAGTTGAAATGTCGCGTGACGTCACGGTTAGGTACGATTTATACCTAACGGTGACGTAGTTAGCCCCCACTCTCCAACTTTAATGCGTTTTAACTTAACCATTCTTTGTTAATTTGATAAAACAAAAAATACGTGTCTAATATTTTTTTTATTACCTGACTGACGGACTACTTAGAATTACGATTTCTTCACCCTGTCGTCATCCCTATTTTTACCATGAAGAATAAGGATTGTCTGACATTAAAAAAATGAACTATTTTTTCATATTTAGCGTAGACATTCGAGAGTTAGTGATAGGGCCATCCGGGGTGGTACCACCGTCTTTCCCCACTAACCAGCCGCCAAATAGCAGTGCGAGCACTGTTGTGCTCCGGTAGGGGGTTAAGGCAGCCGGTGAAATTTCTGGCACAGAGGCATTCCATCTTAGGCCTCAGGGTAGGCAACGCATTCGAGATCTTATGGGGGATCATAGGATTTCGGTGTCCATGGGCTGTGTGCTCGTTTGCCTATGCTATCGACATGAAAAAAATGTGTCACATAATTGGTGAAAAATGACAATGTGCTCGATTATTTTTTCAAGGATAGGAATAACCTTCCGTATGAAGAGAAAAAAAAATCGAGCACATTGTCATTTTTCACCCATAGCCAATTGAATTTGTTAGCCTTCTGTAACTGTGGCACGTATGCTTCATATGCATAGTTCAAACAAGTGTCGATTGTGTAACTTTCAGTAGTTTCACATCTCGTACCGAATTCAGTACTCAGGCATCAAATGCTCTACGGTATCCTTCTAGTTGGTTTCCAAGTTAAATTGTGAAGTTTCAATTTATAATCATTTTGTTTTTTTTTTTACTGAAATGAGGGTCCAATTCAAGCATGTAACTACCCACCGTTGGCACAGGTCATCTTCGATTGCGTAAGGGTCTGGGCTAACTCGCTTTTGGGGACCCATTTGGACCCAAATCTTTAATTCGCAGGTGCCGACTTGTGTAGGTAGTCTTGTGTGGAAATTTTGTAACTATGTTTTCCTTCACCGGAAATAATTTATCTGTTTATTGATTTATTAATTTATCCAAGCGATCTCAGAAACGGCTCTAACGATTTGGATGAAATTTGTAATACTATAGGGGTTTACGGGTGCGACAAATCGATCTAGCTATCTCTCATATTTGAGAAAACTCGGTTTTAGCTATTTTTACCCGAGAAAATCTCGGTTGCCCAGGTTCTTATACCTATTTTAGGAAATTTTGTTTGTGAATTTGTGAAATGTTATCCAAGCAACGTTATCGTTATCTGTAAAAGTCCCGTACTTTGGAAATTCCTTGAGGATTTCTTAATTATTATTATTTTCCTTTGTATGGAGATATATTTTATTCCACAAGTATTAGTTACGTTGAAAATATTTTTTTAGGGACGTTTCAATATATACCTAAGCCGAGAAACTGGTAGCTTAGTGTATACAGCCTCTCATGCAGAGGTCCCGAAGTTCAAATCTGGCTCGCACCTGTAAATTATTTATGCGCGAAATTCAATTTGAATTTACCACTGAGCATTTTGGTGAAGAAAAACATTCCTGCACGCATCTGCGAAGTAATTCAAAGATGTGTGTGTGTGTGAAGTCCCCAATCCGCTTATACCCAGATATTATGGTACCCAGATGACCTCTGCCCAGTAGTGGGCCATAAATAGGCCGGTGTGGTGGTGGTGGTGTAAATAAATACCTACCTACTCTTAAAGGAAAATCAAAATACATTTCACAATGAAACCAAAACCACATTTGGCCAAACTCATCTAGCGTATAAAATTCAACATATCGAGTAGCCTCAGCGGTAATAGTAATAATAATTAAAAAATATTTAGCACGCTAGTGTTTACGTCGTGGATAAATTATTATATTTGTCCCTTTTATAGCTTTTGTTATGGAGCTGGAGTGTGAAATGTGTCTTGGTAAGGTGCGCACTCTTATATGGCGAAACAGTCGAAAACGTGTCCAGCGGATTTGATAAGCAACAAAACAAAACACACTCTCCTCACAACCGTTTTCGCCTCAGCAGCGCCATCTGAAGGCGCTACTGCAGACTATGCGCCTAGGTGGCTTGACACTTCTGACGACCGCAGCACCCCCAACCTACCCGATTTGGTGTCCACTTTTGTACCTATAAAGATTGCACTCCTTTACTTCAACCGTCCATAGCTTTTGTCATCTAATAGCCGACACATAGCTGACGGCTATTGATAGCTTTTTAGCTTCCGACATTTTTTTTATTGTAAGAGAGTGAGGACTAGGTGTTTAATATCAGTTGTGGATAAACGCTTATCACCTTATTACAAATATACTGGCGCTTTACCTACGATAATACGGGTGCAACCTACTTAAATTATAAACTGTTCGTCTGGCATGTTCGGGCTTCGACATTAAACCTCGACTCGTAAATCTCGCCACTCATTTTGCTCTAAGCGCGACGGAAAGTGTTCCTTTAACAACAGTAGGTAGAGCGTCGAGTGAATTATTCACCGGTGTCAAGCTGAAATCAGCCGACCTCGCCAACTTCTAAAGCCAGCCACTTACAACTTGTGAAAAATCTCCACCCCGTAAATAAGTCGACAAACTGAGCGTAGTTATGAATTCTGCTCACCACTCTAAGCTGGCCCTTCCTCACCCCGTTTGACTCTAACAATGATAAAACAAGAGGCAAGTGACAAAAAAAAATGAGAGTCCTCGTTACGATTGCCGTGGCCTAGTATGAGAAATTTTAGCCGCTTGGAAATGCTTTAGGACGGACGAGGTGTTTTGTTTCATTTTTTTCGCTTTTATTTCTTTAATTTATGCGAACGGGGGGACCCTGATATGGGTTTCGTGTAATAATTCTATTCGTGTTGGTTTACGAGAGTTCGCTGGATGTAGATGGCGTTTGGTTTAACCAAATTGGTTATGATGCATAAAATTATTATAACAAGCGTAGTAGCAGTAGTAGTAATAGTAAATACAAACAGCCGAATTTTACGCGGATTGCAAGAGCAATCAGTTTACAAACATCAACAGAATTTGCAAAACATTGACAAAAAATTTGATAATATTGGACTCAGTATCAGTAACGAATACTGGTTGAGCAGGATTTTAGTATCGTCTGATGTGAAGAAGAAGTTTTTAGTACGAGAGTCGAAATGCTACGTGTTTGTGTTTTTCACATCACTCTTCGATTGTTTTCAATATTATACAATGCAATATTTTGTCAATTGCAAATTCTGTCGATGTTTGTAAACTGATTGCTCTTTCGGAAAATATTCTAGGTAGAGACCATGGTTTTCGTATTTTGTGTATGTCGGTGACCCTAGTTCTACTGCGGATATCCTCATTTCTGATTCTATCACGCAGAGAAACCCCGAGCATAGCCGTCTATATAATTATAATAATAATAAATAATAATAAATTGTTTATTTCGGACCATGTCCATATAATTGTTGGTATTACAAAAACTATCATAGTATTATAATGAACCATACTAAACTATGACTATAGAGTCTAGTCGTCCAACACGAAATAGGGAGTTAACGCATGACCATCATTTTTTATGTCCTAGGTGTTTTAGCAAATTCAAAAGGGCCTAAAAGTTAATCAAATTGCAGAAATTCCATAGAACTTTGACGTATTCAAAAACATGTTTGTGGTTTCAACGGACAATAGAAGCTTTGCTTTCAATTGTATCAGGATTTAAAAGGGTTCATTGGTTCATTAACTTCCTTGTGTGGTAGGAATCGCATTAAATCAGATCCAGATTTAAATCGATCCGTCATTATGTGTGTTCATCTGATTATATCCGAGTGAGCCCTTTGTTTGGTGGACTGTATTGTTGTAAATGTTGTTGTCAAAAATAATATGTTCACTCATGTGGCCTTTCTTTGATGTGTCTTATTTTTATAATTTGGTAAATATTGATTTCAGATAGGTACCTGATCGAAAAACACCGATAATTTTAAAGCTTGTTAATCCATACACAAAGTAAGGGCCACAGGCCTGCAAGTTGTTCGCTAATAAAGGTAAATGTACGGTGTAAATGATTAATAAAATAAAATTGGAGAGACTCAACAAACGTCAACGTCCATCTTGGGTGACGGCCATTGAGAAACCTCCAACTTCAAAATGTCCAAATGTCGAGCATCGATCGAGCAGTTCAAGTCAGTCAAAGCGACATCTGTCAAATAATTTTGATTTGATGTGACTTTGATTCTATTTTCCTAATACAACTGAAAGCAAATAATTGTCGTCCCGGGAAAATAAAATAAACATTTACTGTTAATATTCTAAAGGAAGTAATGAAGTTCATCCAGTGATGGTTTCAAAGAACGCGTACATTCTTGTGAGTGCTTTGTTTTCTCTGAAATATTGGTTTTTTTATCGCTTGAAGTATCCTCAAATAAGGGAATTTGTAAAGAGAAACAATGCAGAATCTTAGAAATCATTTTTATATTTTTTCACAATGGAAAGATGAAATGAAAACGGCTGAAGAAGTGATGAAACTGGTCCCAATACAAAATAGGTCAATAAACTAAGCATGCAGTACAATAATAACAACCAGGCAACGAATGACTATGTATGTCCCCCCATGAAGAAGCTTGAAGTACAGAGTATGAGTAGTCCAGAAGACACCACACAGTTAAGATGATGTGCATAGTGGCTCTCATGATAAGGTTTACAGAATCGTGACTTGAACTTTATGACGGAATCGGTTCATTGCTACATATTTCAAGACTAAACACTCGTAGTTTATTTAGTGTTTGATTTTTTTTATAATGAAATTCTTAATTTATGTTCTATCGTGAATGGCTTTTTAAATTATGAGGTTATTCTCTTTTACTCGTATTTAAAAATCATAGCTTAATTATATTTTTCAGAAAGATATTAAAGTTGTTCTTGTTTCAAAATGATACTCGATTCAATTTACTTACTAACAACTTACATATTTCTCTTTTATTTTCAAAAATGTTTACATCACATCACTAACTATTCTAACTAGATATTAATCATGAAAAAAGAAAACACTTGGAACTTTATTTACGTTTCGAAATTCTTCCAAATTGCTACTGAAAAACATTTGAAAATTGTTCAAAGAGCGCAAAGTTTGGCCCAAGTTGGCGCTTTCATTAATGGAAGTTCCCAGTTCTCGCCGATCACAGCCGCTCGGGAGATATGAACATAAATATTATATTTTAAACAGATTATATTTATGAATTTTTAAACATAGTCAGAAACTTTGAATGTTAGAATTTTTATTCATTCGTGTATATGCGGTAAGAACGCCTTTATCAAACAATTTTTTATGCTCATTGTTCTTTTCTTGATGTACTTACGCAATGAAGGAAAATAGTTTCAATGTCGCTTTAACAATTTGGAACACTACTTAGTATTTTTTTAGGTAATTTTTGATCGCTTGAAAAAAACGACGAATTATTTGTTTGAATCGATCGTAATATTGGGCTTCAGTTTATTATATTTTTTTATGAACGCTTGCTAGATCCTATTGCTGGTGCTAGATCCATCCGAAAAGGTACTACCGTCTTTCCCCGCTAACCTGCCGCCAAATAGCAGTGCTCGCACTTAAGGCAGTCGGTGACATTTCTGGCACAGAGGCATTCCATCTTAGGCCTCAGGGTAGGCAACGCATTCGTGATCTCTTATGGTTTCTTAATAGGGGATCAAAGGATTTCGGTGTCCATGGGCCGCAGTTACCACCTACTATCAGGTGGGCTGTACGCTCGTTGGCCTATACGACATAAAAAAACAAGGATCGGCACGTACAGTCAGCAGCAGAAGTAGATAAGCTGTCCAGGTGTTCAAAATGACCTACACACGACCTTATTCTTAAGACGTTAAGGGCGTGTGTAGGTCATTTTGAACACCTGGACAGCTTATCTACTTCTGCTGCTGACTGTACTTACGCGTGTTAGACCGCGAGAGACGGTTAGTACTAAATAAACTCAAGATCTTTGGCATACGAACGCTTGAGTTCTGGCCTCATTGAATTATTTAGTAATGTTTCTTAGCTCTTGACATGGTGCTGTTAATATAAAGTTGGAAGTAGGTCATCTCAGCGTTGACCGGGCTTATTTTCGCGCTGGATTTCTTTATTGCTACTACCGATTCTTTATTTTGCCATCGGAAATAAGTTTTGAAAGGCTTCGACTAACGCGGTACGGCTACGGGTGGTTAAAATTTGACTTTTGCTCCACAGAGAATCTGTCAAATTGTAACCACCGTAGCCAAAACGAGGCGTTTTGTGAATATAGAGAAGGAAAATAGTAGTAGATATTGTGTGTTACTGCTACAAGGTATCTTGAAGTCCTCTACTATAGTAACAGCTGACCCAAATGTAAGGGACAAACTGGGAGTTGATGTTTTATATCATGGATGTTTAGTATATATGTATAGGTATTTCTCTATATAAGTATTTATATCGTTGTCTAAGTACCCATAGTACAAGCTTTGCTATGTTTGGGGCTAGGTCAATATGTGTGAAATGTCCCAAGATATTTATATGATTTGGAGCAGCTATGTTATACAATACACCACCACCACCACCACAACAGCCTATTTACGGCCCACTGCTGGGCACAGGCCTCCTCTTATCGCGAGAGGGTTTGAGCTAATAGTCCCCACGCGGGCCCAGTGCGGATTGGGGACTTCACACACATGCTTTAATCACTTCGTAGATGCGTGCAGCTTTACTCACGATGTTTTCCTTCACCGAAAAGCTGTGGTAAATTCAAATTGAATTTCGAACATAAATAATTTCAGAGGTGCAAATATGAGTGTTGTATTTACATAGTAAATCGGAAATTATTTGATGTGAGGCCCTTAGAGGCCCAATTGAAGCTGCAAGCTAGAGGTTATTATGAAGTGTTTATCTATTTTACGTCTCATATTGCCTTAGTTATAATCACAGACTCACGAGATAAACAAACCTTTTATTCATTTTGGCGTTATTTTAAAGAAATTGATTTTCAGTCCATAAAATACCACATCATTTGAAACGTTATTTTCGTTGTGGATATAGCAACCTACGTATGCAAACATCCCATGTGCAATGGCACGCAAATGACTTTGAACGTTTTATGCTCGGGGCGGAATAACGTTACAAGTCTGCGTAAATTTTAACCCTTTTTAGGGTTCCGAACCTCAAAAGGTAAGAACCCTTCACGGAACGGAACACTCGTGTGTCTACTGTCTCTCCGTCCGTCAGTCACAGCCAATTTGCTCCAAAACTACCGGGCCGATTGAGTTGCAGTTTGGTACAGTCGAGTTCGCCAATATATACACGACGGCCAGATTGGTCCAGTTGGTAGTGACCCTGCCTTCTGTTCCGATGGTCGCGGGTTCGAGTCCCGCTCGGGGCAAACTTTGTGTGATGAACACCAATGTTTGTACTCGAGTCATGGATGTTAGTATTTATATATCATGTATGTATTTCTCTATATGAGTATTTATATCGTTGTCTAGCATCCATAGTACAAGCTTTGCTTAGTTTGGGGCTAGGTCAATATGTGTGAAAATGTCCTAAGATACTTATACACACCTTTGCACCTTACCACGTTGTAATAAGGTCCAAAAGCGTACACATATTAATGAACTCGACTGTACGTATGTGTAAGTTAGTGACCCGAAGACGGACATGTAACCCCCCTCCCCTGATCTCCGAAACGACTAAGCCTTAATCTAAAAAAAATGTGGATGATACATATGGACCTATAGATTACAGGAAAACCTATGAGAAGTCCATGGTATCCATATCCATATTAATATTATAAATGCGAAAGTAACTCTGTCTGTCTGTCTGTTACCTCTTCACGCTTCAACCGCTGGACCGATTGAGAAGAAATTTGGCATGGAGATTGTTGGGGTCCCGGGAAAGAACATAGGCTACTTTTTATCCCGGAAAAGCGCATAGTTCCCGCGGGAGCGCGATAACCGAATTCCACGCGAGCGAAGTCGTGGGTAGAAGCTAGTTTGAAATAAAATCAAAACTAATCAAAGAACGGAACCCTCTCCAGGCGAGTTTAACTCGATTCTTGGCCGCATTTTCACTATTTTCCCCAGACTTTCCATCTACTGAAGATAAAATGTTATGTTTGCACCTTCCTTTACAAAGATTTTCCTTTCTCGCTTGACAGGACTGCACAGGGCTGGTGAATGAAGTATGTGTCGCATAATGTAAAGTTTTTTCACATTCGTGCATTCAAAGTGATCAAAATATTATCAATATAATTTCTCCCATTCACATGGCTTATTTCCTCGAATAAATAAAACTCGCACAGTGGCTTGAATCCAAATTTATAACGCTACAAATAAAATGTTTTATTGGCGGATTACGAGCAAGCACTTGGTTGCGATGTAAAATAACAGGTTAATAAATTACATGCTGGGATGGCACATGGGGAATTTACACAAAAATCGGTTGCTCAAAAAGTCAATGGGTATAATATCTTGTAAAATTCTTCAGTTACTGACTGAGTGACGACAGACAATGCACAACCGAAACTACTGATCGTAGAAATAACTAGCTTAGCTTCTGCCCGCAACTTCACCTGCGTGAAATCGGTTATCGCGTACGTCCGTAAAAAGTAGCTTATGTCCTTTTCAAAAAAGTCATCTAAATAGATACAGCGGTTGAAGCGTGAAGAGGTAACAGACAGACAGGGTTACTTTCACATTACTTATATTAGTATGGATATTGGTACCTAACAATATAAAAAAGTGAAAAAATGCGCGTTTGCGATATTTGCTACATAGTTTGCTATATAATGTCTATTACAAGTACCTACTCGTAATTGTTAATAGAAAAACACAGCCCAAAAACAACGTCACAAGCATTTTACCAGACGCTTTTCCTTGTCGGAGATAAAAACTACCCGCCATTCTGTTTGATATGAAATCACCTCATCGCCAGTAGTAGGTATTCGCCGATTCTGGAACACGGGGTGGGCGGGTCCGTGGGGTGAAATTGGGCGGTAGGCGGACCACCATCCCCTAAAAAAAAAAAAAAAAAAAAAAAAAAAAAAAAAAAAAAAAAAAAAAAAAAAAAAAAAAAAAAAAAAAAAAGGCCCCCACTTGGAACGTTTGGGATAGGTCTCAGGACTCTCAGATAGCTCGGTTACGACTTACACGATGTGCTATATCTTCACTAAAAAATCCAAACCCCTTATCTACACCACCGACCCTTTTCTATTGTCTATCCATGCTCGGTTGCTATTGTTTACCATTTCAATCCTTACCTGATCCGCGGACCCTTTTCTATTGTGTGTTCGTGCTCTCGGTTGCTATTGTTTGCCATTTCAAAGCGTACCTGACCCACCGATCCTTTTCTATTGTCTACTCGAGCTCACTTTTAATTGTCCTCTCAACAATTTGATGAATACCTAAACTATTTCTATACTACTGCCACTTTGGTTTTAATTGATCATAGTTCTAACCTAACCTAACCTATGCTACAGAAGTCTCTACAATTCTGAGGAGATTCCGTGTTTGGAACGTTGTCCTAATATCATGTAATTTAATAAATGCGCCAGTTTGGTTTTAATTGATCACAGTTCTAACCTAACCTAACCTATGCTACAGAACTCACTACAAATCTGAGGAGATTCCGTGTTTGGAACGTTGTTCTAATTATCGTGTAATTTAATAAATATCCAAGTAGTTATTGCCCAAATATATTTTATAACTTGTGTTAGCGTATGTGTTTATAGAACTATTCAGTTCTTTGTATAATTGGGTGGTCGTTTAACTTGTAACAACACGATGGTCGTTTAACTTGTAACAACACGAATAACACGATCCATTGGACTCTATCTATTGTTAAATAATAAAAAGGTTTAATGTTTTTATGATGGGCGTCTATTAACAAAGGGCCGAATGACTATTGTAATTTTATTATTTCGGTGTCGGTGAATGCAGCAAACGCGTTCCAACTAGTTAAGACGAGATTTTAACGGTAAACTATTGTTGCATCCTTATAAAAACCGAAGGATGGAAACGTTTTATATGTATTTCGACTCCAGTTGTGCTTGCTATCAGAGCTCTGTTAGTATACAGTAGTACAGTGTTGAATCGTGCTAAAGTGTTTTTGGTGTAGTGTTTATCGACTCCACATTATGGATGTAAGTATTTAAATTAACTGCTTTTTAATTTATGTGACCTAACCTAGCCTAACCCATGCTACATGACTCTTTTGATGATAGAACTCACTACAAATCTGAGGAGATTCCGTGTTTGGAACGTTGTCCTAATATCATGTAATTTAATAAATGTCCAAGTTTAACTTGTAACAACACGATCCATTGGACTCTATCTATTTTTCACTCGTGTTCATAGTTTTTGATAGTGCTTTAAATAGTTGTGTAATTGGTTTCAGTTTACCGACAATACTTTCAAGAATTATTACTACCTTGAGACTAATGGCGAAGCTAGCGATGAAGAAGGAACGGTTGGACACCAAGTAAAACAAGCTATCGCGAGAAAGCGTGCTGGAAACAGCATAGATGGATTTTTTGAAAGACCAAAAAAGAAACCTAAATCGGCGAAAAAGTCTTCAAGTGTTTCACAAAGCACTAATGACGGTGTGGCATACATATCATCGGGACAAGATGACGGCGTTTACTCATCCCATTTGATAAAAATAGAAATTTTTGATATTCAAAAAATCAAGAACATTGCACCAGGGGAGCAGTGGAAACACGCTGACGTCAGGTTGAAGTTTTATACGTCTTCAGAGGAAGACAAACAACTTGAAAGCACTCGTGATGTTATTTTTAACATCACAAAACAATTGGCGGAAAAGGACACCTGTGTTAAATATTTTATAGACAATAAGAAATTGTGAATTGTGCTTGTGTTATCTTAAGACTAGGTTAAATTTTTATTACATAAAAAACCCATAAACTTAAAAACAACCTTCATTTGTATAACAAAAATATTTTAGTATCGTATTGCTTTTTCTTAAAACTCATAAACTTTAGTGTAATGTTTTATTGCACACCTAAGTTCTAGTGAAGGGTCGGTACCTCTTAATGTACCTCATTGTTCTTATATACTAAACATCCATGACTCGGGTACAAACATTCATGCTCATCACACAATGTTTGTCCCTAGCAGGATTCGAACCCGCAACCGTTGGAACAGTGGGTATGATCATTACCAACTGAACCAAACCTGTCGTCATTGTTCTTATCTAAATTTTAACTCTTATTGTTTGAAGTTGTTGTAAAAAATGTTCTTTTTTCCTTTTAAACCGAAATCTATTCTTAAGTGTAGTATTTTTGTTTCTCGTGTAGAAGTGGTAATAATGTGTTTTTTTTATCTTTTATGGTATTCATATAGAAATAAAAGCCAGTTTTTAGTGAACACATTGTTTTATTTTACAAAAATGACAAACATATTTCTTAAAATTAAATCGTTATACCCTTCGTTACCCTCGATTCTTAAAATATAAGTAAAGTAAACAATATTCATCACAAACTGAAATAAATGAATTTAAACATATTTCTTAAAATTAAATCGTTACATAAAAAATTCTCAGAAAACAAACTCAGCAAATCACTCATATTATTCCCTTGATACTTAAAATATAAGTAAACTAAACAATATTCACCGCAAACTGAAGTAAAATAATGTTGAAGTGGTTTTTGGTTATAAAACCATCGTTTCGCATTTCTATTTAAAAATAACTTATGATACCCAGTAGGTTTCCGTCCAAACGAATCAAAGTATTCCCCTACACCATCAGTATCAATATGCATAGCAACCCAGTGGGAACCTGGTTTCGAATCAGGATCCAAATTGCTTATAATAAAAACTGGAAGATCAAACCGAATAGGGATTTGGTTAGCAGCAAATACGTTTGATTTCAATCTAGAGTCTAGTTTTTCCATACAATATTTAATTTCATTAGTATCCATAGTAGATTAAAATATAATACATTCATCGATGATGTTTGGATCAATGATTAAGAAGAAATGAAATTCTTTACTAATGTCATTGTATTTATATTTATCTTAACTGTTATAATCTACAGATACTTCGCGATTTTTGTTTATTTCAATAACATTATCAAATTCAGCGTACACAATACAGTTAACAGTAGTACTCAGAGCTGAATCAAAACGAACTTCTATTCGAACACTTCCGTGTCGTACAAGGTTCCAGTGTGAGGTTGAACTTGCTGATAGATCAGGAGTTAGATCAAAACATAACAAACAGTTACCGCCGCTATAATCGGTTCTGCTTATTGCATTACCTTCATTGTGAAAGTGAATGCCAGTCCCAGAAAAAAGAGTGTGATATGATGATGCTATTAAACCAGTGCTAAATGATGGTTGTAAAGTTTTAGAAGGAACTTCATGACCATCTACAAATAAACTGAAAGAATTCATGTTATAATGTTGAAAATTGAAAGGGTTCAATGCAAGATTACCATTAAACGCAGAATTTAATACAAAACCAATAATACATCTCTTAGGTACTTGTCCAAGAAATATGTTATCCAAAGTTTTACCCTGTATTCCCGATGGTATTGTCAGAACCTTCACTTCAGCTCTTGTGATAGGATATTTTGCTGTTGTTGATGCTAACACTTTTTGGTGGGCTAACAAAACACTAGGACTGATTCTAGCTCTTCTTATGATAAGGCTAGCATCCGTTATTTGTACCTTAAATTTCTTATCTTGGTGACAAATAAGATTAAATGATTCTTTTGATCGCACTAACTTAACACGCATTTCTACACCATTGATTAGAAACTTCTCTTGATTAAACATATCGCCATGTAAGTGTCCAATCATTTCAACTTGATTACTATTTTTAACAAATTCCATTCTTTTTTGAAACCCTTTGTTATTTGCATCAACGGCATCCACATAATGTGCTGTATCTTCATACCATAATCCACATGTGAGGTGAGTTTCTTTAGCGGCTGGTCCATAGTTAAGTAGATTTTCCATATAAGCACGGTAAGCATATGTATTGTTTGGTGGTGAGATGAGTTTTTGATTTAAATACACATCGAGCTGGTTAAAAAGGGAGTGTAACCAATTATTAACGGGGGCAACTTGAGTATCACATTTTAACTTTGTACCATCTTGGTTTAATATTTTAGCTTTTATGTGTAATAATGTATGTGATAGGTCAATGTAGTCATCACCTGATCCAGGGATTTGAAACTCAATAGGGCCATCATCACTTAAAGATGAAATTGGATTGTAATGAACCCACTGTCCACTCTCAATACTCGTCTGAGTCGAAGGAAGGGCAAATATATCTAATTCAGATTTTGCACATTCACACGAATGACTATGTAGGAATGACATGATTTACTTTGAAAATATATCGTCACTATATTTATTTCTTTTAGTTCCTCTTCGGCGTGATGCTTTCGAGGTAATGAGAGGTTCCCGTCTTTTGGTTGACATTTTATACCCAGATCCCGACATGAGAGAATCAATCTTTTCATCAGCTTTTCTTTTTAATTTAGCACTAGCTTCTTTAAATCGAGTCCTAACTGAACTATCCATAGGACGTGAGTTTATCATATCAGATAACAAACCAACACCAGCATCTAACGCTTCTTTCCCCACGGTTTTAAAACCACTGGATAATAATGGAATTACTGATCTAAATAGTCCTCCCAAAAAACTTCCTATACCATGACCCCGTTGAAATGGAACACCTTTATAGACAATTCCTACACCAGATCCAGCTTGATGTGAATAATAATGATCGTAGGGACAAGAGTGATATGATTTTTTATGATTCATTTTATTCGTTGAAAGTGTAGTTTCACACAAGAATTTCCGAATTGAAATGGCACTCTTGCACCGGTAGTTGTTCTTATATCTATTTCCACGGTGTCAAATTCTCTACGCAAAACAGATACATAATGAGCGGGTGAGAAAATGTGTGTTTTATATGCACCATAAATAAATTTTGTAGGGTCTAATGGTATTATTCTAAGCAATGTTGTTATAACATCACCAACTATCTGTGGTTGTATGATATCGGTATAAATGAATAATTGTGATGGTAATCCTAAATATAAATTAACGGGGTTTTTCCCAAATGTAACTTCTCTTAAATTAGTTCTTGGTTTAAAACCTAACTGCAGACTTAGTATTGGTGTTGTTATAAAAGAGGTTAAGTCATTATTGATTGTTGATACCCCAACCATTTTGGTCAAATTATCATATCTAAATTTAATGTTATTTTTTAATTGTGGGTTTTCATTGAAAGCATTAATAAAATGTTCAACGCTATCATATGTAGTCGCTGGTATATGACTTTTTATATCCACAATTTTGGTTGTTTTATCAGAGGATGACACTACTTTCTTTTTTAAATTGTTGGGTACTTTAAGAAAAGTTATTTGTTTGTTGCCTACCCGCTGATTTATAATAAACAGTTCTTACTCAGCCGCTCGTGTTTTAATACGTTACTGGCGACGAGATATTCAATTTAATTAAATATCGCATTAAATCCACGTGCAATTCGGGTTGAAAGTAATCACAGTGACTATGCCGTACGGTAAAATAGAAAGTTTCGATTTATCTTCGCGGAAATGGACTATGTACGTGAATCGTTTAAAACAGTTCATAGCGTTAAACGAAATCAAGGAGGAGTTGTACGTGGCCACATTAATTACAGTTGTGGGTGAACCGACTTACGACCTCATGTGCGATCTGTGTGCCCCAAGTGCTCCGGAAGATAAAACATTTAACGAACTGATTACCATCGTGCAGAACCATCTCGAACCCAAACGGTCCGATATCGCGGAACGTCATCTGTATCGGCAAAGGCGACAGAAGCCCGGCGAAGAGCTCAGTACTTACCTGCAGCATCTCAAACATCTCGCCAGCACTTGTAATTTCGGAGACAAGCTCGAAGAAAACTTACGTGATCAGTTTGTGTCGGGTCTTGCGAGTGACGAAATGCGTAGTCGGTTATTTGCGGAAGAGAGTTTAACCTATAAGCGAGCGGTCGAGTTAGCGCTGGCTCTGGAGGCGGCGGATCGGCACGCGGAGACCAGCGGAACAGGCGCGGCTGCGGCTGGCGGGGGCGCGAGCGGCGCGGAGCCCGGCGGCGGCG